>JAPERM010000089.1:0-467998 GCA_030411635.1 Fusarium sp. MBC 119
ATTTTATATAGATATTGTAAGATATATTATAAGATATATAGTAAATCCCGACTTGGCCATGAATCACATAGCCCGCCTCACTAACTCAACTGATATAGCTATTTCCACTTGACGGTGAATCACATAGCCCACCGCATAGACTAAATAACATATGAATTAAACTTCCTTGAAAGTAATACTATTATACCTAGTCATTCCGAATCTTGATTTCGATACTCCCGAAAGAGTAGATGTGACATTATAGGTTAGTGATTCACTGATCCCTCCTAATCCTGCCAGTTGTTGACACTGCCCATCAGCAGTTTGCAGCTGCCAGACCTCGGTCACCTTCGCTATAGAAAAACCAACCCCCTATTCACTGACGCTGCAGTGAATTCTTGATGCCTCAGCCAACTTTTTCAGCTTTTACTCGGGATATCTCATCATCACAGTGGCACACTTTGATCTTCCACCTTCAAAGCCTCCCCCCCCTCCTTAACACATCGCGATAAGCATCGTTTCTCGCACACACCGAACGGTGCTTGAGGAAAGTTACTCGCTACAATAAATTACTCTCTTCGGCTTTATTTATTGGTCCTTTTCGGAATATTGCGCGGCACCTTGAGTCACTGCGCTTCAAAACCTCACACAAGCTACTCTCATCTTCTGCTTCTGATCCTTCAACCTCAAATCACATCTCTTAAATCCATCGAAGCTTCATTAATTCATTTGAAGTACAGCCACTCATATGCACGCACTTCTTTCGAAGCTTCAACGATGAAACCTTTATCGGAAAATGTGAGTTTCACGTCATGCTCTCACAAAACTCCCCGATATGCTAAACTCAATAGTCGCTGCCATACACTGAGAGCGATAATTCGGGCCGAGATGCGCGCAATGGCCGTCACACCACGGCCTCTTCCGTTTCCTGTCACTCGGATCCTTTCGCGAACTCTAGTCTTGAGAGTGGAGTTCAGATACGCAACCTCTCTTCCCCCAAGCCTATGATGGCTCGTGTCAAAAGCCCTGATCCAAACAAATTCGTCGCGGAGCACCCGTCACAACTCAACAGCAATGCTGGAACTGGATTTTCAGTGCCCAGAACAAACACTCTACCCGGTGATGATCAGGCAGCTTCCGAGTGGGAAACCGTTGCCGCAGATGATGCGTTTGAAGACTATCCTGAAGCCACGGCTAGACCATTGAGACGTCAAGGAAATTTCAATTTTGTTTACAACCCGCAAGACAATTCTCGACCTAACCAAAGTCTTTGGGCACCACAAACGCAGAATTTCGAGCTTGTCTCACGTCAAGATCCGTCTCTCCGACCGTCCGTGCGAGCGGTGCCGCCATCATCTCCTCGTTTGCGCTCGTTTCACTCCTCGTCTAGTTTCTATAGCGATCTGGGTAGAAACGGCGAATCGGGTCATGAGCAAGGTCTGGATGTCCAGACAAACACTCATATCTCTTACGACCCCGAGAACGGTCCAGCCAATAATCGCAGCCAGGAAACACTCAAAAGGCTTTCTCAGGCGTCGTCGTCTGACAGCAACGAGGACCCCTTCAAGTATGACGGGGATAAGTACTCGGGCTTTTTGCGTTCATCCGCCGAACGGGACGTCAGTGATGCGCTACACGAAGCCGGTCTAGCCATCTACTCCACGAAGGCCATTCCAAAACCTGTTGATGGAAACGTTTCCAATGGTGCGCAAAGAGGTGCCCCTGTTGCCTCCTTTTACAACGCTGCGGCTATTCGATCGGCCTAGAATGTCGACGAAGCGGTCAAGGTTCCGGTTCGTCGGGAAGAGGAAAAGAACGAGAGTCGCCCTGGCCCTGTCCCGGATAGACGACTGACCGGTGAGATTGCTACTCTTGTCAAGAGTCGGCCTCTTACTGGTACAGAAGGTGATTGGCAAACCGTTACTACCGAACATCCTTTCGACTCAATGCAGCAAGAATTCCACGACAGCATTGCAAAAGGAACTGGAAGCAGTGTTGCTGATGTATCTGACGTGACGGAGCGCGACCTGCATTCTCACTCATACAGTTCGACAGATAGGATCATCCGACACCCTCAGTGCAACAATCGTTTTGGATCATACCGTTTCCGTACCGACAGAGGAACTAACCTCCCTGTTTCTGTTCCTCAATATGGAGGTGGCCCGGGGACCTTTGCCTATAATGCGACACGCAACTTTGTCCAGCCGATGACTAGGCTCCCTGAATCTGCTGCTCGATTCTCCAACTTATTCCGCAGGGAACCGGCTGACCAAACGCCCGACCGTGAGAGCATTCCTCTCTCAGACCTGCCTCCCAAGAGAGGTAGCTATGAAAGCCTCGACTCGGAAGCAATCCCCCATGAAAATCATCAGATCACGGAATCAACTTCGCCCGATGGTCGAAAGTACTTCAGCTGGACACGAATTCGGGAAAACCTTGGGCGAGAACCTCCCAAGACCCCCTTGACCATTTTTGATCAGCCACTATACAGACGTGGTATCCAAGAGCCTGAAGGATCAAAGAAACCCGCGCATGTTCCCCATGATGACTTTTTGTCCAAGCTTCCACGACTGCCATTTCCTCTGGTCAGTCTCCCCGAGGCTGCAATGCTGCAGCAATTCAAAAGACAGAGAGGCGAAGAGGATCACACTGAGAGTGCAGGCTCTTTTGTCGCTAGGGGAAGATCTAATACGATCAGTACTTCTGCTTCGCCGGGTCTTCCAAAAACTCCTTCGCCTCCTCAGAGGAGCTTCTGGGCTACATCTCCTGAAGAGGATGTTGCTCGACCCGCTCCGACCCATCACCCCCAGCGACTTCGCCAGGTGTTCCGCCGCCGTGACTGTAAGTTAAGAGACATCTCATACAGTTCAAAGGCTAACACGTCTGTAGCAAGCGAGAGAATCTCTGATGTGCTTATTTCATCCTCTGCTATCCTTGATACTCCACCACCAACGGACCCTAAATCTAGCACCCGTCGAGGGTGGTATCGAGGACTACAACAGAACTTCTCGACACCCCTCAATGCATCGCAGAGAGATTACGGCTTTTCATCAGGTACCAAGAACAGACATGCCAGTAGATTCCAACCTGGATACGCGCCCACTGATGGTAGCCCATTCACCCAGGCCGAAGCTCGGCTCATTGATGCGGCTCGGGAGGAAATTCTGCTTCATCGCCAGCGAGCTGACATGGTAGCTAAACGAGGGAAGAAAGTGTTCATGTGGATCATGATTCTAACTCTCTTTTTCCCCTTCATTGGACCGGTTGTACTTTATGGCAAACTCAACTCGACGATCTCATGGTATACTCATGGAGAGATGCGGTGCCTGACCAAGGACCAGCATGGAACTTTGAAGCAACAACTGATTATCGAGGCTGTTGTCTATCCTGCACTAATCATTGCACTTTCAGTTTATTACTCAGTTCACAAGTAGACAGATCGAACTTTTCAGAAGCAAGGCGGTATTTTGAGATTGATTTTTAGATCGTCTTTGGGAAAGCGAGTTACAGAGGTTCATGGATTTGAAAGGCAAAGAGGCATATACCCAAATGGGATGAGAGATGATTGGGCACTATTATATGGGTGCCTTGAAGAAATGCCTGCTTTTGTTGTCTTTTTTGCTTTTCTCTCAGTGGTTTTTACCTTTACATATTCTTACCTCACAGGCACGCAGGGGAGATCGGGAGGTTTCCTTGAGACGTGTATTTGAGTTGATTTAGGGTTCATAGACTCGCTAACATCATGCTACTAATACCATCTCGTGTGCATTGTATAATTGCAGTGGCGTGATTTGTTCCAAGCCTTCACTCCTTTCTTCTCTCAAGGCGTGTACTTGGGTTGGGCTAGGGTCAATAGACTCGCTAGCACCGAACTACTAGTACCGTCCCGAGCCTTCAAATGATTCCTGTGATGCTCCGCATCTTGGCCAGTCACTTCATTCTCTCTTGTTCCTCACTCATTCATCTCATACTTATTTCTTGCTACTGCTTCCGCCAGAGTTGGACGAGTAAGTGTTGCCACTGGGAGATGTGTAAGTCGAGCTCCCCTGTCCATTGTTGTGGTAAGTGCTCCCGCTGGGGTTGGAGTAGTAGTAGGAGCCATCCCTTAATTAACGTAAGTCATCATGTATGCCTTTTGACATTAGAGTTAGACGTACGTGTTGGAATAGTGGTAAGAGTTTGAGTTGGCAGCGCTGTCACCGTAGTCCCGAGCGCAGTAGTGGTTGCCCTGAGACATGTTAGTGGTGCCATGAAGTAGATCTGATAATACACACCTGGTTGTTAGTGCCGGAGCTCTTGTAAGTGTAGTCCTCAGGCATGTTGTGTTGTTTCGATTATGAAGAGAGGGGAATAGTTCGTTTGTTATGAGTTTAGTTGCTGGTGCTGTTGAGGACTGTGATGAAGATGGAGAGATAAGATTGCAGACGCTCGGGGGAAGAGAGGCTTTTTGAAGTGAGGGGGAAGCGCCTCGAGCCATGAAGCGAAAGCATGGCATCCCTACTTGCCTACGTAGTGACTATCGTTTGCAATGATTCCATTGGCTGTATTGCTTTGTGCGGATGTTTGGACTAAGTCGACTGGTGGAGGTTATCGTGTGCCCCGCTCTCCGATGGGCAGGGAAGCTGAGATAGAGTTTCCATTTGATTGTAACGACGAGCTGCTAAAGCTCTATCGTTCAGCCAAATGGAATCATTTTAGATTGCGTTGATTTGGTGGAGCATGCCGTTGGAAGTAAAACACTACCGGTATTGCCAAGTAACCTGTGGGCTGAAGCTAGTGTGCTGCAGGAAAACTATCCAATATAACCTCAGTTTACGGTAAGGTAGTCTGAATCAAGCATTGTACGATAGAGATTTTCTCCTTCTTTGGAATAATACTATCGAAAACTTCTCAAAGGTTTTGGCCAGTTTAATTTCAGGAGTAGTTAGCATTAGAAATACCGTTGTCAACGGTAGTCCTTTATTTGCGTTGCGCACAATATCCGTAGCCAGTAGCTTGCTTACTTACACGACAGCAATTGATTGATCCATCTATTACACTTTCACTTCAAGCAATCTCGATTTGCGACCACTGCAATTACGTAAGTAATCTTTACGAGATAGAGGATGTTATTGAGTTACTGACAACCCCCATAATGTTCACTGACACAGGGTAGGTAGCTGTCCATCAGCTAATGTTAGGGATTGAGATTGTAGATGTATCATATTGATTTTCACAGCTGGCTTGCCAAACAATGCTGAATGTTCCACGATCAGCTTCCACGAGTTTTTGGTGGTAGTAACGACTAAGTCATGTGTGAGGAGAGTTCATGATTGGGCATGGCGTGTCTTGATACGGCACAAATGAATTAATTGGAAAAGCGTATGCACCAGTTTCCCAGATTGGACATTTCATGCCGAAAATCAGACTGCTGATGGATTGGAAAACTATATAAGTGCCTGCCTTGGGCATCTTGTCAGACAGTTTGTTATCCAATCCCTCATTTGGTACGAATCTGGTTGTCTAAAACAAGTACCTCATTTCCAACGCCAATAACTGATATCAACAATCCTGGAAATGGCACCCAAGATTTTCCTGCAAGTAAACACTGGATCAAGCATCACCGAAGCATTCAAGTTTGTGACACAAACTAACTTGATCTCACAGTACTGGCGTCACTGGTGCGGACCCTTAAAACAAGCGACTGTGTGTGACCTGACACTTGCTCTTACAGGCTTCGTCGGAGGCACTACCTTTTCAAAAATTCATGAAACTCATCCAGAGTATAAGTACACTCTCTATGTTCGCAATAAGGATCGTGCCAAGGCTATCGCTAAATAGTACCCCGACGTCAAGTTTTTACATGGCGACCTTGAGAGCACTGATATGATAGAGAAGGCAGCTTTTGAGGCCGATGTTGTCGTTCGTATGCACAACCAACCTCATCCGTGATACTAGAAGTCTCAACTCACACTCGACATAGACACAGCGGAATCGGCAGACTCGATCCCGGCTGCCAAGGCGATTGCGAAAGGTCTTCGCCGGCCACACAACTGAGAAACCAGGGTACTATACCAATCTCTCAGGAGCTGGTATTCTGACTTGGTATGACCTCAAGCACAAAGGTTACGGCGAGCGGCCCCCGCCAGAGCAAAACTACAACGAGCTTAATGACATTGATTGCATTCTCAATCTCCCCGATGATGCTATCCACAAGGATGTCGACAAGATTGTCTAACGCATCGAGTCAGAGGCCGTCGGGTTCCTGATAGTAGCTCCTCCCGTGATTTGCGGCACAGGTAACGGTCTTGTCAACAAGCGCAGCCTCACACTTCCCATCCTAGCGCGTGTAACTTTTGATATTGGCTACACACCTTTCACTGGAGCCGGTAAAGTACAATGGGGTAGCGTGCATGTTGAAGGCCTGGCGTATCTATTCAACAAGTTCGTCGAGGCATCACAGGAATCTTCCAAGCGGGATAATCCCGAGATCTGGGGCAAGCAGGCTTACTACTTTGCCCGAGGAGGCGAGCACCAGTGGAAAGACGTCGCGAGGTGGATCGCTGAAGTGGCGCATCGCCAGGGGTATCTACCCGAGCCTAAGGTTAAATCTGTAACGTTTGAGAATGTGGTTAAGTAGGGGAACGCGGCGGGCATATCACGGGGTATCAACTCCAAGTGCGAGGCAGATCGGGCGAGGAAGTATCTGGGTTGGGAGCCCAAGGGAGTGTCACTCAAGGAGACGATTGCCTATGCTATGGCTTCAGAGGCCAAGCTTCTCGGGTTGACGCCAAAGTACAAGTGAGAAATGTATCGACAGGGCGAGTGTATGATGTTGCGATTATAGGTTCGTAATGTTACTGAGATAGCCATGCATGAAAATGGAAGCTTTCTGCATTGATATGACCGATGACATCGTTTAAAGTGTGACTTCTCATGAGAGGGTTATCCTAAATTTAGACTAATTGCTATGATGAAGTTCAGGCAATTATAGAAGAGACTCTACAATGTTAGCGTTGTCGATACATTGTTGTCATCACATCGCTTTCGGCGGCCTTGAACGCCGCCTGGAGATGAAGTTGCTGAACCAAGGTATATTAGAGGTGGCATGTCGTTTTCTTACATACGACGATGTAAACCACAGCTCATTTCTTACAATTGCCTGATGGTTATGTCGTTGCGGTTTGTTCAGCCTTTTCCGAGGTTTCGGAGCACTACCACCGTCATTGGGTGAGGAAAGTCATCCGTCACTGGAACAGCCTTAGCGTAGATCCTACGTTGCAAAGTCGGCTCATGAGTTATCGAAAGGTCATCAAGAGCTGTCATTCGCTAGATGTCCGAGTCAGAAAGTTGCTTGCGATAGAGATGGTGGCTGCAAGCGAGTAAGTTGACAGTTTCTAAACGCCGCGGCTCCGAAAGCGGCAAAGAATAAACATCCAATGTCTTTGTACTAGAGTACGTAGCTCGGCGTTGCCGTCTAAGCTCCCGACCTAGGTTGGGCTGCAGCGGTGTCTTGTCTTCCTCAGGCAGGGAGAGGGAACTCGGAGAAGAATTTTTGTTCTAGAGGCGGCTAAATCCTTGCCACTGGCCAGTGAATGACAATCTGTTGAGGCAAAAAGAAATCTTTTCGAGGTTCAAGGGTCACAGTGTCTTATTGCAAGTGAGGTTGGGCTCGCACTAGGTTAGCCGCACAGAGAAAATTAACCTGATATTGCTACAAACTGCTTTACTTGACAGTAAGAAAAATGAGTAGATGGAACAATAACAAGCTCTTCTGACAAGGATAGTCTATGCCACTATTATCAATATCTCCGGCTTAGAATTGCCTCGTTCCCCATTTCTCAACCACACAAGCGCTTTTCAATTCAAAAGTGCGATTTTGGTTGCTGGGTGTAACGAAAAGAAAAAAAGACTGGAGACTGAAAAAAAACTCAGGCGAGAGACTTAGGCCTAAACAAGTTTAGTGGAGGGGATCCCTACCGCCCACTGCCCCGCCCCGCAGAAAAAGTTCACAGGTCCCTCCAAAATTTATTATTCTTAACGCCCGCTCACAAAAGAGTGGGAGTATTTCCTTTCTTGAAACCCCACGTTCTTCTTCTCTCTTCATCCTTCTTCCCTTTCTTCACCACAAACCTTTCAGACAAGACAAGATGGCGGACGAAGTTTATGACGGTGCCATTGGCATTGATCTGGGTAAGTCTTTGACTCTTGATATCGATGCTACTATTGTTGTTGCTTGTCGAGGCATTTCATCTTTGTGCGCGGACGTCGCCTCGCTTCCACGATGCCCTCGTCGGGCGGGCAGCCAGACGGACAAAACACAAGATATCTGTTCATGAGCACAACAACTCTAGGCATCGAACACATTTCAACCGCCCAGTCATGCTAACATCGTCCTCTCACAGGTACCACCTACTCCTGCGTTGCTACCTACGAGGGTACCAATGTCGAGATCATCGCCAACGAGCAGGGTTCTTTCACCACCCCTTCTTTCGTTTCCTTCACCGAGAAGGAGCGTCTGATCGGTGAGGCTGCTAAGAACAATGCTGCCATGAACCCCCGCAACACTGTCTTCGATGCCAAGTGAGTTTTGGCCTCTGTGTCAACCGCAAAAAATACAGTTTCTGACTGAAATTTCTGTGTGCAGGCGTCTGATTGGTCGTCGTTTCGATGACCCTACCGTCAAGAAGGACATCGAGTCTTGGCCCTTCAAGATTGTCGATGACAACGGCAGCCCCAAGATCGAGGTCGAGTACCTCGGCGAGAACAAGCAGTTCTCTGCCCAAGAGATCTCCTCCATGGTTCTCACCAAGGTAAGCAGCACAAAACTTTTTTGGCGGGCGTTTTCCCCGCCCCCGCACTAGCGGCGCTCGAGCAATTTTTTACTGACCCCTCCAAACAGATGAAGGAGATTGCCGAGACCAAGCTCGGCAAGAAGGTCGAGAAGGCCGTCATCACTGTCCCTGCCTACTTCAACGACAACCAGCGACAGGCCACCAAGGACGCCGGTTCCATTGCCGGTCTTAACGTCCTCCGTATCATCAACGAGCCTACCGCCGCCGCCATTGCCTACGGTCTTGGTGCCGGTAAGTCCGAGAAGGAGCGCAACGTTCTCATCTACGATCTCGGTGGTGGTACTTTCGATGTCTCCCTCCTCAACATCCAGGGTGGTGTCTTCACTGTCAAGGCCACCGCTGGTGACACCCACTTGGGTGGTCAGGATTTCGACACCAACCTTCTCGACCACTGCAAGAAGGAGTTCGGCCGAAAGACGAAGAAGGACCTCTCCGGCGATGCCCGTGCCCTCCGACGTCTCCGAACTGCTTGTGAGCGTGCCAAGCGTACTCTCTCCAGCGGTGCCCAGGCCACCATTGAGATCGACTCTCTCTTCGATGGTGAGGACTTCACCATGTCCATCACCCGTGCTCGTTTCGAGGACCTCAACGCCAAGGCTTTCTCTGGCACCATTGAGCCCGTTGCTCAGGTCCTCAAGGATGCCGATATCGAGAAGAAGGCCGTTGACGAGATTGTCCTCGTTGGTGGTTCCACCCGTATCCCCAAGATCCAGAAGCTTCTGTCCGAGTTCTTCGACGGCAAGAAGCTCGAGAAGAGCATCAACCCCGATGAGGCCGTTGCCTACGGAGCTGCTGTCCAGGCTGGTATTCTGTCTGGCAAGGCTACCAACGCTGAGACCTCTGACCTCCTTCTCCTGGATGTCTGCCCTCTGTCCCTTGGTGTTGCCATGGAGGGTAACATCTTCGCTCCCGTTGTTCCCCGCGGAAGCACCGTCCCTTGCTTGAAGAAGCGGTAAGTTTTTATCCTGATTCCAGTTCATTCATTCTCGTTTTTTGGGATGTTCACTTTGGTGTTTTTGATCATTTTGAATTGGTTCTTGCCATTTCCATGACTGCCCCACATCCCGTGTGTTCACGTGGACTTCACGATTTCCACCCCCACTTTTCTCAGCCCTGTGTCTTTTCTAATATCCTACGCATCTTTATCAAGTTTTGACAATCCTTTGGATGATCTTGATCATAAACTAATCATAAACTCGATAGAACATTCACTACAGTTGCTGATAACCAGCAAACTGTCCAGTTCCCCGTGTACCAGGGTGAGCGTGTGAACTGCGAGGACAACACCTCTCTGGGTGAATTCACCCTTGCTCCCATCCCCCCCATGCGAGCTGGTGAGGCCGTCCTTGAGTGTGTCTTCGAGGTCGACGTCAACGGTATCCTCAAGGTCACCGCTACTGAGAAGACCTCTGGCCGCAGCGCCAACATCACCATCTCCAACTCTGTTGGCAAGCTCTCCACCGACGAGATCGAGAAGATGGTCAGCGAGGCTGAGCAGTTCAAGAGCAACGACGATGCTTTCCAGAAGAAGTTCGAGGCCAAGCAGCAGCTTGAGTCTTACATCAGCCGTGTCGAGGAGATCGTCTCCGACCCCACCCTGTCCCTCAAGCTCAAGCGTGGCCAGAAGGACAAGATTGAGAGCACCATCAGCGACGCCATGGGTGCCCTTGAGCTCGGCGACAGCACCGCCGAGGACCTCAAGAAGCAGGAGCTTGCCCTCAAGCGCCTTGTCACCAAGGCCATGTCCTCCCGATAAATGCACAATACTCTACTGGTATAGATATCCTGGAGTACTGATACGGTGAGAGCGTGGGAGCAAAGAACCAACTACTCCCGACGCCTCGCGAGGGGCGATGGGCTTTACGACTGGCTGAGGTGGATTTTCCTTTGTCATTAACGGTAATTGGACGAGGAGATGCCGAGGCATATGAAAAGTTCTGCACTTTTTGTTCATGGGATACGAAAAGTGATGCCGCGTTCGGACTTGGGCGGCCATGACTACTAAAATGAGGGTTGATGGAAAAAGGGTCCAAGATGGTTGTGGGCTCGCTGGGCCAGAGCCCGCAAGGAGTGGACGATGGCCTGTGAATTTAAGCATAGACATGGTAGAATGCAGAAACGGAATGATGCCTTTTTACCTACTTAACTATCTGTCTCTAAGCCATTTGATTGTGATGTTTATGTCGTTGAGTTGTTGACACGACCAGAATTAATCACCATAGACTCATAGTGTAATGGCAAGGCTTGTGGTCCTGTTCTATTCTCAATGTCCTGATATCGCCATTTACTTGAAAACTGCTGTAACCATTTATCTTGGGAACTGGGTAGTCAGGAAGGATGAGATTGAGATCAGGACACTTGTATGAGGTCATCGAGACACATTGATTTTGTTATTATTCACTACTTCCGTCATCAGCTCCAAGGCCTAACTTTGCTAGATCTCTTCATCTTCCTAGCGATTAATTACCGAAGAATTGAGAGATCATGTTAAGCCCTGGTGCCATCAATTCCAAGTAGTCTTCGCAGGCAGCAGTAGGAAGGAAGAAGCCTAGAATAGAATTTGAGCTTCCTTAGGATGACTTTACCTAAAGTTGTGGAGGATATTATTTAATAGCTGACGATACAAGCTAAGACTATACAACTTTAGATCAGATTAGGCTTGAAGAGGATACTAAACTTTATAAAACATCATATTCATTATGCATGCTTTTGACGCCACCGATGCACAAAATGCTAACCAATGCATTACCCACATATATCCTCATCCATGTACCAGACCAGAGTCATTTAACCATTACCAGTAGTAAACTCACTTACTTCCTCCGTTCATGGTTCCATAACCTTGTTCCCTAGACCCAGCCTTACTCAAGGGTCGCTCGTTTTCATCTTCAGAGTCAGACGCAATCGCAGAATCCTCTGGCAACAATAGTGTACTAGAGGAAGATTCAGACTCGTCATTCTCTGTATCGCTGTTCTCTGCTGAAACAGCAGCCGAGGCTGTGGGACCTTCTCCTTCTTCGACGAGGTAGGCTGGGATAGCTCCAAGAATAGCGATGAACATGAGGAAGAACCACGACGTGACAACGTAGCCATTGTCAGCGCCCCAAGTGAAAAGAGCACCCGTTGAAGCTGGGCCCAAGGCACGACCCAAGCCACTAAAAGTCGTTGCATATCCGTTAAGTGTACCTAACACGCGAAGTGAAGTGCAGGAATTGGTGAGGAGGATGGTGGTGGAGGGGAAGGCGACGATGATACCGGCAGCCTTAATAAGCATAACACCCATGAGAGCAGCTGTTCGGGCTTGCGGGGTAGAGAACAGCACGCAATAAGGGGTGAGGAAATAAGCAAGGGGCATAAGGAGGCCTGTACATTGTTAGGACTGTCAATGGCGAGGTATGATAGTGTGCAACTTACAGCAAATCCTAAAACAGTGCAAAACTCCATAACGAGCAACAATCGAAGGATAAAGAAGAAACTGAATAGCGCCACAAACGATGCCATATACGGTGTAGATGGTGCCGACCTGGCTGTGTGTCATGCCGAATCCTCCTGAAAAGTAGAAAGGGAACGCTGTGTTCTCCGGGGTGTGCTTCTCAACGGGATGTCTTAAAAAGACACTGAGGATCTGATCATATGCCACCGAGTGGAATGCCAGAAAGGTGTAAGCCAGGAGGTTGATGACCGTTTGACGAGTAAATACACTTTCCTTCTTGGCATGTCCCGAATGTTCTTGAATGGGCTTCTTTGGCGCCACCTTATTAGGAAGAAGAGGTGAAGTAGCCTCACCATCTACAAAAGAAGGTCGGCGAGTAGACGGGGTTGGACGAGAACTCTTGAAGGATCGAGTCAAGCGCTCACCAACCAAGAGACCCCAGTCTCGATGTCCTCGCTTGCTGGGCAGAGTTTCCTAAGATATGTTAGAGATGAGTTGTAGTAAAGATATGGTCCAGGCCTACATGAAGAAACAGGGTTGCGACGGTGACCGATATGAGGAAGAAGATGGTCAAAATCAAGTTGGGGAGCGCAAATGGGAAACGCTTGAAGAACTCAATGTGACCAAAGATGTGAGGGTATTGCTCTGCAGGTTCAGCAAAGAAACCTCCAAAGCTAGGTCCGATAATGGAACCTAGACTCCAGACAAGAGGCATGATGGAGAATGCTCTGGGCTGAAGTTCACGTTCTGGTACCATCTCGGCAACCATTGTTCTAATGATACCAACTAAGGATTGTCAGTAAGGGCTTTTCATATGTATAAGTCAGTTTACATACCGTTTCCATTTCCACCTCCCTGAATAGCTCGGATAGTAATAGCCATGGGCAAACTGGTAGACATGCCCCATATTATGAAGCAAATCATGGTACTCAGAAGGCCAAGGATAATGGTGGGTTTCCGGCCATAAGTGTCAGAAGCCTTTCCCCAGGCAACTGCTGTGATACTCTGGGCGATGGAGAAGACGCCAGACGTGAGCCCAACCCAGCTCCCAACCTTGTTTGTTGGGACGCCAAAGCTGCTGACCATGGAAGGTAGATAGGGAAAGACTGAAGTATAGGCCATAGGCTCAGCGATTCTGGCGACGGCTATTGGTATATTAGCATGGAGATCGAATGGTGTTTGGGGGTACCTGTAGAATGGACCATGATGCCTCTATGGACCTGGATCTCTCTCCATCTTATAGTGTCTCTATGTTTGATGAGAAGTCGCTCTATCAAAAACAACTACACAAGAGCACACTTTGACATAGAAAATGAGGAGGGGAGGGAAGAGGGTTGATCGTGTGGTATGGCAGTTTGCGGCTCATGTTGCTGACACCTCCAAACTACATCCATCCAGGTGTATGTAAGATCCTGAGCGAGATCAAGCACTGGCTCGAGCACACCTGACAGGTTCCCTACTGACGATCTTTTACAGGCAAGTAAAACGAATGAAACACGTCCAAAAACTTACCCAAAATCGCCAGCTGTTGCTTGGGCAGCTTGGGAGGATGTTTGGTCGTCATTGCGAGGAACGATTGCGCAAAGGGGAGCGGTGGAGATTTGTCTGGTGTAAATTTTCTTCTTTTAACAATATTAAATAAGAGTCTCGCGAAACAAGTCGTAGCACAAGCGATACTCAATCTCAAGTATACAAAATATGTGATCAACTCATCAACCTCCCGACTCTCGACCAGAAATACAGAATAAAAACAAGAAGAGGTTTCGAGTCACAACAGACAAAGTAAAGTAAAGTAGAAGTCAGGCCAAGCCACCAAAAGATGGGTCATTGGTCCAGAAGTGGTTTGGTTTCTTTTGTGCCGTGCAGAAAATCTGCGTTCGCTTCTCATGGGGGTCTTGATCCACTACGATCCAACCTCCGACCTCCAATTGAGGCCGTGTTATTCGCCTGAAAGGACGAACCCCAGGGGTCCCTTTGGGGCAATTTTGCGGTCAGAAGCCGACTATTGGTGAATGCCTAGCAAGGGTTGGTCACAAGAGCAGTTCGCATTGCATATCCGGCTGTAAAGGCCGCGGCTGTCACTATCAAGTTTCCCCGCGCCAGCAGCGGGAGGCTTTTTTGTGAGACATCGGTGAGATTTCATGACGCACAGGATTTATTCTCAGTACAATTTATGGGTTACGGTAATCATTTGACCTTGGGTTGCAACCATCAACCTGTAATCTCGATTAGTCTGGGGTCCGAAAGCGGACCGCGCCATCTGCTTTAGTAATCTCAAGCCTCCGGACATTTCCCCGCCTGTTTCCGCTCTATTGCCGTCCCGAGTAAAAGAACTCGGCCGGCGGCCGGTTCATAGCTTCTTTAGCGTTCATATATATGAATGTATATGAAGATATAATCCTAAGTTTATGATGGGTTTTTTTTTTTTTTTTTTTCATAAATAGATCATACTCATAGACAATTCATGATCATATTAGATGTATTTGTGTAGATCATCATACGAATTCGTGATATCTTCTACCGAACACAAACGAGGCTGGTGGAGTGGCGGCGCCACAACAATACCCATGTGATTGGCCAATGAGCTCCCTTCCTCTGTAACGTCATCGCCCATCACATCACGCCTTAGCTCTTATTGACTTCACTGTTTACACTCAACTCATTAACTTTACAACATCATCGATCAACGGCCACAATTTACCAGGTCACCAATACATGAGGAACTCAACTTGAATAGTCCCTGGAGCACAATCCGTCAGGACGTCTTCACCATGAGCCGACTGTGAGTTCAATGCTTAAGAGACCCCGCCAATACTTCCATCCCTCCACTTTCCGGACGTCGTCATTCCAAGCCGGACAACATTGACCATCGAGGCCCGAGACTTATACTAAAACTCGATACTCAACAGTAGCTCATCTCCCCAAGAGAAAATGCCAAACGAGAGCACTCCTCTCATTCAAACCGTCCGGGTCGGCCCTCCCCAGAGGAGATACCCCCATCAGATTTGGCGTCGATTCTTCACTCTGATTTGCTCTGTCCTTCTCATCGGCGGTTTTGGCTTGTTTGTTTTCCAAACTCTCTTGATTGGACCTCGGCATCGACATGGCCATCCAGGTTCTTGGTTACCCGGTAAGAGTCATCTAAGTTACGAGGAATTGAAGACCATTCT
The DNA here is from genome assembly GCA_030411635.1 of Fusarium sp. MBC 119. Taxonomy (NCBI): domain Eukaryota; kingdom Fungi; phylum Ascomycota; class Sordariomycetes; order Hypocreales; family Nectriaceae; genus Fusarium; species Fusarium sp. MBC 119. Next base: position 15,417 of record JAPERM010000089.1, read on the forward strand.
CTTTGATACCCCGGACCCTAAGAAGGCCGAGGAATGGAGCCGTTATTACACATCGGGCCCTCACTTGGCTGGTACCAACTACTCACAGGTAACTATTTCCACATTGCCTACTTGATCACAGCGACTAAGCTCATTTCCTAGGCTGAGTGGACAAGAGATCGATGGGAGGAGTTTGGAGTCAAGTCTGACATCGTGTCCTACGATGTCTACCTCAACTACCCTGTCGATGCCAGCGTTTCTATCTTGGAAAAGACCAAGAACGGCAAGGACTGGAACACTACCTTCAAGGCTTCTCTTGAAGAGGATGTCATCGACGAGGACCCCACAACCTCTCTCGAAAACCGCGTACCAATCTTCCACGGCTACTCCGCCAGTGGAAATGTCACTGCATCCTTTGTTTACGTCAACTATGGAACTTATCAAGACTACCAGGATCTTGTTGATGCCAAAATCGACATTAAGGGCAAGATTGCCATCGCTAGATATGGCGGAGTTTTCCGAGGCCTCAAGATCAAGCGTGCACAGGAGCTGGGATTCATCGGAGTCCTCATGTACAGCGACCCTGGTGACGATGGCGAGAGGACTGAAGAAAACGGATATAAGCCTTATCCGGAGGGGCCTGCACGGAACCCCAGTGCTGTCCAGCGTGGAAGTGCTGAGTTCTTGAGTATTCGCCCTGGTGATCCGTATGTTTCTCAATTCCTGCGAGATAAAAGAGCTATGTTGACTTCTCTAGATCTACACCTGGATACCCCTCCAAGCCTGGCGTTCCGCGAGCTCCAGTAGAAGATGCTACCGCCTCTATTCCTTCCATTCCCATCTCGTACCGTGACGCCCTTCCTATCCTCAAGGCCCTTAACGGTCATGGTCCTAAATCTTCTGATTTCAACAAATGGTGGAACAAGAACCTCGGCCTAAAGTACAAGGGCGTCGAGTATAACATTGGCCCCACTCCAGACGATGTTGTTGTCAACCTCTACAACGAACAGAAATATGTCACCACTCCTCTCTGGGACGTTATTGGTATTGTCAACGGCACTATTCCCGATGAGGTTATTGTTGTCGGAAACCACCGAGATGCTTGGATTGCTGGTGGAGCTGGTGATCCAAACAGTGGCTCTGCCGTCATCAACGAGGTTATTCGCGGAGTTGGAAAGGCCATCGAGGCTGGCTGGAAGCCTCTTCGAACCATCGTGTTCGCGAGCTGGGACGGCGAGGAATATTCGCTGATTGGCAGCACCGAATGGGTTGAGGAGTATCTTCCTTGGCTCTCAGCAGCCAACGTTGCTTATGTCAATGTAGACGTTGGTGTTGACGGCCCCGAATTCGTCGCTTCTGCCGCTCCCCTTCTCAACCAAATCATCCGCGATGTTACAAGCGCTGTTCCCTCACCCAACCAGACCGTCCCAGGTCAGACGGTCAATGATGTTTGGTCTGGAAAGATCTCAACCATGGGTAGTGGAAGCGACTTTACAGCTTTCCAAGATTATGCAGGCATTCCTTCTATCGACTTTGGATTCAAGTTCAACAGCAACAGTTCCGTCTATCACTACCACAGCAACTACGACAGCTTTTACTGGATGAAGGAGTACGGTGATGTTGGATTCAAGTATCATCGAACCATGGCCCAGATTCTCGGATTGACCATCGCAAAGCTGGCCGGTACCATCATTATCCCCTTTAGCGCTACTGAGTACGCCAATGCTCTGGAGGGTTACCTCGACAAGGTTGAAGCCAAGTTCGAGCCCGTCGCTGAAGTTCTCAGCGATGAAGAGCTCTTCAACATCCGTGGCAGTGTCTTCTCAGACAAGCCACTCGGTAGTGAGGATGACTTCAAGAAGAGTCTTGAAGATATCCGAAAGAAACTCGACCTTTTCCATATTAAGGCTACTGAGCTCGATGGGGAGGCCGAAATTGCCAACCGTCAGCTAGAGGAAGGCATCCCGTGGTGGAACATTGTGGGGAAGATCCGCCTCGGCTACACTATCATCAAGGTCAACAAGAGATACAAGCTGCTAGAGAGGAGCTTCCTCTATGAGGGCGGCTTGGATGGCCGAGACTGGTTCAAGCACGTGGTGTTTGCACCTGGTTTGTGGACCGGCTACGCCGGAGGTAGGCAAATTCCTCGAAACAGGTTATGACTGATGTGCTAACGAAACTCTAGCTGTTTTCCCTGGTTGGGTCGAGAGCATCGACGCGAAGGATTATATCAATGGATTAAAGTGGTCTAGTATCATTGGACGCACAATCGACAATGCCATCAACGGTATCTCGAATTAGGTTGCTTTATTCGAGGATTAGTTTGAAGTAACATTCTGAGATCCGTTATGCTATAACTTTCTTGAATAACTAAACAAGAAGTATTTTGGAAAGAGGATGTACCATATGCACAGCAGGCCTTCATTATATAGCCAGTTTTGAAATTCTATCGCATCGTATAGCGATTCATGTATGGACTACGAACCTAAATATATGAATTGTGATCTATAGATCTCGTTAGGTCCCGTGCGCGCATGCCAAAGCGCAAGTTGACTAGTATGAAGGGTTGTCAAAACCCAGAAGAGCTTTCTTACTCTTTTATGAACAGTTCATGATGAGCTTACGATGAATTCAGCCAAAGTCTTTGAAATTCATCGACAAGTACATAACACACTATGAGAGGCTTTAAGAATATCTTTTAGATGTAAATCGACCTGGTATCAATTCTAGACGGCAGAACCGTCGTCTATGTCGCTTCTATGAGCAAAATCTTACATGGGTCTCTTTATACCTTGTCTCCCAGCATCTAATTCTCTATCATTACAAACGCAAGATTCGCTTAGAACTTATAAACCTGGTCCTTGTTGTAGCCAAGCTCCTGGAGGGCTCCGGTCAGCTCACCCTGGTCCTTGGGGCTGACCTTGTTGCCGGAGATGGATTTCATCAGACCGGGAGGGCCGCAGACGAAGAGCTTGATGTTCTCGTTCTTGGGCTCAGGAAGGACAGTCTTGAGGAGGTCCTTGGAGATGTAGCCGCTGTTGCCGGCCCACTCCTTGGGAGGGTTGTCGAGAACGTAGAAAGCGCGGAAGCGCTGGGGATAGGTGTTCTCGAGGTGCGCGAACTCCTTCTTGAGGAGGATGTCTTCCTCGGTGACGTTGCCAAAGACAAGGGTAACCTTGGTCTTGTCGTTGGGGTTGTTGAAGATGGCGCGGGTGAGCTGGTACATGGGGGTGATGCCAGTACCGCCAGCAATGAGAGCGATATGGTCGTGCTTGTTCTCCTCCCAGGAGTACTTGGGCAGAGGTCCCTTGATGTCGAGGCGTTGGCCGGGGACCAGGTTGTGGATATGTGTGCTCATGGGGCCGTCGGGGTACTTCTTAACAAGCAAATCAAGGAATCCCTTTTCGCCTGCACAATGGTTAGTTGGTGCATATTCAGTGGGAGGATTCATGGTCACATACTCTCATCGCTGATAGGAGTGTAAGGTCGGAGAGTGGCCTTCTCGGCGTCAGGAGCCTTGTACTTAGTAAGAAGGGCGCTGGCAATGTGCAGACCAGAGACCTGGTCGGGCTCGGGAAGCTCGAAGCGCAGACGCTTGGTGTTGTGGTTGACAATCTCGACGTCGGCAAGCTTGAGGGACAAGAAGCCCTGGTCACCGCCAGTGAAGGCCTTCTTGGGCTCAACACCAACAGCCTGCTTCACATCGGCGGCGGCGGTGGCAGCAGAGGGAGCTTTGCTGCCGCTGAAGTACCAGTAGCCTGCACCACCAACGGCGGCAGCACCAGCAGCGAGCAGAAGAGCGTTGGAGCCGCCGGCGCCTCCAGCTTCGGTGGCATATCGGCGGACAGACTGAAGCAGAAGTTAGCCATGCGTCGAAACTGAACGAAACGAGGTTTTAAGTGAGGAATTGGTGATGATGCGACATGATTGATAATCCGAAAGTGATACTGCGATGGAGGGGAATGTGCGAGTGAACGTACCCTCAAAGGCTGAGCAGCGCGGAATGTAGATCGGGCAAACATTTTGACTGTTGTACGATACTCAAATGAAGTCAATTGGATCAATTGGCCAAACAGAGAGTAAGAAGGTTGTTGCTGAAGAGCTAAAGAAGTGGGTGTAGAGGCAGAGGCAGAGAGACAAGACCAGGCAGGCCGATAATCGCGACGGAACAAGAGATGACGTTATGAGTCACGTGACGTCCCGAGCAAAGCACGTCAATATCGGAAACTCGGATATACCACTGACCACCTTGAGACGGGTGTTTTGCTTGAGATAGTATAAAATTATGATAAGATCTAGTCTTATTTATCGAAAAGTTTTGTAACATTCAAGAGATTTAAACTATTGCTGGGACGGTATTTTCCTTTCTCATTTATCTTACGTAAGTTTAAAATCTTAATATAATCTCTCTACATCTCAAGTTTCTGTTGGACCGCATGCTTGCAGATTAACGTAGATGTCTATTGGTACGATTCATGATCTCAATGCATTATTTAATAGCCAGTATACTACGCTATCTCTCATCGACTCCGACAAATTGATTGCTCGCAGTCTCTGCCCCCCTCTTACTTCAACCACATGCTTGTCATATCGCTTCTATATCTTCCATAGCACAGCTGCGAGCTCAACACCAATGGTCAGTGTTTGCTGCTGCCCTTCTATACATACCGTAGATGGTCCAATATCCGTTAGTGTATGTTGCAGTCCCTCTTTCTTGCTTTCCCCTTGAAATGCCTAGAATTTTTCAAGAAACGCGCCGCTTCTCGGTGTTGTGGCCAACACTGGACCAAGTATGCATGTCTTAGAATCACCTGCAGATGTCCATCTCGAAAAGTTTGGTGTGGTATTATTGGTATATTCGCCCGCTCCGTTAGAAGAATACATCGAATCGTGAGTGTCTCTTCAAGAATGGCATGCAATTCGTTATTATTCAATCACCGCATCACCTCTCCCCTTCTGTTGTTTCTTCACTACCCCCTGGCTCTACCAGCTCCGTCGGTGGCTTGGCCTGTACCGGCGTCATATTCGAATCCCTCTTTCTTCCATCATCGTGACTCTCTCTTCTCAGGACCCCGGCATCTTGAGGGTGGGCAAGCGTTGGGGTGTTTGTCTGACTTCCCCCGCGTTGTCCATGATAATGAATCACTTGAGGGGGCGCTTGTCCGGAGTGAAGTCCCAGTTGTTGAGTGGGATACGGGTCAAGGTCTTTGCTCGAGGTCGAGAACATCGACACGATTGGCTGATGGTACCCGTTAGTCGCATTGCTGGAAGATGGAGTATGGCCATATTGACCGCTATGCTCCGCTTGGGTTGGCGTGCCCACTTCATTTGGGGAGCCAGATCCCTCTACGAGATGACCAGTCAGGCTGTTCATCCCTCCCTCAATATCACGGAGTAGTCGGACATACTCCTCGGGCACCAGGCCGCTCTCTTGCGTCTTTGGGTCTTCAGCCACCAACCAGCCCTGCCCGTGCCGGTACGAAACCCAGATGATCTGACCCTCAACCAAGGGCAGTTCGTTCTCGTTTTCACGCTCGAAATCGAACAAGGCAACGGCCTTACCGTGGAACTCCTCGTCCGGCGACGTAATAGTAAACTGATAATCCCGTGAATAGCGAGACTCATCCTCATCATTGTAGCCTGGGGACGATGGGGAGCTGTCGGACTCGGGCTGATAGTACTCACCGCCCTCGGCAGGCTGGGGTTGCTGAGCAATGTGATATGCCCGGCTGTGTCGTGCCTGGTCTGGCGGATATGAAACAAACTCTCCGCCAGGACCGTTGGCCTCGCCGCCGTTGTTGACATAATATCTTTCGCTACCGTCCCCACTAGTTCCCACGTAATAACCCCGCTCATGATCATAATTCGATGAGTGCATCTCAACATCACGACCTGCCCTCCCCCTCAATGCTGTCGCCGCCGAAGTTGATTTGTGCTTACGGTGGCGTGTAGCCACAACAGGACTCTGCAAGTCCTCATCTTCGCTATACGGGGGCCCATCGCCAAACTGAATGGGGGCAAGGTCGTGGCCACGGTTATATCCATCTGTACCCCACGATTCCCAAGGCATTCTTGTGTCCCACGAGACTGGAGGGTCGGATAACCTACGATGCTCGCTTGCGGGCGTCGTCATGCCTGAAGGCGGCCCCGAAGGTTCGGGAGGCGGCCCATAGTGCAGAGGGTGGGTGACCGGGTACGCAAAGTCCCGCACTTGGGTATATGGTAGAGTCGAGGGATACATCGGAAATAGATGAGAGGTCGGACGGGATCTCGAAGGCAAAGAGCCTGTCGAGTATTGGGAAAGTCGGCCCTTAGAGACGTGCGACATGGGTCGTGATGGGATGCTTCGGCGCGATGGCGGAGAGGTGATTAAAGGTGGCAGCGCGGGGTGATTAGGGTTCGGCGAAGAGGTTGCGGCTGCTGAAGGAGAGGTCGCTGGAGAAGAAGTTGTCGACATAACTGTCGTCGTCGACATGCCTTGCAAGGCAAAGTCTAGCGACAGTCGTGCGATCTGGCGCACACGGCCGCGCAACCGTCAAAGGATGGGCGTGCAGCAAAGAAGGTCTCGCGGGGCTGTAGTAAGACTAACGGATAACCAGTGCGCTGAGAGAACCGAGTGCCCACGCCGAAGGTGAGAGGGTTGAGACTGTTGGATGAAGGCGATCCTCGCGCCAAAGAGATCGATTTTTGGTATCGCGGTTTGCAATCGTCAACGCTCGGGGTTGTCAAAGCAGAGTTGTCGAGGCGGCGGACGTCAAGTCAGCCGTAGCGCTAAGGTTGGGAGTCGAATAACGGTTGGGTGGGTTCCAGTCGAGTTCCAGGTATAATAGTTAACGTCAAACCAAGTCCTAATGCAAATGCAATGCGAGACGACCAGTCGTCAGGCGACAAAGCACGAGATGAGCTTGCGATACTCAAGAGGCCGGTTTGCAAGTGGGGAGAGAGGGTGAGTGCGAAGGAGCGTAGAGAAACAGAAGCAGCAAAGCAACCGAAACAGAAACAGAACAGAACAAAAAGCAATGCCCTGCTGGGAAGCCGACCGATGCTCGGGACGACAAGGGCACCGTACAGTAGCTGGCTGTCCAATGTCTATGCCTGCGCTTGCGCTTTAGGCGAGTAACCAGGCCTGGGCTGGGGTAGGATGGGATCCCAAGATTGTGATGAGTGTAAGGTTAGGTTAGAGGAGAGCCAAAGAAGCGAGAGGGCCATGAATCCCATAAGGTACTTTGGCCAGTCCAGCCCACCTCAGCATGAGCACACCCGAGGGGACCTGGGGGAGGCCGTACCTGGTAAGGTCGCCCGTTGGCACGTCCGGGCCCGGGCACCACCTCCACTGGTACCTGGAGCAAACGTTGTAGTGGAGCAGGACTGGCGCTATAGCGCACCACACCACTGAAGCAAGCGCCTTGCGCACCAATCCGACTGGCCAAGGATCACAGACCCAGCGAGTCAGCGCCTGTAAGTCGGGATCGAGGAGCCCAATGACACCCAACGATGAGTGATCGAAGACTGTCAGCCGCCGCCCGTTGCTTCTTCAGCGCTAGCAGGTAGGGAATCGTCCTGAAAGCGGTGCTAGTAGAAAGCTGATCTGCGAGACGTATGGATGTAAGGTAAAAGAATTCAATATGGAGAGTAACAAGTAGGCAGGCAATCAGATGACCTCCTGGTTTCATCAATATGGGTGACATCCAACGGAAGGTACCTCTCAGTCGCAGTTGCAGTCGCAGGTCAATGGAAGCCCAGATGAGGGGTACAGTACCTAGCCGACCTTGGGCCTGGACGAGCCGCACTCATCCCGTTCATCTAATTGATCAAAACTTGAGCTTTACAATAAACAACAGCCAAACCAAGCCAAAAACGCTATGCTGAATTACACTTGTCTTCATGCATGATCATACCCGATACAATACTTCTACCCCTCGATTCTGGCGGTTCCATCCTTGTTTGATCTCCCTCGTGTTCTTCGTCTTGCGCATGCGCATGCGCATACGCACACACATGCATAGGGTATGGTAGACCGGATACCCATTGAGACGTACGACAACTCTCAAGAGAAGACTGTACTGAACGGGGATCTCCCTGGATACCCACCCGGCCCGTTGGAACCTCAATCTGGAATGGCGACCCTGCTCATCTCTCTACTAGGTGCAGCAAAGTAAATTTAGCTGGCAAGACGACAAGGGCTGCCCAAGACCGGGCCGTGATGGAAGCAATCTCCGGCCACCGCATCGTTGCTGTCGCAATGAAATAATCCTCTCAACCTGTCCCGGCTTGCCTGGAAATTGCCATCATCATGGCGCGCAGGATGATGAAACTAGACCCCGATGGTTGTGGCAGGGGCATCTCAGCTCTCGGTTGGTTACGTAGTAAGCTGGAAGCAAGGCAAAACGAGCAGGGCCGTCGTATACAGACCCTCTTTCTACCTCCGTTGCTCGTTTTTTTCCCATCGGGCTTTTACGATCTTGATCCAGGTTCGTTCGGGAGCCGCGATCTCGTCCCGGCGGCCGAGGCTTCGACGACTACCGACTGCCACCCGCAATCCCGTCTTGAACACGAGACGATATCTGCAGTCAGAGCCAAGTCGGTGTAGCGTAATTGGACCTGCAGGGTTATAGCAGGTGAAAGAAAGATGCGATATTACAATCGCCTGGAATCAATGCTCTCTCACCAGACATGACAGGACGCTCAAAGGAACAAGACGGCTCTGATGTCTAGCATAATCTAGAGTTAGAACTTGAAATTGTTCAGGTTGTGCCAGAAAAAGTCCAAGATCTGACTCCCTTCGACGCTTCAACGTTCTTATACATCTGCAGAATCGATCAAGCCAGTGTCTCTCATCAATGTGACCGGTGAGGTTTCTATTCCTGGTATTATTGGCGTCTTTCGTGATTGGCTACTGTCAAAGCATCGTTTGTTTCAGGTTATGCGGGCGTTTAAAAGCCAATAGCCTTTGCTAGATCAAATTCGACAGTGGGGTCCTAGGCCGATTCTCAATGACAAGGAATCAATCTCCAACCGTCTGACCACCCAATATCAGCTTCCTAGATGGCATCGCAATTTTTCCCCTTGAATTGGCGTAACATACGACGTGGAATTAGATCATTATGCCTAAACACTTGCTTACATATATGAAGAAACATTAATGAATGGCTATAAGCATGCTGTATCTATTGTCATGCGCCTGAAATCAGGACACAAATAGCCTCAAAGCTTAAAAAAAAACCTAAAATACGATGCTATTGGTGACAAGGTCAGATGAGACTTTTAGTGCATTATTTCAGTATTGATCGCAGCAATAATAGAAGTATGATGGAAGCCCGTTGGCAGGGTTGGATCCCAAAATCGATCCTGAACGCTGACTCATCACCAATCAGAATACCGGGCTTTAGCCGGCATTTGTGGAACCCCGCGTTACTTCGCCCTAGCTCAGCTTTTTACCAACTTCACAACAATTCACCAACCTCTTCCTTCAAAGAAACATCCTCGGATTGCGTCGCGTCCTCAAAAGGTAGACAAGGCGATGGAGGTGATCATCAAGACTCAAAATTGAGACCTGAAGCTGGGTAAGTAATCACATGATCAATTTTTTATTCTTTCCATGATGAGCTTAACATATTGGAGCTGTCTGAATTTCCTTTGCTGAAAAGACACTTTATACGCTTTTTTATCTGAATATGGATTGCACACTCTATCTCATGTAGCTTGCTTCGACTTGGTAGCAACATACTGACATCATTGTCTCATAGTTCGTCGCGTGTCGTTTGTGTCAAAGAATGCCACGCGCCTTCGCGCCCGCCCACGACCTCGTTTTCTCGCCCGGCTAGAAACTCGTAGAGATGGAGGTTGCCAACGGTGGCCCTGCGGCCCAGAGCCAAAACGGCTCGTCTGATGGCAACGGTGGATACAAACTCAAGTTCTGCACTGTCTGTGCCAGTAACAACAACCGGTTCGTAGTTTGCCCATCTGTCGCGCACCTGACAGCATCAATGCTGACTTTTACCTCAACAGCTCTATGGAAGCCCATCTACGGCTATCGCAGGCAGACTACCCTGTCATCTCATTCGGCACTGGTTCTCTCGTCCGTCTGCCTGGGCCGACCATTACCCAGCCCAACGTGTATCACTTTAACAAAACCTCCTATGATAGTATGTTCAAGGAGCTTGAATCAAAAGACTCCCGACTGTACAAGAACAATGGAATCTTGAACATGTTGAACCGCAATCGCGGTGTCAAATGGGGACCAGAACGCTGGCAAGATTGGCAGGTCGGTGTGCCTCGCTTGCAACACGCTAAGGACCGTGGCAGTGAAGGTACTGAAGGTGGCCTGGTCGATGTTGTCATCACCTGCGAAGAGCGGTGTTGGGACGCCGTTATTGATGACCTTCTAAACAGAGGCTCTCCACTTAACCGACCCGTCCATGTCATCAATGTCGAGATTAAGGATAACCATGAAGAAGCTGCCGTCGGTGGTCAAGGTATCTTGGATCTCGCCAATTCCCTTAATACAGCAGCTCGGGAAGAACGTGACGCTGTTGGGGCCTCTGCCTTCGACAGTGGTTCTGCCGCAAGCAGGGCTACCTTTGATGAGCGGGTGCCTGATATTCTCGCCTCGTGGCAGGAAAGATGGCCCAATCTGCCAGCAACCTGGACTGTGGCTTGGTTCTGATCTGCGTAAGAACTCGACCACAATCGGCGGTTGTGCGATTATACCAACATTATAATAAGGACTTAAATGCTGTGGTTTCGACACCTTCGTCAGCGTTCTGGCGAACCATTTATAAGTCGCCTGCTGAGCTTAAACTCGCTCTGGGCAGGTAAATCGGCTCTTATTACGAGTATTTAGAGGCTTGAGATGAGGATGGCAGGTCTTTTCGTTTCATTCGTAGATACCCAGGCCTAATCAGGTGGGAGCTTTCGGTCATATCGTGACAAGCATGAAGTGTATTCACTTCAAGGGCTTGCAGCCAAGCGATGAGGCCGTACCAGGACTCCGCACAAGAAAGGCCATTTCCTTAACTTTTGTACGCCGATGCGAACATGCAGACTCCTGGGGTCAGACCCTCCACAAGTTACAATGATCACGAATCCATGTGCAGCTGAAGCTGTGGATAACAACTTCCAGCATAAGCAACCTAACCAGACACATTTGTTACCAGTCATACCGTTGCTATCCCCGAAGCAGTTTCGCGATCAAGTAGATCATGTCGCCGGCTGCTTGAGGGACCCTCACAGTGTATTAGACGCATACCTTTCATAGGCAGTTAAGATGTGTCGATCAAGACCGGCTTCTGAATTATTATGAAGATTGTCCAGGCTATGTCTATCACTAGTGAGTGTTTCAGGGAAGCCTGATCAAGATTGATCTTGGTTAAATCGGACCAGGCTTCGAATTCGATGCACAATGCAGGCGGCGCTGGCGCTCATCATGTAAGAGTACTCCGTATTGAGTCTTGCGATTCGTGTACATGTAGAATGACCGTTGAGAACTGATTTTTAGATGGCTCCTCGACACGTCAAAAATGTCTCAAATCTCTTCGAGTTCAACGCGATTCGCCAATCGAGAAGTGAAACCCTGACTCTAACGATCCGAGTGACATCAAATGTCTTGCATGTCAAGCGTCAACCTCTGAAGTTAGGTATGTAGGGTTCAGTGGTTTACATACAGCCGCACTGGGGTCTTGATCACATCAGATCAGCTGCTGGACACTCAGGGGCAGAGAGGCAGCCAGTTGAGAGGGCCAACATCATCTTATTAGAGCCGCGCGGCCGCGTAATGGGAACGAAGAAGACGGGACTTCAAGGGCTCTAATTTAGTCTGGACGCCACAAGCTTTGTTGGGTGGGTATTTGTTAAAGGGGCTTCGTTAGTGTAAGCGTTCAACTTCCACGTGCAGGGTTGATGAAGATCATAAGATATTTGATAATGTTGTATCCGTAATATAATAGAATAGTGAATTTACGTGAGACGTTTAGTATAAACTTATCCGAAAATATCATAAAATGATAAGGCGTGTCCTAAACCAAGGAAATCTTTCCTCTCTGTATCATAAGATAAGAGGTGTGTATGTAGATGAGAAGTCAGTTTCGTGAGCCTTTCCTTAACACTAGTTCACGGAATCAGGGATAATTCATGTCATGTTGCATCTATACCAGAATAATCTGAAGCCGGGTGTATGTATCTACTATCTACTACGCGTTTCGCCCTCAGCTCATGCAAAGTTATTGACCCCAGCAACACACAGAGCTTCGCCTAATCTGGATGCCATCGCAACGTAATATTCAATAACAAGAGGTTGAACCAAGACTTCTGGGGCCTAACGACGAATCCTTCTTGCTGTTTTACATTTGAAGTGCCTCACCCTCGCATGCATCCTGTAGTTCTCGCCCATCCGCGGGAAGCTCGCACGGCACCCCGCGGAGTCCGCATTCTCAACTTATTAGATAAATACGATAGGAATACCTGCCAACATCGTACCCATCATAGGCAATAGTTCATGTAAATACTCTAGTCTTCAAAAGCGCACATAGTAACTCTGACGATTCATGGCGTCACTCGAACAACCCAGGGTCATCCGACCAATGAGCAACTTGTACGGCCTCTTCCAACCTCTATCTTTTTATCATGTTGAAGCAACATACTGACTTTGTACTAGAGAATTGTATCACTCAGCTTTGCACACGTTGCGGCATAGTTGTGGTACTGCTGTGGTATGTCGCTACAGCCTTCCAAAACATCTTGCCGAGGGTTCGCTTGAAGCTGTTCAGGATGCCTTTCATCGGGCTATGGCACTTACAGTACTTGAACACCCAATGTTGCAAGTAGGAATATTGAACGAGGACTCAGCTGTGCCATCATGGATTGAGTTGCAAAAGGTGGATCTCGGTACTCATATTGGCTGGCAAGAAGTCAAGGCCTCGAAGAGCTACGATGTTTGCTTGAAGGAAGCAATCAGGAACCAGTTGGATACTTGGTTTACGGATGTCGAGACCAAGCCAGGATGGAGAGTCTCCATCTTGTGGCCGGAAGGGGCTTTCCAGTCACTGGATGTCATCTTTTGTTGGAATCATACCAACTTCGATGGTGTAGCAGGGAAGATTCTGCACCAGAGCCTGTTGAGCAACCTTAACGATCCTAGAGTCAGTCAGGAACTACCCAACCTAAAAGGAGACGTGCTTCAGCTTGAGAGCGTGGCCGATAAGTTCTCCCCGCCTCCAGAGAAGCTCATCAAGATTCCTATCTCGTTGGGATTCGCCCTGTCGACCATCTGGAAAGAACTCAGGCCTCCGTTTCTGGTATCCAACGATCCTACACAGGCGAACTGGGCGCCCATTCACGAGGAACCTTATCGAACCGAGTTTAGAACGTTTTCCATCGACGATGCAACGCTGAAGAAAGTTGTCGACAACTGCCGGGCGCACAAGACCACCATCGCAGGACTCTTACATGCATTGCCGCTGGCGAGTCTTGCCCTACAACTAGGCGAGGGTCAGAAGTATTACAAACAGGAGGCAAAGTCGATGTATGCCATCACTGCTTTGGACACTCGTCGCTTCATTCCCGCCAATACTGAGGCATATCCCTGGCATGTTCCAAGCACGACCATGGACAATCAAATGACGCTTTGTGACCACTTGTTCGATGAGAACTTGGTAGGAGAGATCCGCAGAAAAGGGTTGAATGCATCCTCGGAAGACGAAATCATGACCAAACTTGAGGATACTGTCTGGTCGGCCGCGGTACAAGCTCGGCAAGATATCAAGAAGAAGCTTGACAGGGGCATGAACAATGATCCTTCAGGTCTGATGAACTTTGTCAAAGACTGGCGTGTGCAAAAGAAGCAGCAGCTGAAGAAGCCTCGAGTAGGAGCATGGGGCGTCTCCAATCTAGGCACTCTGGACGGGGAAGTTGAAGGTTCAGGTTGGAAGATTGAGAGGGCTGTGTTTCAGTTGAGCTGTGAGCTTACTTCTCCAGTTTTCCATATCAGCTCCATAAGTGTTAAAGGTAAAGAGTTGTGTGTTGATGTCAGCTGGCAGGAGGGTGTTGTTGAGGCAGAGGTTGGAGACAAGCTTGCTTCTGACATGGAGGCATGGTTAAGGTTTCTTGGCGCCAGGGTATAGGAATGAGAATGAGAATGAGAATGAGGGGATATGGAGGGATATTGAATGGAAATATTTGAATATGTCATCGCGTGATGCTGAAGAGATTTAGATAAAGTTAAGTATTGCCAAGTCATAGCTTATGCTGGCAATTATCTGTGTGGCTCTGTTAGAGCGGCACTTCTTGGGTCGAGTTCCTTGACAACGGTCACTGACTCGGTATGGGTAATTAACCCCGTATAAGTCTAATATTACCTATCATCTCAAGAATTTTGGTGCTTTTCCTATCTTGTTGTGATGAGTATTATGATGAGTTTATGCTGAATTATCCCATAAGTCGCACGGGCTAGTGAGTATATCCCGGCCTTCCATTCAGACCCAGGTGGCTGTGGCTTCACCTAACCGCGTACCTAGCACGTGCCAAGGGCCCATCTATGCCCATCCCCCAGCGCCTCGCTCGGCAACCCGCTAAGCTTTGAACCCTCAACTGGGATGAACCATCGAATCACAGCTCACATGTAAGCGTTGCTTTACTGGCTTCAGGGGTAGAGGAAGCAGCCCTGGGCGGTTGACGGGTGCATGGAGCTCTTTAGCACAGTGCACTTTGATCCTGTGGGTGGAGTAGACCTTGAATAAGGTGTCCAGGTTGCATCGAGATTGGTTGCGCAGCTTATTTCCCGGCGTCCCCTTGCATGGGTCATTCGCTGCAGTTGAGCGGCTGGCAGAAGAAGCCAATTGGTGATGTCTGCTGATTGAGAAGAGATAGAGGAGATGTGACTAGTATCCGATCACTGCGGAATCTCCCAGTTGGAATATGCCCTTACAGCACCTTGTTCAGTTCCGGTGGACTCGAAGAAATTACACTTCGTCTTGAATAATAAATTGCAAGCCAGGGGAGACGTGGCATACCCATACCCATACCCGGACATTCTGGATGCTCACCCCAGAAGACAAAGACCAAGACTCATTTCCCGTCAAGATCTCACTGTGCTATATCTGTATGTTACCCGCTTGTTCGCCTTGGATTGTCCACCCAAAACTTGGGGGACCTTGACTCCAACTGCACAGTACGTACGCTACTTTCTAGAATAAGTCAAGTCGGGAAAGTCTTGGACCAAGTTAGATTCCATGGTGTTGAAGGTGGAGTCAGGGGATAACCCATCAACCACACCCCCCGAACCCGATTCAGTCTAAACCCCCTTTTGGGACGATCCCGCCTGTTCAGTCCAGTTCAGTTCACTTCGTTCAGACGCGGATTCGTCCAATTGTTTTGTCTTTCTTTCTCCTTGTTTGTTGCGTTGCATTATCATAATTTTATCTCTTTGTGAAGAAGCAGGCAGCGCAAGAGTGGTCCCAAACCGTCCTCCTTCCCTGTTCTTTCAACTCCAGGGCTTCTTTCAACTCAACTTAACCTCAGCTCACCGTATCTTACACCACTTCAACTAAACATCACCATCATCATCATCATTCCTCCCAGTCGTTGAGCCACACTCAAACCGTCCGTCTCTTGTCGCTTTCGGCCACCCGCTGAAGCTTGGCGCTTCCGTCGCCCCTGAAAGACGCCAAACTTGTGGGGGAACCTTGGTTATCGATTCCAAGCACAGCCTGCATTCATTTCGTCCCCGTCTCAGGCCCCGTCCCCGTCCCCGTCCCCGTGTGGCGTCCATATGAGACAGGCGGCTGGTGCTGTTCCAGTTCTATCTCCCTCCAGCATCATCTCGGCTTCGCATCTCTGTCTTTTTTCTCACGATCATGAGCATAAGCCTGGGACGCAATGCGCCGCTGTCCCCGATCTCTCTAGGCGGTAGCGAGTTCTCAGTTTCCAAGTATCAAGGTCCCGACGACGGCCCCTATCCTACCGGTCGCCCCAACCTCGCTTCGCCCCCGAATTCGGGCGGCTCCAACAGCACCATGAGCATCAACGGCTTCCCCAATGCTCCCGGCGGTGGCCCAGGCCCAGGTCCAGGTCCCGGTCCCAGGAGCACCGGAGGGCCTTCGCCTCCTGCTTCTATCGCCCGCTCAAGTAACGGTACCCAGCTCTACGCTCGCAGCGAAAGCGGTCGTAACAGCGTCCGCGGCGACCTCGATGAGTCTGTCCTGAGCGAGCACTATGTCGCTTTGCGCGCCTTCCTCAACACTCGCGATCCCAATCACAAACAGCAGCCCAACAAAGCCCGCGACAAGCTGCTCCGTCTTTCGTCCGTCCAGTTTTACGAGCTCAGTACCGACGTTTTCGACGAGTTGATACGGAGACAGGCCACTGCTAGGGCTCCTCCAAACGCTCCCAACGGTCCTCCCTCTTTCCTACTTCCCGAGAAAACCTTTCACCCCAAGCGAAACCAGGCTCGCCAAAGACTATCATCCCTCGGCCCACCACGTTTCCGAGACCTTGCCGCCGATGTCTACCACGAGCTCGAACGCAGATTTCCTCGCTTTGTGGGAGCCGATCTGGCCCGTACAGGAAGTCCCATGTCAATTAGGGGACCGGGCACTCCAATTAATGGTAATGGCTTTCCCCCTAGAGGTCAAAGCCGCATGAGGAGACCCTCCGATGCGCCATCTATGAGAGGTCCTGGGCCGACAGATGCTTACGGATTACCAGCATCACCAGGTGGCCCCAATGGCGATTACGGACGACCGACCCCGAAACAGCTCAACCAGAATAATACCATCGTTCCGAATAAGAGTACCATGCTTGAAGAAGACGACGAAGGCGACGGATTCGCAGAACAGGACCCGAGCAATCGCGAGAGCAAGCGGAGTGCCGGTAGCGGTGTGACTTCGGAGGTAGGTTCTTGCCTGGCAGCTGGGGATAGAACGCAACCGCTAACAGTATGCAGGCTGATAAGAAGCTCATCGAAGATTACCAAAATCAGGTACGAGAATTACGTGAGAAACTGGACAGTATGGAAGATGCCATGAAAAAGAAGGAAGACGAGATGAATAGTGCTTTGGATCAAGAACGTTCACGAGCTACTTCTATCAGCCAGGAGAAGCAGGAGTGGAGTGATCTCAGACTCAACCTTGAAAACAAATTGGCCGAGGCCCAAAACCTTAACGACTCGATGAAGCAAGAATTACAGCGTGTACGAGAGGATCACGACATTGAGACACAGCGCCTTAGGGATGATGTTGCAGCAGCACAAGAATCGGCGGAATCGGCACGAAGTGTCGAGCCTGTTGCAACAGACTCGGAATTACAACGTGAGAACGATGAGCTTCGACATGAGCTCCGGGAACAACAGCAGGTGACAGAAGAAGTCCGAAAAGAAGCTCAAGAGTTTCTGTCTGAGATGCGAATGCTCTCTCAACAGAGCGGCTCGACACACGAACGACATGCAGAGCTCGAGAAGACAATTGAGAGACTCGAGCGTGAAGTGCACGAGTGGAAGAATCGTTACGCGGGCGCAAAAACTCAGCTGCGACATATGCGTGCATCCTCTGCTGGACCCGGGATCGAGCATGACGCGGCAAAACACGTTCGAGAGAAGGGATTCATGGATGACCATGGCCTGGTTAAGGATGTTCACGTCACCAAGTTCCAAATCGCGATTGACGAGCTTCTTGAAAGGGCACGAACTGATGATCCAGACAAGGTGATTGAAGCTATGAAACTAGTTGTGGTCAGCGTCCGTCGCATCACCAAAGATATTGAAGTTCCTCAGAACGACGATGAGGACTTTGCCCAGCAACAGGCCAAGATCAGGTCCAAGGTTTCATCTACTGCAAACAGCCTCATCACTGCCTCCAAGAACTTTGCTGCCAGCGCCGGAATGTCTCCCGTTTCCCTGCTCGATACAGCAGCTTCACACTTGGCCGCTGCCATCGTTGAACTACTCCGCCTGGTCAAGATTCGGACGACCCCTGCTGAGGAACTGGATGACGACGATGGAACCGCGACGCCTGCGGACTCTAGCGGACTCTTCTCCCCCGTGGCCATCGACCATGCTTCTGCCACCCAGGGCGCGCTTCCTCCTCCTCCGCCCTTCCAGGGCCTGGGCGGCATGCGAGATAGCGTTGACTCGTCGGCATACAGCCCTATGGGCTCACCTCGCCAGTCCGCAGACCCATATTCTCATGAAAGGTCCATGTCCAAGGCGAGCGCGGCGAGCGCGGTGCCAATCGGGCTCGGGTTTCCTAGTGCGAACAACCACCATGTCAACGGACAGGGAGCACATCAGCCGGACCCCCGAGCCGCTGAAGACCTCAAGGTCAGTTCCCCCGGGATGTTATAGTGGCGGGAACAGCAGTACTAACATGCCGCTCAGATCTATCTTGAGGATCAAAACGCTCTTCTGTCAGCCGATATCCAGAAGCTCGTAAACACCATCCGCGGCGACGCTGAGATGCAACAGATTACCAGCGAGATTGGTGCTATCAATGCCATTGTTAGCAGGATCATCTCAGAGACACAAGCCTACGGCTTCGGCGAAATGGCAACCCAGCTCGCACACTGCAGAGCACGTCTGCTGGAGTCTGCTGATCAAGGCCAGGACATGGCTAATATCGGCATGGATACCAACTCGCACGAGTGGCGCATGTGGGTGCAGACACTACCGCCCATTGCATTTGGCCTAGCACGCGAGTCCAAGGAGCTGGTCCAGCAGGTGGACGACCTAGCCAGACCCGGAAGACCTGATGACTTTTCGTAATCACCTTGCATTTGATTGCTAGAATCCGGACTTTGTCTTTTGCAACCGGAAACGCGCTTTATACCCCTTGAGCGCCAGTTTTGACACTGGATAAGCTATTTCTTGCTGTCCTAATGTTTCGTCTTGGATTGGTCGACAAGATCGGGATTGCGTTGAACGTATCTCGACAATTAAGCGGGTTGAAGAGAGGGAAAGGAACATACTGATGGGTAATGGTGCACGCGGGAAAGCATGGGAACGGCGTTGGGTTTGCTGTTGATAATGCATGGTGCAGACATAGGCCCGGATTGAATTGAGTATATATAAGTGCGCTGGGCATCATACGGAGAATCCAACCAAGGCTTTGGCATTCGACCGAAGCGAACTAGAAGGGACGTCCTCCAGTTCAGACAAGACTATACGATGGACGATGATAATAGAGATAGACGAGAAATGGAATTTTATCAACTGCCCCTTTGATTTACCGTGAACCCGAGTGTTGGACACCATGAGAAGAGCACGCAACTTGCTGGGCACAAAGATTGGTGAAAAGGTTGAAGCATAAGAGAGACTTCCACTTCAGTTAATGGTGTAATATTCAACGTGGATTATTTATTAGACACACGAAATAACCTATTGCCCTGAACTATTTCATTATGTCCGCCCGAACGCGCCGATGTTCTTTTCTCAATGCTCATATCTGCTCGAGATAGCTTATAATCCTTAATAGCAACCCTTTTAGTGTAATGCATTATTTCCCAACCGTACCAACTCACCACCCGAACAAGTAATACCTCAGTATTTTTGTCGATTCTGGTGTAAAGAGAAGTCTCATCCCGAATCAGAGTCGTCGATTTCGGCTAGAGGAGACACAGATCTCTCGCGGCCACCATTAGAGACTTCAACGGCTCGCAAATGGCGCGGATTAGAACGTAGTAGTTGTAGTGACCCTCTTGCAGCTTCCCAAGCTCGGCCATGCCTGTCTCGTAGTCGTATCCTTCCTCGTCGCCCCTTGTGCATGTGCCAAGAAATCGACCGATGCGTGGAGCCAGTTCGTCGTCGAGATCGGCTCTAATCCGACTTGGATAAACCTCAAGAGTGGTGCAGGATTGGGTGATCCGCTCGTAGTCATCCATCATTTCTTTGTGGGTAGATTTGATAATGCGCCAAATCGCTCTGTGGGTGACTCGTCGTTCACAATCTTCTTCGAGTTCGTTTAATCTGGAAATAGGCATCTTCCACTATGGTAGTGATTGACTGTCAGAATGGGCATCAACCAAACGCCGAAACTGATTGCTTCAAACATCCTCACTGAGATAATCCTGGACTTAGGATCTAGTCCAACTAGATACACTGACTATTTTCTCATCTAATCTCTCAATGAGGTATACGAATTATCACCCAAACGATCATAAGCTTGGTTCGGTGTTGAAATGATATTGAAAGAAGATTTATCTTGATCATACGAAGCTAGAGTAGAGGCACGCTGCAAGAACAGGGGAACATCCGGGTATCCGCCTTCAAAGAAAGTGAATTCAAAGTCCGGTAGGATCAAGAGTTGGTACTAATATACCATGTAGATAAGTCCTCGTGGAATCACGGCGACTATTCAGTGTCATGAGATGCCATCATGACTGCTATCCGGAGTTCGTCGTCGTCCGGTCCAATGCCGACGGGACGGAAAGTGGGGGATGAATATTACCAATGAGATTCAAGTAATGGTACAAGACATTATTTACCACCATTGAGGACAGAAGAAACATTTAGACAGAAAGCATATGAAAAAAAAGGTTCAAGACAGGCCAATTTAGATACATCAAGTAAGAAATTATCCGAAAACCCTCGCGCGAAGACTTGATAAGACAAGTTAGGCCATGATGAAGCGGACTTCAGCCCTACACCTCTTAACTCCGGGCGAAGCTGCTAGAGACACGCATTGGAACGAGGCGTCATACATATCATATAGCCAACCCATCCCAATTCCAACACACACCTGTATCAATTAAAGTCCTAAGACTAAACAGAATGGCTGACCACCAAGAATTCCGCAGGAGAATACTTCTCCTTGTGACGACAGGTGGTTTTACCCATGCTGGTAAATCTACACTTTTACCCACGCTTCTACATCTAAACTAACACGGCATACAGCTCCTGTTCTCGAAATAGGCGCAGTCCTCGCCTCTCGAGGCCATAAAATCCAATTTGCCACAAATTCTGGCCAGGAAGAATGGGTAGCTAACTATCCCTTCATCAAAACCATCTACACCGTCGGTCCCGCAGCTACAGAGGATGATTTAGACTTACATTATGAGACCATGCGTCTCTGGCGCCACGAGCACGGCTTTGCTCCCATGATGAAGTCCAAGTACTTTTTCGACTACTTTTGGACAGATACTTACAAGTGTCTAAAAGCACTGTGTGAGGATGAGTCTACGCGGCCTGACTTTATCATTGCCGACTTCTTCGCTGATAGCGCTGCGAGGGATATGCTCAAGCAGTTTAATATTCAACTGGCTAGTGTATGGCCTCAGATGCCTTATAATATGGCACCTGTCAGCTATCATCCTGGACAGCCTGGATTTCAGGCCGACGGGGCATTGACTTCAGAGCATGCATCGCTGTCATCGCGGTTTTGGAACGAGTTTGTTGTTATGGCTGCTCTTCCTACTGTTATTCCCTTCTTGATATGGACCAAGCGCATGCGTACCAATGCTGGTGTCGACTACAGCCATTCACTTCTACCCAAACCCGATTATCTCGTTCTTGTCAATTCATTCTGGGGGCTTGAAGCTCCTAAGGAACTACCTCCCCTGATGACACCTGTTGGTCCCATTTTGAGCGACAAGTACCCTCCCCTGGATCAAGACTTGGCCCAGTTTCTGGATAGTCACAACAGAACCATATATGTCTCCCTAGGAACTCACATCTACCTCCCTGCCGATGAGCTCGAAAAGTACCTCCTGGGTCTTATCCAAGCCCTCGATGCTGGTTCTATTAATGGTGTCATATGGGCTGTCCCTCAGAAACCTCGGGCCAACTTCGACAACTCCAAGATCTACCCTCTTGCTGATGGCTCAACCCTCAGTGTCACAGATCTCCTCAGCGACGCTCATCCGCACTTCCGCCTCCCCGTCTTTGCACCACAGCGCGCCGTCCTAGCGCACCCTAATACAATACTCTTTCTCACCCACGGCGGCGGTTCAAGCGCCAACGAAACGCTTTTCCACGGGAAACCAGTTCTCGCTGTCGGCTACTTCTTCGATCAGCTCTGCAACAGCGCCCGTCTCACAGCCGCTGGCGTCGGTACTTCCCTCGATAAATCCTATCTTACACCATCTTCCATCTCCTCCGCCATGGCAGATATCACCACTGATGTAGACGGCTCTTTCTCCAGGAACGTGCGCCGTATGCAGCGTATTGCGGCTCTCAACTCGAAGAGGAAGCATCTCGCCGCTGATCTCGTTGAGGAAGTCATGGTAGACCAGGAGCTTCGGTTCCGCAGTGGCGTCGAGCTGCAGCCAATGCATCTACAGACGGCGGACATGCGTATGCCGATATGGAAGGCTAGGAACTGGGACATGTGGTTTATCACCCTAACGAGCCTAGCTGCTGGCAGCATGGCAAGTTGGTGGTTGGTGACACAGGGCTGGAGGAAGTTACCCGGTATACTGGCACGCTCTGCTAGAATGAGTAGAAGTTTAGCCAGAGAGCTGCGTGATATTCGGAGGTCAGGGCCATTCTGGCGAAGTTAATAGAGAGCACGGAAAGATAACCTATTAGGTAATTTAATGAAGTTTAGGATGATATGCATAATAAAATCAGAAGAAAAGTACAAACATTTTATTATTTAAAACTCATCCTAAATTTAGGATAACTTATGGGGAATTGTGTCAGCGGATCAGACAGTGAATAAGCGGTTCTCTTCGCTTGTAGTATATACCTACATCCAACCTATAGAATGAATACAGCCTATTTACATCTCCCCTCTGTATAAAGCTCAAGGCCTGTCTTAGCTTACAGGGCAACTGATTGATAAAGACCCCTGTCTATCCTGCCAACGTCCCAGAGCTGGAAATAAGCTGGGGACAAGCCTTGGCGTCGATCATGCGCTTAACCTTTTAGGTTCTGCCTCTGACTCCACCTCAGCCGTCTCGATCATTTTGTCCGCTCAAGAAGGCCGCAATCGCGGCGTTTACCATTTTCCATTGGCAGCAAAAGGGAAAACTTTGATTCTGGACGGCGATACCGGATATTCTTGGGGGTGAGTCGGCCCCTGAAATTGGGGTTTCCCTTATCTGCTCTTGTTATCTGAGATGCGGCATCATAGGCAATCAAGCTCCCGTTTATATTTTCCGTCCCGTCGGCTCCCCTTCTTGTCCCTCAGCACTCACACTTGTTTTTTTTTCTATTGCCCCGCGCTAATCAGGGGACCTTGCAGGTGGTTTTCCGCTAGAATCCAAGGCCAGCTTCTCTATCTCCCCTATCTTGACCAATCTTGTGTCTCCCCGCGCGATCCACTTTCTGGTTTCTGCATCCCAAAGTGCTCCCTCCTGGCTGGCACCTACCTGCTACTGTACGCTCCTGTCCGTCGGGCGGGGACAGAGACATGCAGTTGAGTGGCGACCAGCGTTGGTGAACAAGTACCTACCTTACCCACACACCTGCCCGCTGGATTGCTGCCACTGCTGCCACTACACTGCACTGCACTGCACTTATTTTGGTCTAGTACTTTTTAGGCTCTCTTTCCGCTTCTCACTTGGGGGGTTCTCTAGTCATCATTTTCTCTCCTGTCCAAGGGTCGATCGCACACAAAAAATACGACGTCGTCTCCCTCTTGTCAACATTGTTTCTCCCTCGATCTGTATTTGGCCTTTGGTGATTCACGCTGTCGAGGATGCGAATATTGAGCCTTGAGGCGCACTCAGTTCTCAAACTCTGGCCTCTGTCTTAAGGTACCTAGGGTGCAGGTGGCGATTACGCTCACCTCTCACTCGCCGCCTCTCTTTCTCACCTTCACTCTGTCAGACACATCCACATCAACATCATATCTTCACCGCAAGCCTGTCGCAATAGCGAGACGGGCTCTCTCCCGGCTTCAATGGATATTCAACATCCGTCGCATAAGGTCGCGACTCCTCCCTCTGAATTGCAGCATTCCCCTCCGCATCTTCAACCTGCGCCTGGGCCTCTTCACAATCCCACTCCTCAGCTTGCAGATGAGCAGGGTCCAATCCCCGCCAACTCTCAGCCAAACGTCATCGAACCAACGCCATATCTCCAGGCTGCTCTATCCAACACGTCGCAAGAGCCTTCTCTGCCAAACTTCATCGCAAATCAATCTTTTCCGCCAGGGAAAACACCCTCACTCTCTCCTGGACCTGACGAAGTGAGTTCGGTTCTTAGCGAACTAGCATCCGACCTTGGTGATCCCCCAACCGATCTCGACTCAATTGAATTCGACTGGGACGGTCCTGAAGATCATCAAGTCCTGCGACTCAAACCAACCGTCGAACAGTGGAACGACTTTCCAACCAACCTTGCATTTGCCAGAAGTCTTCAAGCCGACCACCATGGCTGTTTCAAAATCGTCCTTCCTCAAGAACTACTAGATGACCTCCCAGAGAAAGACTCCGAAAAGGTCCCTGCGAATGCATACCGGCCTACTCAGATTAAGAAGAACAGCTTCTGGCGAGTTGATACCGTCCTCTCCGAGGGCACTTTTAACTCGTCCATCACTGGTCCTGCATGCAATGTCCCCGCTATCAAGGCCATTGATCAGTTGAGGAAGCTGTACCGCAAGAACGATCACAAGCAGATCCGCAACGTGCGCTATCGGGTCGATGTTCCTGCATGGACCCCCGAACAACGACGCCAAGCCGGCGTTCCTGAGCGGAGCCCCATCTATCCTCTCAAAGGTGATAAGCTCGACAAAACAAGGGCCATCATCCCAGGAATTCATACTCCATATGTGTACGAGTCCGGTCCTTACTTCGGGGCAAGCTTCCAAATACACGCAGAGGACTTCCGACTTGTTTCCCTCAACCACCTGTACAAAGGCCGAAAGATCTGGATTGTGGTCCCTTCCACTGCAGTCGATGTCGCCGAGGAAGCTCTCGGCCGAAAAGGCAAATGCTCTCAGTTCATGCGGCACCGAGCGGAGTTCTTCTTCCCGCAGAAGCTCGAAAAACTAGGTATCCCTTTCCGAATTGTTGACCAGCGTCCTGGTGAGACCATCGTCATTCTACCGGATGCGTATCATGAAGGCTTCAGCACAGGTTACACCATCGCTGAGGCCAAAAACTACGCCGACGACGCCTGGACTACCGAAACATATCAGGCATGTGAGGTCAAATGTCAGCTTGCTACGGCGATTCCCGCCGATTTCATGAGACCTTTGAAGGAGGGTGAGGAGCAACTTGACCTCTGCGCGGGTTTCGAGCTGCTATCAGCGCAGCAAACACCTACACCAACACCAACACCGGAACAGGCGAAGCGGCGTTTTGAGGGTGAGGAACAGGGCGGGAATACCAAACGGATCAAAGGATAGAAAGGCGCATGGGGCTTTGGTTTTGCTCATTTTCATGTCGTTACGGAGTTGCTGTTGCTTTTTGATGCCACGGTTGTCAACCATACAATCTGCTGGTGGTGGGATTTTGCTATGGATGGCTTCGGAATACCCATGACGCTCGGCGTATGTGACACTATTTCGGAAGCTCACTATGATGTTACGGACTCGGGACTTGGTTTCTTTCGATGGCGTGTTGTTCTTCACGATGCACTTTGCGATCTCGTGAACCCCAGAGGCTACAACTATTCGGTTGATAGACAAGGCGTTTATATTAATTTTCGTTGTGCGTCGTGTCAAATCATTACTTCCAACTCTCCACCATCTAGATACACACGTCGTTACAATGTTCATTCGTACACGTTGGAACATATTGTCTGGCACTG
The DNA here is from genome assembly GCA_030411635.1 of Fusarium sp. MBC 119. Classification (NCBI taxonomy): domain Eukaryota; kingdom Fungi; phylum Ascomycota; class Sordariomycetes; order Hypocreales; family Nectriaceae; genus Fusarium; species Fusarium sp. MBC 119. Next base: position 41,074 of record JAPERM010000089.1, read on the forward strand.
CAAAAGCAAAGCCAGTAGTTCACATAATATCCAATTACATTCCGATCCTTCTCTTTCTTTATATACGTCTCTCCTCCTCCTGCCTCCTCATCTCATCACGGAAGGCATTGCGGCCACCGGTGGTGCCCTGCTGAGAGAACGTAGGGTCGACAGGGCTACCAGCCAGGCTGCCGAGGCCGTCACTGTCGGCGCGACCACGCTGAGGAGCATCACGGTACTCGCCAGGAGGGGGCATGGCAGTGTCGAGCTGAATACCGTTGTCCTTGGCACCAAACATGCGGCGCTTAGCACGGCCGGTGTAACCGTGACGGGAGCGGCTGGAGATGTTGCCGAGTCCGATACGGCGGGTCTTGCGGTTCCAGAGGAAGCCACCGATCAGCAAAAGAAGGATGGAGCCGAAGACGACCGGCAGAGCAATGGTAAGGCTGCGGCCGGTGGGTGCCTTTTCGTTGGCTTTCTCGGGAAAGTCTTCGTCGATGAGGTTGAGGTAGAGAGATGAGGACTTTGACTTTTCGAGCGAGTTGTTGCTGTTGCTGTAGAGGGTAAGGGAGATGTTGTAAGGCGAATACTTCATGTATTCCTTCTTGGCATCGAAAGGCCAGTAGCCCCAAGCAGCAGGGACAGCAGAATCGGTAAACTCCTTGTACTTCTCCCATTCCTTGCTCGTGGTGTTGTAGAGATCGAGGCGGGCAGTGATCATGAGGGTGGAGTTGTCGGTGGACTTGGTCTTGTTGAAGTAATCGGGGTCCCAAGTAACTGTAAGAGACGCGTTAGTCGTTGCGATTGAGAACCAGTGTCTTGATGACTACTTACCAAAGTAAGTCTTCTTAGCATCGAGAGTGCTGTTGGCATAGGGGGCGCAGAAGGGAGCATTCTCGCCATTCTGGTTGTGGCACCGAGAAAAGACACCCTCGCCGTTCTTGCCTGTAGCCTGGGGGTTGGGAGGTTCACCAGTACTGGTGTAAGCCTTGCCCCAGCTGGTGTAGGTGTAGACGGTGGCCGTAAGGTCGTGAGGCGCAGCGTCGACAAGAGAGGTGGTGCCGTCAACGGTGGTGTACGAGGGAGTGTAGGTCGTGGCGGGCTGCATGTCGTCGTCGACAGTGACCCAGGCGGCAGTCTGATCAGCTCGCTTCTCGAGACCATGAGCATTGGCTTCGATGTCGCGCTCGTGATGGTCGACATAGCGTATAACCGTAGCAGATGCCGAGGCCATCAGGCCCATTGAGGCAAGGATCTTTGATGCGTGCATTGTTGTTGTTTGTTGTTGTTCCCTCGGTGATGCCGACTGTCCTTTTGTCTTCTTTCCCGATCTACAATGAGACTCTACCTGACCACGCACAAGTAATCGCCGACGGAGAACAAGGGCGATGATGAAAGGAGGAAAAGAGGTAGAGGTTGAGAGGAGAGGAAAAGAAAAGAAAAGGAAGAAGGTGATGAAAAAGCTGGAGCTGGGAGATGAATATACGATGCGGATGGGACGTGACAACAGCAACAGGAGAGACCGACCGATCGGGCCGGGCGGAATTGGAATTGGAACCAACCACATCAAGGACTTTTTTTATTTCGCGCAGGTTGTAGTGGGTCGCTGCAGCACCCCGTTGGCGCTAAAGACCTCAATTCCCCAGGAGACAACCAGGGGTTACACGGGGCTTCCCAGTGGATCCCAAAGCCGGAGGAGCCGCTTGGAGGTTCGTTGATAACCCGGACTCCCTCTATGTCCTCTACTAAGTTCCATTGAGATCAACAAATGCGGCATCGTCATATAGCATAATCTTCTAAGTTATTATAAGACTCCTCAGAGTTTAAGCTATAAGATGATATAAATCCTAAGATTATTATAAAATTTAGTAAAGGTTATGGCATAGAAGAGCTATGTCTTCTACTCTGGGTTTTTCTCGATACCCGAGGAGCCGCACGGGCTGTTGCCGGTTGTGATGTCATCTGTCTTCTAGAATTTTGAGAAGATGTCTCCTCAATGTCATTGGCATAAATAATGAATGATTTTGGCCTGCTGTATCTCACAATGATTAAAGATAATGCTCACGTGAAAAGACGATGAAATGTCCACCTCAAGCTATGGCAAAATAAATAAGACTCTTCAGTTAAAGGTGTGTTTAGCAGTTGGCCTTTTTACTTTCTCGACGTTCACTCTGCAGCTTTAAAAGCCTGCAGACTCAGAGTCAATTGTGACACAACGAATGGTCCTATGCGAAACAGGTCGAATTAATTTTCTATCGAAGGGCCCTATGGCGGAACTATCTTGGCTAAATGGCAATTCGCGCTCAATTTAGAGTCCACGGTTCGTTTATCATCCTTATACTAGAGAATGCCTAGCTAAGACCGGGGTTGATGTTTGAACTCGAGTGTTAAGACCATAATACTAGATTGTATTAAGACGGCGATTTTTGCCACCATTAGACATCTCAGAAATGCAAAGGGTATCAATTTTGCTGCTATGCTACATATAGCTATTATGTTTCCTCTATTACCTTGATGCATCACCAAGAGGTCTTCATTTTCAGCTGGTCACTCTGGGGGAGCAGATGGGATCGCGTTTTTCTTCATGAGCTGTGGCCGTATGTGCTTGTCTTCCAACCACAGTCACTCTGTCAAGGCGGTTCTTTGATGGTACAGTCAATGAACATCTTTTCTGGTGCTTAGAGACTTTATGTTGACATTGTGTTCTTGACTAACTACTGAGGAACACCCACTACCATATACCTCAACTCCTATCCTCAACCTTATCCCTCACTATCTCTTCTTTTCTTCATTTTCCTCCTCGGGCGGAGTCTTGCTGGGGCAATCATCATTGGGGCAGGCTTCAGCCGTAAGGCCCCGGCTTACATTCTGGGTAATTCCTGGTTTGTGCGACGTAAACCAGGAGGCGGGAGGGATCAAGCCCTCGTCCTCGCGGCGCACCTCAAGGTTTGTCTTGAGGTATGGCATACAATACTTCCATTGCAGGGTGACGGTGTCGAAGCACACGGGGCACCGGGCGACAGTTTCGGTACACATGATGATGGTTGTTCTTCAAAAGCTGGCTGAAGCTAGATGTTGTTGTTGAAGACTTGCTGAGAGAGTGCAAAGTGCAATGTTGTGGGAGAGGTTAGAGAAGTGTGAGGGAACCTGTATTTATAGATGGCGTGCTGTCGTGATCAAGACATATCTCATTGACATGACAGCTCATCGAAGCCAGGATCTAATATGAATCAGTGGAAGAATTGAGCATAGAGCGCCCGAGCATGACTGATGGGTTGTCGGTGTTTATATGTGATCGGCGGTTATAAGACCTGTCAGTTTCGATATCTTAGTCAACATCAGCGTAACACATGAATGCTACTGACTCTCGACTCCATGCCAAGCGCATTCGCACGACATACTCAATGACATCGCCATTGGCAATAGATAGGCGCTGTGCATAAGAATCCCTGCGATAAGGGTGATGAAACAGTGACACAGACAACAGATAGAGTAGAAGTAAGCATAACAAACATCAGATCCGATCTGTGTACTGCGTACAGTATGTACACCATACGCCTCACCTCTCTCCATCTTTTTCTCTTGTTTTGTCCAGTTCCCCCAAATGGCAAATCAAGAACCGTTCAAAAAGCCGTGGTATCATATAACATCGAGAGACTTGAACTCAACCCCCTTTTGTTTTTCTTTCTCTCCCCCCCTTTTTTCAATTTAGTATCGCTGAACGAAATCAATCCTGCCAAACTCATCCATGACCGGCTCCTCACCAGCAAAGCAGGTATAGTGCTGGTTAGCTCCATGCTCTATATCAAAGCCCTTAGCACCCCAGGCCTTCTCCATTTTCTCGCGAAATGCCGACTTTGGCTTGCCGGCCTTGATACGCTTCTTCTCGAAGAAGACGTAGGCTGCATAGAAGGTGATGTTGGTGTTGCCATCGCGAACTCCCTTACGGCCCATAAAGTATCGCAGGTTGGCCGCGGACACGCTTTTGCCTTCGGGAAGATTCTTGTTAAGGGCGCGGATGAAAGCTGCCTGCGTCATACCCTCCTTGGCAAGTAAAGGACGGATCTTCTTGCGGATCTCGTTGCAAGTGTCGTAGATGGGGACCGTGCCGTTTGCTTCACCAGGCAAGGGATCAACGCCACTCACGTCGAGGGCATCATCGATGGCCTTAGAGGAGGCAGCCGTCTTGGGCTTCTTGGGCTTGTTGGCCTTCAGAGGCAGGCCCTGAAGCTCACGTTTCTTGAAGAAACGGTGGGCCTTGGCGAAAGTGTCGGTGCCTTGGCCATCCCAGGTACCGGTGCGGTTCATGAAGCTGCCATACGCCTTGCTGCTAACTCCAATGGTCTGCTGGAACTCGCCCACCTTTTGCGCGCCAGAGTCGATCCAGGTACGGATCTTGCGGCGGATGGAATTGCAAGTGTCCGAGTCAAGAAGATCCAGGCGCTCGTCTTCACTGTCAATGTCTTCCACGTTTGCTGGGAAGAGGTCCTCATGGGTGTTGTCGGCGGCAACGTCAGACTTGCGCTTTCTGGAGTGTGTAGTTGTGGTGGCCGTGGCGGTAGCTGGAGGAGCAGGTTGCTGTCCTCCAGAGGGCATTCCTCCAGTCGTATTGTTGTAGATAGGGGGAGGTGGCCCAGCTGGTGTATATCCAGCCGTATGCGGAACAACAGGTGGTGGTGGGTTGTAATAAACAGGAGGGACTGAGTTATTGGGAACAGGAGGTATCTGGTTGTTATAAACAGGCGGAGCTGGGATACTAGGAGCAGGAGGTGTCGGATTATTGTAGACAGGCGGAATTGAGTTGGGACCAAGAGGCGCCGGGTTAGTATAGACAGGTGGAATAGGATTATGAACGGGCGGGTGAGGTAGATTGAGAGCTGGCATGCTTGGTAAACCCTGAGGCGGGATATCCGGACGCGACGCCATTCCTGTAGAGTGTTGGCTCATTTGCAGCATTGCTTGTCTGGGCGACCAAGTCCAGCCTGACATGTCTGCTGTAGGTTACGTCAAGTCGATTGAGTATAAATAATTGTCTGAGCGTCCAGTTAATGACTGGGGAGGTTAATATGTCATAAGGCAAATTGACGAACTGCCGCACACTACTCGGTAGATTATGACGTTTGTGTGGCCCACGCTTTTTTACGCGTTTTTGGTTTTGGAGCTGAACGATAGTTAAGCAGCGCGTTAATTTGGAGCGGGGGAGTACATGGCGTTCAGGTACAGGCACTGTCTTTTAGCGTGCCCGGACTCTGGAATCCCGGGCGGCCGGCGCTCAACGGCGCTCCGTCGAATGATAAAGTGGGTCTACTCCGGTCAATCATTCGGAAGACAACCATCAAGCTCGACATCATCACTTGCTTAGAGTCTTTGGTATACCCCTGCGACATCCGTCTGCGCCACTCCATTTCAGAAGTATATAACATATTGAGACGAGCGTGATTTATATTGTTAGATAAAGCGCACGATGAAAAAGATTGAACTATTGAATGACAGTCTTTATGAAGGATTAGGGTTTCTTAGGGTAATCTTTATATAGCCTTAGTCTTTCTTGTGATGAGGCTTTATGATGATATTTCATAATTTACCCTAGTCTCAATAGACTTTAATCTAGTCTTGCTGTTGACCGACACCTGTTCTTCGACTACTAGTACAGCTGATCGAATATCAACCTCAGAAGATACCGGGGTAGTATTCCCTGATATCGACAACATGTGACGCAATGTCCTGTCTTTCACAAAGACGATGCAAGTCTAGGTCAATCTAGTGCATCGGCATTGTGATCTGGAGGACGAGCAAGTATGGTATAATATTTGGCGTTCTTAGTTATTCGATGGGTCTACTAGGATGAGACAGGTTGTTATTTACGGTAGAGAAGGTGTCGATTTAAGAGGGATCATATGCTGTGGAAAATTCTACGCAGTGATAAATTAGAGCAGCAGTGATTCACTGTCAAAAAGGAGCCCCTTCACGTCAGCTCTATGAAGGAGATGAGTATCTGCTGTGGTTCATATCTGGATTCAATGGAAAATTAGGCGAGTATCGATTTCCTGGGCATGATTCACTGGTTCTCTGCATTTACGCCTTCGCCTGTTAATTTTATGTTTCTAGATCCTTCCGAAAAATCTTTCCACCTCACATCTTTCCCCCAAGCAACCTCAACTCTATAACATCGCGCCGATACCACGGGCTTCAATCACGGCCATTCCATCCAGTATAATCATCCCATTGAGGGTCTACGCAATTAAATCCGTTGTCTGTCATCAGTGACTCCTTTGCGATTCTAGTGAGACGCTACCCTGGCGCCTCTCTGCCCGCTTTCACTCATGAACAAACTGCCGCAAGAGTGTCGCGAGCACATCGCGTCATTTCTTGGGGGGAAAGCTTTGAACAACCTCGTCCTGGTATCAAAGAACTACCATATCTATTTCACTGGAAGCAATTTGAGCAAAGTTCAATTCCAGGATTCAAATGTTTTCCTTTCCCGCAAGTTGAGGTCGTTCCTCGCTAAGAAGCCTAACGAGAAGCACCAAGCAGTCAGGTAGGTTTCCATTTCTGAGGCACATCAAATTATACTGACTCTGGGCTTCAGAACGGCTTCTATTGCCTTGGAAGATGAACGCTATCGCTTCAGACATCCTCATTTGGCTGGCGTGACAGCGGACGATGCACTTGTTTCACTAATTGTCGACGCCCTTTGGCAAATGACCGAACTGCGATATGTTTCTTTGGCCCTCGAACTCCTATCCGATGAACAAGTTCAAGAGTTCATAGACCTCTTACAGCCTACCCGAAAATGGGACAAAGTGAAGTCCCTTAAGCTCAACTGCCCGACAGATGTCGTCTATGCTGTCCTCAATCACTGCGATGCCGAGGCTCTCGAAACAGCATATCTCTACAATTGGTACGACTCTCCTGAATATTTAGCATTGAAATCCATATACCCTACGCACTCTCTCCGAAGCTCACTCAAGCGACTCTGTCTTGCCTACGAGCCTCCCAATTATTCTGAAGCAACTGATCATTTACATGACAAATTGCAAGGAATTCTCGCCGTTACCAAGGATTCCCCATGCCTCAGGTGGCTTTTTATCTTTGAGGAGACTCAATGAGGACGAGGGAGAGGAAGAGGACGATGATCCGGATAATACCAGTGACGGCTTTGACTCCGAAGACCCTCTGGAGGATGAAACTGACAGATGGTTCTCCAAATTAATCTGCCGCATGGGGTCACTAAGTCCTCGCCTTCGCACGTTGATAATTTTCACTGGGCCTTCTGGCTCCTGTTACATGGGCGAGAGGTCTAGGGGGGGTACCATGACAGTGGAACAGAGGGTGACGGGATTTAGAGACCTGTGAATTCTCTCTTGGTGTTTTTGAGGTGTGGTATAGGTGGGAAATCTTCTGAAGTCGGCATCATGGGATATGGCAACAGAGTCTTGCTCTCGTTTACCTACTGAGCTGTAGAAAGGTAGTACAGGTATTTGATGAAACTTGATGGTACTATTTCTTTGCGTGTATGAATTCGCTTTGGGTGATTATTGTCTCCTTGATCATGAGAAGGTGAAACTCGGGAAGAAAGATAAGTGTCACTGGCAGGCATTATATCATAGCACTCCATCGCGGTATAGCAAAAGGCAAAAAGAAGATCTTGATGAGACTGGGACTCGAACCCAGGAGGATTGCTCCACCAGGAATGATAGTTGTCAAGGTTAACCTTAACCTGGCGCCATAACCAACTCGGCCATCTCACCGGAGGGTCTTGGAGACCCGCTTGTTGGAGAACGGTGTTACTAGCCAATCCATAAGTGTCTGGTTGTCGATTTAAATCGAGAAGGCTTATTACTGTGGTGCTCTTAGAAGTGAGTGTGTATCCGAAGCATTGTCTGGTTGCTTGTGTCGTTGTCGCCGGTGCAAGGACACGAAGTTTCGTTACCTGTGAGTGAGTGGTTTCATGTAACTCAATCGAGGTGCATGTGAAACTCAATGGACTCACTTATTCAACGAACCACAACAATTACATTCGAGTTTCATCATAACTAGAATATGAATCTATGTATTCTAACCAATGACTCACATATAGTCGGTAACCATTGCTTTTGATAACAATGCCATGCGGAAGCTCAGCAAATCCAGATCTATAGGGTAAGTTCTCAGTTCACCCATACATACCTATCTTCAACCTCTAACTTCGAACGTCGGCTAAGAAAAAGCAAAACCATTGACATAACCGAAGGAAAAGTAGAAGTTTCTATATTATCACTCTGAAATCTTCTAAATCTTCTAAATCTTCTGAAAATTTATGAGAATCTCATAAGAATTTACCATGCTTTTGAACCCTGATTTTACCCCACGAACTCAGGTCATTTCTTCACTGAGGGCTTACAGGGACTGCAATATCGGGCGATATCAAGCCTGCTAAGGAATGATAACTGACGAGAGTAGAATTAATATTGCCCATATAATCGAGTAATGGGACTTTGGGTTTGGATTTCTCCTTAACTGGTGCTTAATTGACCGACTACATCGCTATCTTCTGCCCTTTCACGATTGGTCAGACCACCCATGATAATGACAGGCCTCACTTACAAGGGTCTAATCACGAATACCCTCCCAGCCACCATGTGCTGTCACGAAGAGTCTTTAATTTTTCATTAATATATGTTCTTGAGCTCTTGATGTTGCGTCTTAACATCTAGTCATAGCATCTCACAATGCCCAGCGACGCCCCCTCTGAAGCCGATTCAACAGCCCATCATCTACCACCTGCTTCACACAGGACCTTTCGTCTTGTCACGATTGTCTCATTCCTCCCCGCCTTTCCCCTCTGTATTGCTCATGGTATCCTGTCTCATCACCCAGTTCCTGCGGTTGGCCTTGTTCCGCTCGCCTTTTCTGCCAGCGGCAGCGTGTTTCTTCTACGTAGACGGGACCGCGACGATGGGTTCGCGCATAGAATATCGCACCCGGTGCTGGTCTTTGTCTTTGATTTGATACTTGCCACAGCTTATATGGTTGTCTTGGTCTTCACATGGATCACAAATGAACGCTTGGCTTCATTGAGTATGCTAGCCGCTTATGCGACTATGCCTCTCCTCGTCAACTTGTATGTGATCCCATCAGAGAATAAAGGTTAGACTAACTAGTTTTCCAGTCTCATCCACCTTATTCTGGCTCTTCAATCCTTCTACACTGGCCTCGCCATCCATAGTATTGTCCAGTGGCTCGCCTGGCGCACTCTGCCACCTGACTGCCCGCACTGCGACCATAGACTTCGACCAGACTTTCCCCAGCTACCTTGGCTGGAGCGTCTGCGACAGCGAAGACAAGAGAATTATGCAGCTTTATTTGTCGACGACGAGCATCGATATCACGATAATGAGAACGAAGAGGCATTAGAACGTGCTACAAGCGCAGCAGAAGAGGCTGAAACGTCGCAATCAGTACAGCCAGAAGTGGTTGATGTAAGGAAGAAGGGTAATCGTAAGAGCAAGACAGATACTCCGCCCTCTAGGGAAGAGCCTGCATCGCCTTGGAGTTCCTGATCAGAGGATGATAGGGTATACTCGTCAGCTCTCTACATCGAAATATGACCTCGGAGGATGTCTTTTTTTGTGGTCTAGCTTCGGCTAATTGTATGATGACCTTTATAAAGTCTTAGGGTTTCTTAGGATGATGTTATAATGATATTTCATAATGTACTCTAATCTCAATACACTTTCGTCCCATCTGATGTTGCTTCCATCAGGAAGTTAAGAATCATAGACGCCATATCCTCTTATCATTAAGGCACAAAAAGTATATAACACTAGGGATTCGCTAAATACTACGGGGGAGTTACCGGTAACACGTTGACGAAGGTCTTATCGGTTTGTTGTTGAAGGGTGAGTTTGATGCCAAAGGAAAAAAAGAGAAAATGCGTGCCTTGTGTTTGCAGAAAGCACCCGACAATCAATCACCAAGAAAGCATCCGATGATTCACTATAACTCGTTTCTAGGCAGCAGCCGCATTATAAAAGGGAGTACAAGGGAGAAAAACGAAAGACTTTCTTCCTTCACATATTCTCTCGCTTCACTTCTATTCGAGTAGAATTTAAGCACAGCATAGCAGACTTATATACTATCTACCTGAAAAGTAGCTGCATAGATTGCAAGTTCGCTTCATAAACATCAAGTCTGTCGTTTAAGTCATTATAAGCACATATTAATTTACCGTCTGAAACTCGTGTCTCTTAGCTCACAACAGACACCAAACCTAACGAAACCTCACGATGCCGATGAAGTGGGAAACAGAGCTACTTCCGGAGATCCGTCCTTTCACGTCTTGGGAGCAGCTCCATGATCATGTCAACAGGAAGGTCGCCAAGGATAAGGAAGAATGGGAGAAGAAGAAGGCTGCACGTAAAGCTGCACAAAGGGAGACCCACCGAGGCGCTTTGGTATTTGAATCCCAACAGCGAATATTATCAGCTTGAAACTAATCCTGGAATGACTTAAAGTGGAAGGTCCGCATTTTTTATCATTCCAATAGTGAATTGCATGTAGGAAACGCGTGTTTTGGCACGGGTAAAGTTATAAATCCAAAGGCATCATGCCATAATCAGCTATCGGTGTGCAACTAAACAGATTAGCCGACTTCGGGTTATTGAGACGTATCTGGGCTGTAGAGGATCGCCAGCTCCCGCAGTGGGACACAAAAAGTCTGGAGCCCCAGCCTAAATAATAGAACCACGAGACGAGGGACAGCCAACTCCTATCAGCTCAGCGCTGTTGCTGCTACGTCATTGGATACAGATATTCTGCATCTCCCTCTGCAGCATCAACACCTGAGTTCTTGATTTTCGTCTTGCATCTGCACTGAACTTTTTTCTTATTCATCAAACTAACTCCGACAAAGACCACGCCTCGTTTTTCAATCCTCTCAATCCTAGAACATTTCCCCCACAGCTAGAGAGACCTAGGCGCTTGTCTCGCCTATTGTCGTGTAGACGCGTTTCTTGTCCAACGTGGTGGCTTGATCAACTAAAGCCCGGGTTTTCCGAATTGGAGAAGAAAGGAGACGCCCTGCCAATCCTTTCTCAGAGCGACTTTTAGACTTTGGCCAAAATCCCAGCAAATTCGGAAAACACAGCGTTATCGCCATGTCTTCTTTCATTCGTTGGTAGGTCCAAGCAACTTCACTGTCAACTTAAGCATCATTTGGTAGCGTCCGTGCTGATCTATATCCAGGTACAACGCCAGATTGGCCGCTCGGCCCCTACTCACCCAGAGCGTTACAACTGCATTCCTCTTTGCTACTGGCGATGTTACAGCTCAGCAGCTTGTTGAGAAGAAGGGTGTTCAGAAGCATGACCTGGTCCGAACGGGTCGGATGGCCCTCTACGGTGGCTGTGAGTCTAACCTTCAACTCTAAACTCACTTATCAAAACATCCATTGACTCTTGACAGTTGTTTTCGGCCCTGTGGCAACAACATGGTTTGCGTTCCTCGCCCGCAATGTCAACGTGAGGAACAAAAAGGCCGAGGTCCTCACTCGCGTTGCCTGTGACCAACTTGGTTTTGCGCCCGTCATGATTGGTGTCTTCCTTGGTAGCATGGCCAAGATGGAAGGCAAGAGTGCACAGGAACGCATCGAGAAGACGTGGTGGTCGGCGTTGAAAGCCAACTGGATGCTCTGGCCGGCTGTCCAGGTCATCAACTTCTCTCTCATTCCCTTGCAACATCGTCTCTTCTTCGCCAACATCGTTGCCATCGGCTGGAACTCTTATCTGAGCTGGGTCAACGCCCAGTAAACAGCGGGACTTGGTCATTTGAGAACATCTGTCGGTTACTTCGACACATAGACATAGAAGTGTCTTTATTTCACACTGGGTGTTTTGCTCTTTTATAAAGAGAGTTAGCTGGACTTGTTTTCTCTGATTTTGGGAATAAAAGGCGAAGAGGGAAGAAAAAGACAAGCGAGAATATCAAAGGATTTGGGTCATGCTTCGATAGACACTGACTGAATCTCTGTACAATTAGCCACTCAAACCACATGACTTTTGGCTTTAATGGATCTCATCCGACTTATCTTACGATCGCGAAATGGGCTGCCAAGCCTCATGATATAGCGGCAATTGATGTCCGGGGCGATCATCGGTTATCAATCGGGGTCCGAAAGCCCATGATAACCGCCATTTTGAGTCACTTATTGACTGCGGAGAAGCCCCCGTGATGAAACCAGCTGCAGTGGTTGGGGTAGGTTCCATATATTAGCCCAGCGACTTACAATAATCGTATAAAATACTCTAAACTCTGTCATATGAAGATAGTTTCATAGCATAAACTTTAGGATAGAAACCATAAGTTCTTTGTCTGGTGTTCGCGACGAGCCTGGACATAGATGCCGTTTCGCTGCCTTAGGCCACAAATAGTTAGCGCCAGACCCTGGCCCATCGCAGCGCAGCCTCTTCCTAAGCGGCCAAATCCGGATTTTGAAGATACAACCGAACATCATCAGGAACTCATCCTGACCTTCAAAACCACCCCTCTCCCCCCTCCTCACACTCTGCGGCCCCTCCGCGCCTGGTAACAAATCATGTTGCCCTCTTCGGTGCGCCGTGTCGTCTCCTCCGTCGTCTCCTCCGTCCCTCAGACCGGCGTCGTGTCTTCCCTCGCCTCAGCCGCCCCCAAGACAACCCCCGTCTTTGTTCGCAGTCACCAGCGACGATGCTCCTCCTCCAAGCCCTCAAAATCCGATAACGGCCCCAACGATATCTCGGCTGGTTCGTCAGTTCCTGCTTCGGCCACAGCGCCCAAGTCTGGCAGCGAGAAGCGAAAACGCAAGAGCAATAAGGATGCCTCAACGGCTTCAATGAAGAAGCTGCCGAGCGTTCCCAACACGCATCACATGTCACAAGAAGGTAGGAATATGGATGTTCATGATCTTCAACTATGTTCATGATGGCTAACTGGCTCAGCCCTCGGTCTATCAAGTTTCTTCTCACTACACAGGCCTATTTCCGTTACTCAGACCATGCCCCGAGCTGTAACCGATGAGCACTTTGCCTCCATCTTTGCTGGCCGATACAGGAACAACAAGATCTCCGACACCGTGTCTACTCTCTCCGATACTATCGAACAGTTGGAAGGCCCTATGGCTCAGATGACCATTGGTGGACAGGAGGGCCAGGAAGCAATGCACAAGGTTGATATTAAGAACCCCGATGGTACCGAGTCCAGCATGTACCTCCAGATCGACACCATGTCCGGCGAGTTCCTGCCTTTTCGACCCCCTCCTCTGCCTCAACCTCAGGCTGCTGGCGAGGCGGATAGTGCCCTTGCGGAAGCCGAGGCTGCGGAAGATGTCCCCCAACATCGCGTTTACAAGGCTCTTTTCACTATTGAGGAATCTACCGATCCCGATGGTCAGATTCGCATCATGGCCCACAGCCCCCGTATCATGCAGGATGCTCAACCACGAAGCTTTCTTGAGCGCCTGGCCCTCCGCCAACTCAAGTTCGACGAGGCCCAGGGCCGCCGCGACATGCACGCCATTAGCGTGAAGCGACAACGAAAGCTCAAGATGAAGAAGAAGAAGTACAAGAAGTTGATGAAGAGGACGCGAGTCCTGCGCCGAAAGTTGGATCGAACTTAGACTGTGTACATAATCCCCGTCGTTCGATTGCTGTTTCTGTTTTCTCTCGCACACGGGCATTCGAGGGGCTTTTCGTTCGTGGTGTCTGGGCATGGAAGGCGATGATTTCTCGACTTTGGACTGTGGCATTGCGCTTTGAGGCTTTCATATTTCCATAGACTCGCGCAGGTAACAATCACCGTTTCAAATGAGTTGATCTGTTTTCATGGTGACTTCGGTCTCTCAGACACGCGAATCATGTATAACTAGCTGTACAATTCATTTATTGATCCTCATATCTGTTACATTGAGATATATATGACTATTACACTTAATTATAGCATGATGTTAGTGTCCGTAACTTGACAATTCATATAACCTAACCAATGACAACGGCATAATGTGGTTCAAAAAGGCCTTAAGGAGTCATGGTATTTGTCAGCAGTGACTTTGACCAGTTGTGTTGATCCCCAAAACCGAGGATCCGTAGCAGTCAGTTGCGGCTCATTAAGCTTCACCGAACGCCACCAATCCAACACTCTCGGTGAATTTGCATAGACTCGGTGAGACCCCCACTGTAAAGTGTCTTACCGGGATCTTGACCGCCCGGCAGAAAGTCGTCGACCGCCAAAATTTTGGATTTTTTGAGCCAGGTCCCACCTACCTTGAGACGAGATCGCATTTGCGCCCGCGTATTTTCAGAGCAATTGGCCTGTAAAAAAAAATCTGGAAAGATGCAGCGCAAGGCGGTGTATGTAAAATATCTTCTCACAGTATGAATCTTCAAAGCTAACAGAAGTCTAGGGACTCGCGCATTCCAGCGCTTATTCAAAATGGGCTGCAAGAGAAGAAGAGAAGCTTCTTCGTCGTGGTGGGAGACAGGTCCAAGGATGTGATTGTGCGCCTGCACTATATCATGTCCCAGTTCGACATTAAGCAGAACAAGTCAGTTCTGTGGGCTTACAAGAACAAGCTCTTGGGCTTCACCAGGTGAGTAGTTGCGCTGGATCTCTTCCCTCGATGCGACACAGCTAACCCAGAGTTCACAGTCACCGAAAGAAGCGCGAGCAAAAGATCAAGAAGGAGATCAAGCGAGGAATCCGAGAAGCCAACACTGAAGACCCCTTCGAGCTGTTTGTGTCGCTACACAACATCCGGTATACCTATTATAAGGAGACCGACAAGATTTTGGGTCAGACTTTCGGCATGTGTATCCTGCAGGACTTTGAGGCCATTACACCCAACATTCTTGCGCGAACGATCGAGACTGTCGAAGGTGGTGGATTGGTGGTTCTGCTGCTCAAGGGCATGAACAGTTTGAAGCAGCTCTACAGTCTGTCCATGGACGTCCACTCTCGATACAGGACCGAGGCCCACGACGATGTGGTGGCGCGTTTCAACGAGCGATTCATTCTGTCTCTGGGTAGCTGCAACTCTTGTTTGGTCATTGATGACGAGATGAACGTGTTGCCAATTTCGGGTGGTAAGGGTGTCAAGAAGCTGCCTCCGCCTGACCTAGATAACGCCAAGACCGAGTCGCAACTTGAGCTCGAGGCCATGAAGGAGCAAAACGAAGGACGACAGCCCGTGGGATCCCTCATCTCACTCGCCAAGACCGTCGACCAGGCCAAGGCTCTCCTCACATTCACAGATGCGATCGCCGAGAAGACCTTGCGAAGCACAGTTGCTTTGACTGCTGCACGAGGTCGAGGAAAGTCCGCGGCCATGGGTGTTGCTGTTGCAGCTGCTGTTGCGTACGGATACAGCAACATCTTCATCACATCTCCCTCGCCCGAGAACTTGAAGACTCTGTTTGAGTTTGTCTTCAAGGGATTCGACGAGCTGGGTTACGCTGACCATGCCGATTACTCGATTATCCAAAGCACCAACCCCGATTTCAACAAGGCTATCGTTCGAGTCAACATCCACCGACAACACCGACAGACGATTCAGTACATTCGACCCCAGGACGCCCACGTGCTGGGTCAGGCCGAGTTGGTGGTGATTGATGAGGCGGCAGCTATTCCTCTGCCGCTTGTAAGGAAGTTGATGGGCCCTTACCTGGTGTTCATGGCTTCTACCATCAACGGTTACGAGGGTACAGGTCGATCTCTTTCTCTCAAGCTCATTAAGCAGCTAAGAGATCAGTCACGCTCTGCTTCCACCGCCGGCGAGGGCATGGAAATTGCGGATCGATCAACTGGCAAGACTTCAAAGACTGAGGAGTTCCAGGCTGGACGTAAGCTCCGAGAGATCACTCTGTCGGAGCCTATCCGATATGCTCAAGGAGATTCTGTTGAGAAGTGGCTCAACACTGTGCTTTGCCTTGACGCGACTCTGCCCAAGACCAAGTCAAACATCAACGGGTGCCCTGATCCTACACAATGCCAGCTCCTAAACGTCAACCGAGATACTCTCTTTTCCTTCCACCCTGTGTCGGAGAAGTTCCTGCAGCAAATGGTTGCACTGTACGTTGCTAGCCACTACAAGAACTCGCCCGATGATCTTCAACTCATGAGTGATGCGCCTGCGCATGAGCTTTTCGTTCTCGTTCCTCCTGTTTCTGAGGACAGCGCGAGACTACCAGAGCCCCTGTGTGTTATTCAAGTTTCTCTGGAAGGAAAGATTAGCAGACAGAGCGTTCTCAACAGTCTGAGCCGAGGACAGCGACCCCATGGTGATCTTATTCCCTGGCTAGTCAGCCAGCAGTTCCAGGACGAGGACTTTGCTTCTCTGTCTGGTGCTCGAGTTGTGCGCATTGCCACAAACCCCGAATATGTCTCAATGGGATACGGCACCAAGGCTTTGGAGCTGCTCACCGATTACTATGAGGGCCGCTTTGCCAACCTTTCCGAGGATGAGGATCAGGTTATGGAAGAGACAATGACCCGCGTCACCGATGCCGAGCTGGCCAACGCCAATTTGCTTGACGATGATATCAAGGTGCGGGACATAAACAAGATGCCTCCCCTGTTCTCCAAGCTCTCTGAGAAGAAGCCCGAGCGACTTGACTACGTTGGTGTAAGCTACGGCTTGACGCCTCCTCTTCATAAGTTTTGGAAGCGGGCGTCGTTCTCCCCTGTTTACCTACGACAGACAGCCAACGACCTCACGGGAGAGCACACATGTGTCATGCTGCGGCCACTTGAAAACAGTGATGACCGAAGCTGGCTAGGTGCTTTCTCCCGCGATTTCCAGAAGCGCTTCTTGTCGCTTCTGTCATACAACTTTAGGTCATTCTCTGCAAGCACTGCGTGCGGCATCGACGAATCTGCCAATGCCGGGGCTAAACTGGACTCGACTGAGATTCAAGCACTGACCAAGGCAGACCTTGATCGATTCCTGACTCCTTTCGACCTGAAGCGACTCGAATCATACGCTAACAACATGCTTGACTACCATGTTGTTCTTGATCTCATCCCAGTCATCGCCAACCTTTACTTCACAGGGCGCCTCAAGTCCAACATTTCGTTGACAGGCGTTCAGCAAGCCATCTTGCTCGCTATCGGTCTGCAGCACAAGGACATTGAGGTCATTTCGCAGGAGCTTTCCCTCCCTACGCCTCAGCTCCTTGCTATGTTCATTAAGATTCTGCGTAAGGTGACTGCACACTTTGCCACTCTCGTTTCGGATGCTGTGGATGCAGAGCTTCCCAAGGCAGAGCGCCTGGGTGTGAGCCGCGAGAACGCTAGCGGTGCTCATGATGACGAGGTTGTGGATGAGCGTTTCGTGCCTCTTGCCACCACTCTCGACGAGGAGCTTGAGGAGGGCGGCGACGAGGCTTTGAGGGAGCTCAAGAAGAAGCAAAGAGAGCTTATTGACTCTTTGCCCCTTGACCAGTAAGCTTCTTTTTTCCACACTGACAACTGGATGCATGTAGCTAACCAAGCATAGATATGAAATCGAGGGCGACACGCCCGCTTGGGAAGATGCAGAAAAGCAGGTCCTGAGTGCGACCAAGCAGGGCAAGTCAAACCCTGTCGTCAGTGTTAAGTCTGCCAAGCAGAAGAGAAAGGCCGGCCAGACAGCGGCTGAGGTGTACGAGGAAGCATTCGGCGATAAGAAGAAGAAGAGCAAGAGGGCAAAAAAGTCGACGTGAGAGTGAGAGGGTTGTAGAATATCCTAGGTCTGGCACAGGGAAAGGCGTTTTGCTATATGATAGACAGTCCTGTTTAATTAAGACACTGTTTTGTTCACGAAGATGTTTTAACGTGTGAAGATTGAAGTGTATGTGAGCAAGTTTGATCTGCAGATAACTACCACCAACCAACCCCCCTGGTATTATTGATCATGTCGACGGTATAAACGAACTCTCGTGGTCTCTTGTCTTCCCAGAAGCCTTGGGTACATCATCTACCTCTCAATCACCTGCTTGGGCAAGTCTAGAGGGCATCATCATCCATCATCTCGTGACCGTCTCCGCCATCGCTCTCATCAGCCCCCTCCTCATCCTCTGACTCTGCCCCCATGAAATCCCGGGCTCGCCGAAGATCGGCGAGGAATTGAGTGAGCATTGTGACAGTCTGCTGCACGAAGCAGTCAGCTACCAGGTAGCTCGCGTTGGCAATTCGTTCCAACACATCGCGAGTATGACCTGCGTCGAATGTAGTTGATATGCTCTTCAAGAGGGTGGGGATATCATCGACTGAGTTTGCAAAGGCAGCCTTGTGTTCATTTCGCTCAACAGCAAGGCGTCTCTTCATCGCTTTGACCATTGAACTGATCGTTTCGATAACCGTGTCCAAGATGATGACATTGGTTGAACCATCAGAGTTGGTTGATGATGGTTCCTGGATGCCACGTGGGTCACCCCCGACCTTGATGGCAAGCTCGTAAGCGCGTCGGATATTGGCGTGCATGTCTTGATTGGCGTTCTCTTCCTGATGTCGATGGATGTCACAAAAGCAGGCAATCAATGCCCGGTACAAGCGCTCAGCAATGGGCGTGTCTCCCAAGGCTCCTGCTCGAATACCGAGTGCCAGATCTGAGATTACTCTCGGCTCAATCCGGTCTTGCCAAAGCGCCTGACCCATGATGCGTTAGCATATCTCAATAATAGGTAATAGATTTATAAAACATACCTCGCATGCCTCGGCAGTTTCGGCAGCTTGTTCCTGGTCAAAACTGTCGCGACTCTCGAACATGATTCGGATGAGACTTAGGTTCTGATAGATATCGGTAGAATCAGAGTGAAATTCGCTCCAATCAATATTTCCCAATGCATCACGCACTTCCTCGCGGATTAGGGTGATTATCTCAGGGTTGCCAGTGTGTTCCCACGCCGCAATACCAAGTCGAATCTTCGAAACGATTGTGTCAATGGGACTCATCATGGGGTCACCTTTCAGGTCAGATGCTTGTACGGTATCGAGGAAGTCGTCCATGTGGTCTTCGATATACGCTTTGGAGAAGTCTGCGATGATCTTGTGGTATGCAGCTCTCCTCTGTCCATGTTGTGCCTTGTACACATTCACGGTCCATTCTGGATAATAGACGATACGCTTCCAAATATCTCCTTCGTTGGGGAGTTGAGCAATCTTTCGCAGCCCCCCTTGGTACTCTCCATACAAAATGTAGAGGTTACATTCGGCATCGTCAAGCTTTTTGATAACGATAGCGACCTGATTGGCCGGGGCAGTATGGACTGCATCGTGGATAGAAGGGTCAAATTCAGATGACCATCTGGTCTTCGTGGCCATACTGGTATCGACATCAGTAGGCAAGAGCTCGCCAACGACCACGCCCAACTCAGACCTATCATGGATCAGCCATAAATAGCATACCTACCTTAGTCATAGGAAGTACTTACCGATAGACTTCCGTAATCGTGCGTTCTTGACGTGTCCATGTGTTCGATGAATCCATGGGTAAGCTCAGCGTCTGTCCCGCCAGCTTGCTATCCGCGCGAACGCCGTCTTTAAGGTAGCGAACAATACCTCGCGGCTTTCGGCCATGGCGCCCAGTTAGGTAGGCCCAGCCTTCATAGTTAAAGGCACGATCTTGTAGATCCATCGTGGATGATGCTTTAGATAGCCTGAGCGAGATGCATGGGAAGGTTGCTTTAAGGGCGCTTGTGTAGTCTTTGTTGAAGGGGAAGAAGAAAAGGGAAGAAGAGAGGAGAAGAGAAGAAGGGAAGGGAAAAGAAGAGAAGAGGAGAGGGAGGTGAGTGGGCTAAGAAATGCTCCGCTGAATCTGGTCTCAGGAGATAGATTAGCATCCGCTCTATTTGCATATAAATTCAGTAGAAATCCAAGCGAACGCTCATTTTCATCCTGTGCTCTTCTATTTCCTCGCTTTGGTTTAGGCAGTGGCGGTATCGCGTTGACAGTGACAGTGATTCATCATCAAAAGGAGCTATTTACTCTGGTCTCAGGAGGCAGATTACGATCCGCTCTATTTACATGCAAATTTAGTAGAAATTCAAGCAAACGCTCATTTTTCAACTGTGGTTCTCTTTATTTCTATACCGGTACTTGGGTAACACTACGCATCTGATCTAATCATAGAACTCGCCATCACGACCCATATCCATCACAGGATAGAACAAAGTCCAGATAGGGGCTACCAGGTCTTGGTATTCCTCCCCAATAGACTTGGTTCCCGAAGATGGGTTGCCCTCAACTTCGTGATCAAAGTTGTCTTCCTGGTTGATGACATCTCCATAGAACAGATCATCTGGATCAACATCAGAGCTTTCGGTGCTGGCCGTCCCGTCTTCAGCGACATCATCGTCATGAGCCTCATCACACTGTGCCTGAACATCTTGGTCGGCCACAGGCTGAGGCTCGTCCTCTGAGGCTTCCAGTCCAGGCTCACTGCTCTGCATAGAAGATGGTTCGCTATCTGTGAAAAGGTCTCTCTGAGCCAGCATCCAAAAACTCTCGGCCTCTTTACGAGGAGGAATAGGCTGTTTCGAAAAGTACTTACGAGCAAAATCCTCCTCCCACTCTTTGTACTTATCCTGAGCGACCTGCTCGCGGAAGGACTTGATCTCTGGGCCTTCATTTTCGGCGTCTCCGTAGCCCCAGAAGAATGACCCGAACCAGGAGGGACAGGCATCGATGTTTGGGCATCCCGAGAGCATGGGTCGGATCTCCTGCTGCCGAAACTCGCATTGTGCCGGGTTGGGCACTGCCTGGGGATGATCGTCCTTGACGGGCATCTGTGAGAACACGATGTAGCTATTACAAGCGATGTAATACGGAGTGAGGAGCTCGCCGCAATGGCAGCATGTAGTGATGACCTTCTTACACATCCTCGACAATGATTCGGTTGTCGAAAGATGTAATCTTGAGTGATGCAACAATACTTACAAGTTAAGTTTAGGCAAGTTGTCAATACCTTGAACTTCTGTGTGAAATGGAAGAGATGTTTTGAAGGTAATGATTAAGGGAATATATAGAATAATCAGACTGGTAGAACACAGGCATAACAGCACGAACAAGGCTTGTATAAGTGACAGCATCGAATGAACAAGGAAATTCACGGGAACAGTTGCAAGTCAAACCTCCTTTCAACACTTATAGGTCAAGATGAACGCATGAGACAATGAGTCGCTACAGTAGAACAAAGACGCGATTCGTTGCAGAACATGTACTATGTCTCTGCACAAGGCTATAATCCTGACAAGAGGATAATGAGATGAGTTGAAGTTCGGCTTCAACCCGAACAAGCAACTGCCCGACTTACACGCCCCTTTATGAGACTAGCCAACCTTTTTAGATAGTTTATCATAAAGCTTATAATGATACTGTCTTTAAGTCTACCTAAAGCTTTTGCCCATATTCATTCGTACATCCAAGATAACAAAAAGATTAGACATACCCAGGAAACACACTCTAATGCTTGACCATCAGCATTCACCAACTACACAAACACACCAGTCAACAAAGAACATTCAGTGAGAATAACCAGTGCTATAAAATCATTGCTATCATTACGGCATTGCGCTGCATGTGAAAACATAGACATCATACACAATCCAGCAATTCCTCCCACTGTCCAGCCCTCATAGATACTGTAAAGTCCGTATTTTAATCGTCCCTGCACCAACAGCCCATCTGAAAACATGGGCGAGCAACAAAACAATCCTCCTAAACTCCTATAGAGAACCCTATGTATATAGCACTCTCCTTAGGTATCATGCTTCCTGGCAGTAATACTGCGACCGGAGCTTAATGGAGAGCGACGTAAAACCAAGATGGGCTAAAACCCGTCGCGAAAGAGAAGAAAAGATGTAGGGCAATCAAGAGCTCTTAGTCTTCTTGCGACCCGACTTCTTGGGCTCCTCCTGGGGTTCAGCAGCGGCCTTGGTTGATGTGCGTCGTCGCTTCTTGTCAGGGCTGGGAGGGGCAGGCTTCACCTCCTCAGCGGCAGCAGCTGGTGTGGCTGTCTTGCGCTTGCGACCACCAGCGGCCTTCTTGGGGGTCTTGGCAGGGGTCTCCGCCTCCTCGGGCTCATCGGCAACAGGAGCGTCGGCCACAGCTTGAAGTTGCTCAGCGATGGCGTCCTGGTCGTTGGCAGGGGCCGCATTTTGGGTGACGTCCTTAAGCTCAGGCATGGGAACGTGGTAGTCCTCGGCGTACTTAAGCGCCTCCTCGTCAGTCATTCCCTTGGCAAGAGGGTTGCCATTCTTGTACGACTGGACACGGGCGTTGTAGAGCCGCAGGTTGTACTGGTAAGCATTGTTCCAACCCTATTGCTCATGTTAGTGGCAAGTCTAGCAAGAATGAGACTGTCAAAACGGTATAACTAACCTGCTTCTCATGGGGACCCATGTGAGCCCATCGTCGCTGACCCTCTTCCTGGACAGCACCTTTGGGGGCCTCTGAGCCGAGATCGTTCGCGATGATAGAGCGAGCGTGCTGCATGTAGAGGAAGTAAGGAGTCAAGGGACGCTTGGGGGCGTTGGGGTCAATGGTTCGCTTCTTGCGCTCCTTCTTCTCCTCAACAGGAGGGGCCAGCTCAGGAACAGGCATTATCAGCTGCTGAGCGGCGTGCTCGAAGTTGGCGAGGAGGTTATCCTGAGAGCCCTCGGCAGTGGGCTCGCCAAGCAGGAGGTTGGTCTGGCGCACATAGTCGGCAGTGAAAGAACGGAGAAGTTCCAAGATGGTAGTAAGACGACCAACAGCCTGGCATGACAGGTTAGCAAGGCTATTTTTGTCTCGAGTATTGCTTGAAGTGAGTAGTGAAAGGGAAGTCAAGTGTAAGTGGGTGGGGAGCTCAAGTGGATACTACGACGCGGTGGCCATAGCTCCTTTGGCCATCAAGACCTCGACATGTCAACAGCTCATTGAGAACGCGTCTTCGCCTTGTAGTAAAGGGCAGTCAACGTTTCGGCTTAAGTCATGGTGGTGCACTTGTCCGAGGTTTTGGGGAAATGCGACAGAGCTCTGCACCGGCAACTGTCTCGAGGCTCAAAGCTCCGATAATGGGTCATGCAAGGCAATTCATTGATAGAACGGTAGCCTAGCTGTACTGTGCAACCAATTACTCGATCGCGTAGGTGTTCCAAACCAGGTGAGAGGGGAAAGTACAGAACCAAGACCAGATGAATGAGGATGAAAATAAACTCACCGAATCTCGCACGCGAAGGAAGCTGTCATTATCGACGACGCGCTGAGGCATGACAGCCTGAGGCGGCGGAGGCACAACAGCCGCCATGGGCACAGGCATCGCCTGCTGAGGGACAGCGGCGATAGGTTGCTGGTGTTGCGGGTATTGCTGGATGTGCTGAGGAGGAATGGGAACAGGAGCAGGCTGCTGTTGCTGCTGCTGCTTCTCGACAGCTGACTTCTTGGGGCGGGCCATGATGTCTCTTGCGATGATATCTGAGAAGTATATACGTGTGGTGTCTTCACCTAAAGCTTTGCGCTGGTGATTTTGAGGGGCTTTGGATGCTGTAAAGACGCGTTAATGTGCAGTGGGACGCGATGCGCTATTCCTCTGCTACGCGAGGTGTCAAAGCGTGCAAATCCAGGTGGTTTTGGCGCGTTGAGGGGAATGAAAATCCAGCGATTCACTGAAAAAGTGCTGGAAAATGAGGGTGCTGAGAGTACTGAAGAACGGGGGGAAAAGTGAAAACGGGCGCGGGGTGGGCGGTGCGCTGAATATGTAGGGGTCAGGCACCAGGCGCAATCAGTAAACCAGTGGGTGACCTCGCTAGGCGGGGGCGCCAAAAAATCGCAGCGCCTAAGAAAAATAAAAATCAGCGCCCGCCTTCCTTCCTATTAAAAAAAAGGGCAACAGCTGCAGCAAGCACGCGTTCTTAGTGGTCGACCGCCAATCAACTGGTTGTAACCCACCCGCCCGAGTGGCCCTCCAAGTCGCCCAACTCAGCAGGGCAGAGCACAAAGGCGAAAAATTTCATCACCTCAGGCGGGGGCCTTGAAAATGGGGCCTGAAGAAACTGGACTCGAAATCCCTCTTGGCTAAATTACAGCACAGCCCTGACGCCCGCTGTGATCAAATGTCCCGCGGCACCCGACTCTTCCAGCTGGAGAGCTCAGCGGGTTGTTATGGGCTCTCAGT
Source organism: Fusarium sp. MBC 119 (assembly GCA_030411635.1). Taxonomy (NCBI): domain Eukaryota; kingdom Fungi; phylum Ascomycota; class Sordariomycetes; order Hypocreales; family Nectriaceae; genus Fusarium; species Fusarium sp. MBC 119. Next base: position 65,195 of record JAPERM010000089.1, read on the forward strand.
AAACTTCACCAAATCCCCCCAAGCCCTCCAGCTTCTCGCTGTCCATCAAGATATTCCCGGCACATGCCTTCCATTTCTAAGGGCAGATCAGCCGCCACAGCACTTTCCCTAACAGCAGCGAGAAGCTGCCCAAGGGCAAGTGCCAGCACTGACAGAATAGAAGGCAAGAGCAGCCCAGCGCAACTGCCACCTCGGGCTCTTTCTGAATCTGAGGTCAACCTCCAAGTTGGGAACTTTTTGCGTACATCACTCTTCAACTGCTCACAAACCAAAACACACCAAGGCCCGAGACGCGCAAACATTAAGGCCATTTGGACTTTTGTGCGGGCATCGCTGACTGGTCAATCAGCCACTCGCAGCGAGGGAACAACTCGCCCGCGCTCAGTCGTGCAGCCTTTAAGTACTACTGCTGCAAGTGCGGAATTCTCAGTGTAGGATGTATCGTCTCTGTACTCGCCTAATATTTTTGTACATTGAGACTCAGAATCAGGGAATATTTCTCTGTCTCCCTCCCGTTTTGAGTATGCTCATTGATTTTTTACAGCTATTTGCTGCGTGTGCATTGCAATTTCGTTGTTGAAATCCACTTACAAGCGCGTTAAGAGCCCTCACAAATGCAATCGCCAAAGCTGTGATGCTTCAACAATACCGACGAAAGACTCCTTCAGCGGCTTCTCTAGCGCTTTACGTGACGCCTCCCAGGGCATGCCGGAGCGATGTGTCACTGTCACACCCTGAGGAGTGTGTTGCCCTCCACACACCGCTTCGCAAAGTCCAATCCGCGGGCGTCGTCTAACTGCTGAGCTCGCTGAACAATGACCAGGCGGGGTCATTCCGGCGCCTTCACCCTTGACCTGTACATTTCAGCACGATCAGCCAGGGGCACATGGAATGACGACCACTACGGGCGGCTCCAGGCTCGAGTCGTTTTTCAGGCACTTGGCGTTCCCCCAACGTCTCGCTGTGCGACAGAACCTTTGCAACTCTCAGCAGGACGCGACCCCAACCAGGCCCGCAACCTTAGGTTTCATTCAGTTCGGTCGCCTGGAGCAAGCTTCCATGGAAGCTGAGTTGCTCCATCTGCCCTGAGCTTTGTATTCTGGACATCCATGTATTTAATGCTATGGCCCTGACTCGATTAGCAGAGCTTCATCGCGTCAAGCAGGTTTCTTTGGAGTCTGCAAACCTGAGCACTGTACAGTACAATACTGTACGCGCACCTAGCTCTGGCTTACAGCGCGTTTCTAACCAAAGACTCTCATCCCGCCATGTGGTCCAAAAGAAAAAAACCTGAGATACAGAAGCAGATTATATTAAGATTTCCAACCTTTTCCAACCTAGGCAAGATAAAAGAAGGAAAAGAATATCATCCTAAGATTAGGATGATTGTCTAGCATCTTTCTTAGATTTCATGTTAACTTAGACTCGGCCTTAAAAAAATTCGATAATATCTACCTAACGTAGAACACTCGTCTCAAGATTTCTCTGGGTGACCTGGCCGCCAACAGAAGCTTTTGATAGCAGCTACATTGTTGTATCATCAACGACCTAGTAGTATACATTGGCCAGAACGTTCTCCTACTTCAAGCATTTCCAACACGAATAATACTCAGAATACCACTTACATCAAGGTTGGGGGGCTTTAAGAAACGGAAGGAAGCCAGAACACACCTTTGGTGTGCCATGGCGATAATCTTCATCCGTGTCGTGAAACGACTGCGTGTGAGACAACTATTGGGTTTTGATTATTTGTCAGGTCGTGAATGTGTCATCCACGGGCCAGATTCTCGAGATTAATGTATCAAAGATGTTGAAGAGAGCACCTTGATGGACATGATTCAACCTTTGAAGCCGCAGGCTCTTATTTCTGGCTGGAACTTGACCCCGCCCAGCTCCAAAATTGATGTTATAAAGCCAGAAGAGCTCCTTCATCTTTGGTAACTGGTCTTTTCTCAATATTTCTCTCCGGTATGGCCTTGCAGTCTATCTTCTCAGAATTTGTCTGGCTAGCATCACGTCCATACCCTCCCATTACCCAAGTGCGTCAATTCATCGTACAAAAGGGCCCAGCAGCTCAAGGCCACATCAGCCAGGCGTGATGACGACTACCGATTGACCTTGGCTAACGCCTTGTTCATGCCAGGTCTTCTCTTATGAGCATCATCAAAACTTGGCCGTTAATGCAAGCTCCCGGCAAGATCATGCCACAGGCGTCCCTTGGACCGCTACCTTCTGTACCTATCTGATCGACCATCACTCCCGTCGCAAGGCTTTAATGGAGGGGCTGGCTACCCCTCTAGGCGGTCCGGCAAACCTGCAATCGAGATAGTCACCCAACTGTAGGTAAGTGAGCATGAATTGCTCTAAAACTAGAGTATACTTTAGGATGATAATTCCCTAAAGTGCCTAATTTGTTATGCAACCTCAGTTCTCTTACCTAAAGTTAGGTAGATATCTCGATTATGCGTCGAACCACCTGTCTCGCTCCTAGCTTTGCTGTTCTCTCTTGTCGCTTCACACGCGTCAACCAAACACAATGGAGGGGCTAGCTGCCCCTCTTAAGCTTCTTTTGACGACGGTCAATGGCCGGCTGGTGTCACAGACCCCTGCTGTCGACTCTCCTCTCAAGATGGAGGGGTGAGGTACTTTGCAGCTGTATGATGACAATACCCAATCACCATGTACTGGACCCTTGTCCTAGCTTGCAAAGCTTCCCCCAGCTCTCTCAATGCCCCTCGATCATTCCCTGACAGTTGCGGGACCCAGGCGCGTATGATTTCATGCTTGGCATGATGTGAAGCAGGCCATCTTCCACTGCCGACAATGCCCAGCGGATCGTCCGGGAAACTGGGTTTAGCAGCTTGGAGCTTGCTATCTTGAGATCGAGCGAACTTGGCATGAAACAGCTTGGGAGGCAGCCCGCCCATCGTCTTACCCCTCTGCCCCTACTGCCATGTTAGCACTGTGAGAGGTCGAGGTGGCTTGTCTAGTGATTGGCATTAGATCCTAGAGGATAGTGCAGGCATGGTACATATGCCCAGTCAGCCAGTGTTTCTGATGGTTTGTTCTCGTTTGCCAGTTGCTGCCACTGCCGCTGCTAACACCAAAGCACGGGCTCGCCAGCTGAAGCTGCGTCACAAGCACAAGCAAGTGAGGTTGCCCCTCACCTCAGACAAGCCCCTCCTCCACCTCCGTCCATGCTTCATATCCTCCACCGTCTCCCTGTTTTTCCCTTTTCCTCTTCCTTCAAGTGACCTCTCCTCACTACAACTTGTCCTTTCTCCTTCAACATACTGTACTGCACCTCCCCTCTGCTAGCTCAGAAGGGATTCTTTCTTTTCCTACATTTGCAACACAACACCAACTTGCTCTCTGGGACGACTCCCAGCGCTGAGGACGTGAACCACAGCCATGTTCACCTTCAGATCTCACAGCCTCCTGGTGGGGCTTGTTATCCTCGTTGGCCTGGCTTCTCCTGCCTTTGCCTTCGGTGCTGGTAACATTGCCTCAATCTCCAAGGTCGAAGGCCAAAACTGTGCGTGATTCTTTCATGTCAGACGAGGAATAATTTAACGAAGCTAATCCTACCTCTTTTGTAGGGAGACACGGCGATATCGAAGATGCTCTTTTGACCCTGACTTTTGCCCGTGCCCTCAACGGCAAGAAGTTCAACAAGATCAATGTTTCGCGCACTTACTTCGGAAACTGGCTCCGTGATTATTCCCAGGCCATCGATGTCGGTACTGTCAAGTCCGTCTCTGCTGAGGCTATCCGCCTCTTGCTCTGCGTCCTCGGTTTCATGACTTTTGGCTACGGCTCTGGCGAGTTCGAAGTCACTGCCGAGCGACTTGGCTGCTACCGCCCAGAGGACCATATCGACAACCCCAAGGATTACGCCGAAAATGTCGATGCTCGCCAGTACGATCGTCGGCTTCGAGGACCAATTGACGAGAACCGAGAGCTGTCTGTCGACCCCGAGTCGGGCATGAAGAACTACATTGCGAACGAACGTGCAGGTATCATGACTTCCGCCAGGCATGTCAAGAAGCTCTTTAGCGGCACAATTGAGCTCGGCCGTCGATACAAGGATTCTCAGCGAAAGGCGGATAAGTATGAGGCTCTTCGCCTTATGGGAACTGGACTGCACTGCCTGGAGGGTTAGTATACCCAGGTCCTTGGCCATTATCTGCCTGGCCTACTTGCTCGTGTTTAGTACCGATCAAAGCTAATTGTTTCCAACTCAGATTTCTTTGCCCACAGCAACTACTGCGAGCTGGCTCTCATCGAGTTGGGCGAGCGCGATGTTTTCCCCCACGTCGGCCGTGACACCCAGATTGATATTGAGGGTGCTCGTGGTCCTGTCTATCCCTGTGTCACTGGCACCTTTGGTGGCGTTGACTTTCTGCACTCAGTCACTGGTGAAGGTCAGTCGCTTCCACACCTCCGTCAACCATAGGATAGCGATGCTAACAATCTCAGTGTCCGACAAGCTGACCCAAAACGAGATTGAGGAGCTCGAGGGCACTCTTCAGCAGGGTGCCCAGTCTGACACCAGTATGCTCCGTGATCTCCTGGATAAGATCCCTGATGGCATTTTTGGTGATAAGCACCAGAGTGATCGTGTTGATGAGCTCCAGAACAGCGCTGCTGCTGCTCAGATGGAAAACACCACCGTGTCTCCCCGTGATCCCGAGGAGTTCACTATCTACATCCAGAATGTCTTCAAGCAGATCATGCCTGCTATCGAGTTTCACGATGATATCATGAAGAGCATTTCCGGCGCGATGGAGAAGATTCCTGTGCTGCCCAAGATCATTGAGCAGCTGGAGGAGCAGCTCTCAGTCTTCATCTTCTCCATCATCGCTCCCTTCATCGTTCCTCTCATTCAGCAGATCCGCAATGAGCTCAAGACCGGTTCAGATGAGATCATTGCAAGCAGTGAGCGTGAGCAGCACATTGTTTTCAACGATGACCGTTCTACCGATCCCACTCACTCCATGCTTTCCAAGGATCATTTCTCCAACGTAAGCCAAATCGTACAGCCTGATATATCTGATGAACTGACTCCAGTATAGATTCTGAACGAGATCGCTGGTCGAAATGCTGCCGCCGTGGTGACCTGGGTTGTTCCTCAGCTCATGGACGCCATCGATGATGAGAGTGTCGACGTGGATAGGCTCCTCGACGACATTGTTCATGGCGTTATGCACCATCCCGCTCAGCGCGACCTAGGAAACCGTAAGGTTCAGGAAGGCCGCCGCCGCTCCTACGAAGGTGTCAAGGAGTGGTGGAACGAGCTGGGCGATCGCCAGCGCGAGGACTACCGCCGCAAACTGACCCGTGACGGTGTTCAAAATGGCGAGAACCATAAGGAGGGTGTCCAAGACACCGGTCACGGCCATGGCTGTGCTGGCAAGCTTAAGATGCGCAAGCTGTACGGGGGTGGCCCTGAGACCCTTGAGGACAAGATCGCTGGTGCCGCAGCCGACGCCATCTTCAAGGGTGCTACTGGCGCCCTCTCTGGCATGGTTGAGCAGAATACCGGCTACAAGATGCCCTCTTCTTCCCGTAAGGAGGAGAAAGATGAGGGTGGTCTCAGTGGCTTCCTCAACCAGGCGGGCTCCATCCTTGGAGGCGCTTTTGGTGGCGACGACACCAAGCGACAGTCTAGCAGCCGCCGCGAGGACGATGGCTCTTACACTAGAACTGAAGTAGAATATGGTCACCAAGGCAATCGCTACGGTCAGGCCGAGTACTCTGAGACCCAACGCCCTGATGGCAGCCAGCGCCAAGAGTACCGCCGGTATGAGCAGCAAGACTCTTCGGATGGTCGTCACACTGGTGGCTACGGTTATGAGGAGCGAACTGAGACTCATCAAACCTACTCTGGAGGCTACCAGTCGCACACTGAGCGACACGAGTACCATGGCTCAACTGAGCAAAGCTACGGACGTCGCCGTGACGACGATGATGGCGGCTACGGCGGTAGCAGTCACGGGCGCCAGGAGCAGAGCAGCTACGGACGCCAAGAGCAGAGTAGCTACGGTGGCGGCTACGGTGGTCGTCAAGAGGAGAGCAGCTATGGCGGCCGTCAAGAAGAGAGCAGTTACGGCGGCCGTCAGGAGCGCCGTGATGAAGGCGGCTATGGCGGAGGTTATGGCGGTAGCCATGAACGCCGCGAAGAAGGGGGTTACGGTGGTAGCAGCGGCGGTTACGAGCGCCGTGAGGAGGGGGGTTACGGCGGCAGTGGCGGCTACGGAGGTAGCAGTGGTGGCTATGAGCGCCGTGAGGAGGGCGGATATGGTGGTGGTCGTCGCGAGGAGGGTGGATATGGCGGCGACAGTTATGGGCGCCAAGACGAAGGTGGTTTCGGCGGAGGCTCTGCTGACGACTATGTTCGTCAGAGCCAGGGAGGCCATGGAGGACGTGAGCGTCGTGGTAGCAACGAGTATGGTGATAATGGTTACGGTGGTGACCGACGTTGGTAAGCTGTTGAGCAACTACGTCGGCTCAACTTGCAAAGGAGTTGAGATGAGACTCTCATTCAGGAGAGTGGGATTACACTAGATAACCAGAATGTCGAGTGTCGATTGAAGGAAAAGCAATTACAGTATTGTTGATTCAGTTGAGCCAGATGTGACGACGCATGAGTTAGATAACCCAGTATGAAACATGAGCCTTGTGCTTCAAGGAGCTTTAGCACAGGACCTTGATGATGGTCTATCAAAGATCTTTGTGTTTATCAAATCTTAATGATTGTTGATGAACTCCAGATAAGGTAGGCTGGCGGAGTGAGCATTCTTACTCAGAAACATATGCTGACGTTCATCCAGGCCTGAGACGGCGATCGCCCCCATTGTAAGGCTAGGTATTCTGTCCGTCAGTACATACAGTACAGCAGGTGGAATTTATCTCCGTATGGATGACTGCATGTTGTTGGTTTTGACTATGTGTATGCTGCTGAGAAGCATTGATTATCCCCTCCACATCGGTCCAAAACAGGAAGTGAAGACACAATGTCAGGCTCATCTATTCCCAACATGATTCGTGATGGTGTTCCACGTGCAACCGAGATATCGACATGGTTCGCCAATGGTAGTTATTGCATGGGAGCAACGTCACGGTTTTCGGTTTGATATGTTAGCATTCTCCCAATCGTCGCACTAATAAAGTACCTTATCTTTCTTTGATGCATGAGCTGATTGACGATGATGCTGGTGCTGTTGGTTAGAGTAGTGCCTCAGGCTGCAATGGATGGTTTGGATAGCTCTGCGGATACCCGCTTTTGATTACGTCAAGTGGCGTAGCACGAGGGGACCAGGATTCTTTACCTCGAACAAGCTCTTGCAGGGGCCCAGGGGGTGCAGGGGCAGGAAATCGGCTCTGTTGTTGGTTGGAATGCGAGGAAGCTGGGCTATTGAGGACAGGGTCTGGTAAAATGGAGAGATTCATCAGGTTCAGAGGTACAGTACGTAGGTATGGAAGGTTAGGTAGGTACCTAAGGTTGAGACCAGACTTGTTTGATCTACAATTCAAAACTTGACCACGAGTTGCCGTTTTGCCGAGATAGCTCCAGCCACAGGACCCTTCAATCGACGATATTCATTCAAATTTCCTACCTTAGCTTCCATGCATGGATAAAGCATATCGTACAGTAGCTGCTGCTGCTGTGACTCGTGTCGTGAATACGTCCTCTTCCTGGCCCATCCCATCCCCTGGAGAACTGACCAGGTATTTTTCCAGTGGGTTACAGCGCTTGTCCATGCCCTACCCGTTTGCGCCAAAATGGTTTCAACTCCAGACGACGGTTTGTGACGGGTGCGCTCTGCATTCAGCCAGTCATTGTAGCCCAGAGACATCCAATGGCGGGTAGGATTGAACTGGCCCCTGCTCCGCGGAAACAAGGGTTCCTTTTTTTGCAATGTCAAGTGTCGAGTCAGCTGGGCTGAAAATCAAGGGTACCTGGGAACCTTGCACCGTCGAGATTATCACCGATAGGTTCTTTCTTCTTTGGTCTCTTTCCCAGGGCTTCTAGCGTTACTACGAAACCCCCGCAGGTACGCCTGACATGACGATAACGGATGTCTCTCGGAGAAGGTTCTATTTCTGTGACTTTGTAGGGCAATCGCATAGATTCGATTTATTTGGTGCCCAATGGCTGACATATTATCACAAGGCTTTATGCAATCTCCTGATGTACTCGAGAAGAGCACCAAGGGAATAAAACAAAACTGAGATTCCCTCGATGAAACGACTCGGATCTAGCCTAACCTCGAGCCCAGCCAAGCCTTCAGTGACCAAAGCTTGTCCGCCTAGACACGTTCTGTCATTCACCGGGCGCCATGGCGGGAGGATTTCTTGACACAACTCAATGATCAACGGTGATACGTATACCTGTACCCGCCCATCCCGTCCATACTGTGGCTAGGTAGGTATTGCTGATCCGTCGATGATAATGTCAAACCCTGCCACGGAGTTGAAGGGTTGGCTTGACAATATGCCAGTGATTCGGTGGTTTCATAATATAGAAGACAAGCCATTATAACATCATCGTAGTATTATAGAGTATTCTACTCTTCTAACCTTTGCAAGTTGATACGACATATATCTTAGTCTTTCTATCCGGCTGAATATTTATCAAGTTAACAGACATCGTTACATTGAAACTCTACGGCAAGTCCCTTGTTTACTACTGTCAGAACTACAGTAGTAGCATTGATCTGCCTGAGAGAGAGAAAAAACTCTTTTGCTTGCACATCAGGCATTACCGAGTAATAAACATCCATGTCCTTGAGGTGAGAGATAAAAAAGGGACATTCAAGGATTGCTTCTGCGGGTCAATTGACCTAATTCGTTCAAGTCTTGACCAACAAGCTTTTGGTTTGTGGGGAAGTGGACGGGCCAATGTTGATGTTTGTGAGTTATGAGAGGGACTAAACAAGCACAAGCTTGTTGTACCGCTAATGCAGACTGCTTTATCAAGTCATTCTGGTTCTTACATGATACATATTTGCTGATGCTCAGCAGTTTCTACCGTATTCAGCCTCCTCCTATCTATCAAAGACGAAATCGATACACAGGTATGTAATAGAGTACCCCAGGCTTTTTGGCTGTATCCAAAGCGACCTAGACCTGGCCAACTCCGTTATTATTCCCGGTTCGGGCTTGACTATCAGTCCGTGCCTTGACCCCTGACAAATCACAGTAGAGAAAAAGGTCTCTGGCATTGGTCAAGCCACAGCCATCAAAGTCAATGAGTCCGATCCCATTAACATACCAGGTTGAATCAAGTGTTCCAGGCCTCGGGGGTCAAGAAGACCCCGGAGCCTTTGAAAGGCATAGCTCTTCTATGTCATAAATTTTACGATGATTTTAGGATTTATATAATCTTATAGCCTAAACTCTGAAGTGTCTTGTGATAACTTGAGATTATGCTATATGATGATGATGATGCCGCATTTATTGATCTCAAACCTTCTCAGGGTGCTTCCCAAATCTTCGGTTCGTCCAGAGATAGCCGGCTTGGCATCAAAGCTACCGCCGCCATCGCTCTGTTCCTTTTGATCTTGTTCCTGCAACTAAAACAAAGCTAGCTCAAGGTAGACGTAGCTGTTAGCTGTAGCTTTACTGTGATTTGATCGATTTGTATCGTGGCCCCCCGACGCTTTCACCCGTGTTTGGGCAAGGCCTCGAATAGTGCTTTTGGGTGCCTGGAACCGACTCATCTGGACTGTTCTGGGTTCCCGAACTGAATCGGCTCCTTGGCAAATTTGACATCTTGCGCTTCCACGTTTTTCAACATTGCTCGTTTGTTTCTTCTCTGACTCTGTGTTGCTGTATTGCATTGTATTGAATGAATACTGTTATTCACGAATATCATCTGCAGTCCCTGCATAAAATTATCTTATATTCACGCCCTGATCTTCCTCTCACACCCGAAACCGAAACGCGCCACCAACGAAAACCAAGTTCACACTCATTCGCTCACTATCCACCCCCTCTTGGGTCAAGAAAAACCCGGAGTAAAGTGTTAGCTCTTCTATGTCATAATTTTTATTAAATTTATGATAAATCTATGGTTTACATGATATTATAGCCTAAACTCTGAGGAGCCTTATGATGACTTTTAGGAGATTATGCTATAATAATACCTCATCTATTCATCTTAAAGTTGTAGAGGGAGTCCGGATTATTAACGAACCCCCGAACCACCCCCAACCCCAGTACAGCCTGCCTTCCATCCCCTCTCTTCTCACGGCTCAGGTCGTCCGCTACGTCCGTCCCCTTCCACCCCCCAAAAACGCTCACTCGCGCTTTCTCCCTTTCGTATTGCCTCTCCTTCCCCTTCTCCACCAGCCGACCATCCACAATCACAATCCACATCCACTCCCTCCCGTCCTGCCTTCTACCAGCGGCGGCAGCCACACTCAGCGTCCGGGCCATTTCCACACTCCTTCCTGGTTCTCAAGTCCACCTACTCTCGCTTGATTCTCTCGCTCTTTCTTCCCCCAGAAACGTCAACTCGTTCGCTCCTGCTTTTTCACTCATTCCCATTCTCAGTTTCGGGTTTCAATCTCAGCTTCAATCCTACCTAATCCTCGCAACGTCGCCCTCTCAAACTCGATCCTGCCTGAGCATCTCATCCTCATCCTTATTTTCATTCGTCACCCTGGCCATTACTTGACTTTTGCGCCGTGGGTGCATGCCATATCATGCCGACAATTCCATGATTGAATATGTTTTAGAAGCATGTGTAAGTTCTTTTCTTCTGCTCGAACCTGCTCTCCTCTTGCCTCATTCTCTTGCGTCTTGTACTGCACCGTAACTGTTTGCTCTTTCCCGTTCTACCCGAAGGGCGTCTGTCCCTTTCCGTTCCTGCTCGTCATCCGCTCCCGCGGGTTCGAGGCCAAGAACCTCGCATCATACCCCAGTCTTGGCATCCCACGAACTGACATCAAATCGTCCAGCGCTCACCGAGTTACGAAATGTCGTGTATGTATTTTACTTTTGCTGTCGACCCTCTCTACTTGCAACGTCTTGGCCCTCTCTCTTGGTCATTGTTGTTGCTATCGTCGCTGGCGTGATTACGACGCACACGCCGTCGACTCCCCGCTCGCACCAATACAGCAAACCACACGACGTCGCCCTCTATTCCACGATGGCACGACCTTACGATCAGCCGACGCGACTTGCCATGGATGTTTTTACTCAAACCTGTGCACATTGCTAACCTTATCCTAGCCTCCTATTTAGTAATCCGGTCTGGAGCGGCGCCAGTACAGTCCCGTCGACAATCATCCGAAATCTCACAGCTCTTTCGGTACGTTGCCGCTCTCACTCAACTTTCGCCATCCTCGATCTCCTCAAGGCGACTTCAAGCCTCATCTGGCCTTGACTAACAACAAAAATAGGATGAGATAGCATACAAGGAGCGCATTACCACGAATATCACCACCTTGACCGCTACCAATGCCGACGCGAGCAACGGCCTTATCACCGGCCTTTTATACGTGCCCGACCTCGACAACGATCCCGAGTGCGACCAACAACAATACCAATTCATTCCTCGAAATGTCACCCGCCGTAGCAACCTCCCTCCTACCAATTACAATCTCATTGCCCTCGCTCCCTGGTTCAGCATCGACTGTACCCTGGCTTACCTTGCTTCTGCGCGTCTCGACCCCATTCGCGCCTTCATCTTCTACAAACCCAACAACTCCTCGAACCAGCCTCAAGATGCGGATTCACCTGTTTGGAATCTGGAGGATGGTGGGGCCTGGATGACTGCTAATAAATATCCTATATATGCCATTTCTGGTCGAGAAGGTCAGAACATGATGCAACAACTGAGCCTCTATTCTGGCAGTGTCGACGAGATTCCCAACGGAGACGATATCAACACACTCTACGGCCCAAACCCGAAAGATTATGTTCGTATTTGGACCGAACTCTCCGTGGAGGATGAATCCAATATTCCTCCCCTTTGGGCTTTCTTCCTTATCGTCATTGGCGCTCTCCTGGCTGTCTTTGCTTTCGTCTCGATCACCATGCACCTTGTTCAACGTCGACGTCGAATATCACTACGGAAAAGAGTCGAATCTGGCGAGGTTGATGTGGAAGCAATGGGTATCAAACGCCTGACAGTGCCCGCCACTCATATCAACTCATTCCCTTTATTCACTTACAACGCGGACCCCGAATCAATAGCACCTCCTTCGACGCCCTCTTCTTCCCGTCGCCTCCGAAGCAGCCGAGGCTTCGATCAACGCAGTATTCGATCCGGCGCTAGTGTTCGAAGCAAGCGCTCCAGTATCGGTGTCACCGGTGACAACGCTGCCACGAATTTCCAGCCCAGCTGCCATATTTGCCTTACCAACTTCGAACACCGAGTAACTATTATTCGAGAGCTTCCATGCGGACACATTTTCCACCCGGAATGTATCGATGAATTCCTATCTAAGAACAGCTCTCTGTGTCCTATGTGCAAACATTCTATGTTGCCAAGAGGTTACAGTCCTAGAATCACCAACGGAATGGTTCGTCGCGAACGTGCGCTCAGGCGACTACGGCAAAGAGTCGATCTCGAGGATCTGTCAGAAGAACCCGACAACACAAAGATCAAGGACTGGAGCAAACGACTCTTCCGAAACTCGACTTCGCCCTCCCGACCTTCCTCTGCGCCTCTAGTATCTCTCAAGTTACCCAAATTCAGACGACGGCCTGTTGAAGATGTGACCACGCATGAGCCGGCGCAATCGGATACGCAGTCAACACCCCCATCCGCCGCCATGAATCCCGAAGAGCCAGAATCCAGCACACGCCCGCCTGCTCCAGCCAGGACATCGAAACCAAGAAGATCCAAACCTCGACTTTTGACACTGCTCCCGACACAGCCAGAGAATTCCGAGCTGAGTACGGAACCGACGCCAAGACGTGGAAGTCCTTCCTCGTTCGCTCGACAGCGCATGCGGGAGATCGCGGCCAAGAATGCGCCCTTCGATGACCCCGATTCTCAAAGGGCAATTTGTAAGTCGCTTGTTCCAACAGGAAATATAAGCCAACAGAGACTGACATGCTTTCCAGGGTTACGCGCACTTTCAAAAGTCTTCCCAGGCTATTTCTAACATCATTTTGGGATAACATGGGTTTTAGACGGCATCTCATCTTGCATTTATTTGGAGAAGCATGGCTTTGGCGTTTTGGGTCACGAATAAGGTTTTAGGATCTGGGCCGATACCATGGAAGGCAACTGTTTTGGCGACTCCTTTACCAGGGTCATTGGAGCATTGGATTGGCATTTAATGAGGCGTTGGTTCGATTTATGAGAATTGTATATGCAACGGGGACCAGGTGTGGACGTGGGAGACATATCGCTGATCTCTGCAGAGCAGTGGGCTAGCAATGGAATTCTGTCTGCACTAATGGCCATAGTACCAAGAATAGTGGTTAGTATCATGGACATGGGGCCATGAGTTTGGGATGATGGTTGAACGATCTCTACGTGAGCAAGTAACAGCATCAATCACCCGCGAACACATACCTAAACAAAGAATATACAATTATGAAACCAAATTATCTTCAGGTGCTTTGAACCTGGAACAAGATCTGAGATTAGCTTGACTATTGCAAAGAAACAAGTGACTATCCTACGTGTCTGCCTCTTTGACCGTTCCAAAAGGATGTGTTATGTGCATCTCGTTACTTTAGAAGTCCAGTCTTTGGTATTCCCGCTACTCTTAGTACGCCCTAACGCCCAACATATTCGAAGGTCATGACAGTCCATGTTTCTCTGTTTCATATAGTTCCCAAGTATATATCGTTTCCCCATCAGTTCAGTTCACTTCAGCTCGCTTTCCCTGTCCTTCAATCAAGGGCTCATTGCGCACTCCTCCCCTGGCCAGTGCATCCCGAACACGATCGTTCTCAGCAGCGCGGATCCTGCTCCTTGCGTCTTCAAGACGCTCAACTCCTCGATCGATAGTCTCAATGTGCACACTAAGAGGGATTGGCGGCCCACCACCAACACCGTTGCGCAGCACTTCCGGTTCAGCAACGCGGTCACGCAGATCGCCGAGGCCAGCCTGGATGCTCTCGAGTTCGAGAATTAGCGCGTTGACCTGCGCGACAGCTGAGGACCGTTGGGTGTCGACTTGGCGCAGGAGGGCGAGCTGGCGGGAGAGACTGTTGAGCTGGTTTGAGTTTGCGCCAACGAGGGTCCAGATATTACAGAGAACGTTCTCACGGCGCGATGCTGTGTCGACGGAAGAGCGTGAGCTGATGTCGTAGATAAGCATGAGGTGGTCCTCGGCTTTTGTGAGCAGGCGTAAAACGGCCTGCGCTTCAAGAATCAGAGTCGCGATACGGTCCGACACGAGTGCTGTATGCTCAATGTACTTGTCGAGGAGGACGCGCTCGTTGAAAATGTGGTCGGTAGTAGGTTGGAAAGGGTGGAAGAGCCACGATGCCCAGCCAGCAACAGGAGAAGGCGAGGAGAGTGAAGACGCATCTTCCGCTTCAGGGGCCAGAGTATCGAGGTAGCGAGACGTCCAGCGGTTGATACTTATGACAGCGTCAACGGCTGAGCCAACATGGGTATTAAACTTTTGCAAGTCTGAAGCTGTTTGCCGCGCTGTATCGACATAGCCATCAAACTCAAAGAGAAGCTCATCGCGAGCCTGCAAATCACTATGTCGTACGAGGCTACGCAGATCTCTGATGGCGGTTTCGGAACGTTTCATCTCAAAGGGAAGTGATACGCCATCGGAGCTTTTCTCGAGGACTTGCTCAAACTTAGACTGAACACTCATGAGATCGTCGAACTCAACGGGTGAGCCGTCGCCGCTGGGCGGCACTATGGTGTCCAGAGAAGGGCAAAACGGGAGGTTGAGTAATGATGCGCCGGGGATCCGACAGAGGGGCGAAAGAGAAGCGGCGATGGAACGAGTTGCCATGTTCTGTGCAATGATGAGGCCGCCAAAGCACAGATATATGGCCAGTAGAATCGCAAAAGGTTTCTGCGCATACCGAAAGGCGAGCCCGACGACACTGAGAAACCAAGCCAGGGTATTGTAAATTGCCGCAGGAATACCCTGAGCGATTTGACTTCGAATTGTTGGCGGCGGTTGCTGGCGATATTGCTGATAGCGATAGTACTCGTCTTCGGCATCGCTATATCTCCTCCGCACAATCCTCTGCTTGGAAGGACTTGATGTTGACGGGTTTCCCCTTCTCCTCACACCTTCATCACCGCCATATCCAATCCCCAGACCTCTCACAGTCCGCTCACTCCCGCCACTCCCTTCGCTCCGAGTATCTATACGCGGCATGTGGAACTCTGGATCAGGCGTTCTGAAAACTCGTTCACCGTTTGCGCTTACGCTGGCGCGAGAGAGACTTGGTCGAAATGGCTCTCGGAGAATAACCTGCTCGTCGTCTGGGTCGGCGCCAAAGTCACGGATACTGTCCTGTGAGCCAAAGCTGATAGTGCCTTGCGAGAATGGTTGCGAGGGCAGATTTCCGGAGGATATAGGCGGCGATGAATCTCCGAGTGAAGGCAGAATGCTCGTATCGAAACTGTCGTTTTCGCCTTCAACGAAGCGCCACGAGTCTTCGGGTCGAAGCTCACGCCGGCGCGAAGATCCCATGATTGTTCACCGTCGGCCTATGAGCACGGCAGAGTCGTACACACGTCGCCTCAGGCCAAATTTTGTTTGGACGCGGCACCGAGTCGCATCAGATAGGAGAAAGGTTGGAAAATTTGTCGTACTTATAATGTAGAGGGTTGGGTAACTATTCGCGCCAAGCCTCGACCGTGAAGGGCTGACTGGCGGCGTTAGTGTGTAGCACGAGTCGCAAGTCGCAAGTTTAGAAGCGGTGAGTCATCGGCCTAATATCAAGTGGCTTTCGCAGCAATAATCGGTGAGTGTGCGTTTGAGAATTTGGCCGTGAAGGGGGGTTAATTTGAAGTTAATGCTGTTCGTTGTTTGTTGTTGATGAATGATGTAAGAGCGAGGCAAGCGGCAAATACAACAAAGGCCAAGAGTGAGGTCACTGCCTATTAAATCTTGGTGGGGAAGACCCTTACCCATGAATGAGCTGCCTGCTAGTAGCGTCGCATCGGCCAATAGCGGGGGTAGATGTAGAGGCTGACCAAGACCTCGTGGATAATTGTCTAGGGTACCCAACGGTCACGATCTTATTTGGACGTCAACTATCCAAGTTGGGCATATAACTTGGAAACAATCTCTTGGAGTGTATGCAGTTTGACCATATAGGAAATCTACACTCTATGTCCAAATGCTGGAGTAGAGACTGAAAGTTTACATTCTATCTCTGGGGAGTGTCGGACGAATTGTAAAATCAACATAGTACACTCTGGTTGATCCAAGTATTTACCTGACTTGGGATTAAAAATCAGGTACCGCCAAAACAAAGTCGTTGGATTAAAACATACCCCATGGTCAAGATCCTTCTTCTAAACTCTTATCATGATATTTATGACATAGTTTACAGTACCTAGGTAATGGCCTCTTTGCTAAACCCTGCCTCCCTGTCAATCTAGCCTACCCTAGGTTATGAGACTACCAACCAGTCTCAACGTAACATATACCTTAGCCAAAGGAGCTTCGATTGACTACAAAAACACACAATGTATACAGGTCAGGCCATACTAACCACAATTTCATCCCATTTATAGCTTCCAGCGCCGCACCAGGCATATAGCCGAAGCCCCAACAACCAGCTGATTTCTTTTGTACATGCATGGTTTTGTGTCCTATAGCCACTGCCCTTCCACCTTGATATGAGAGGATGGCATCCCTGATCCGTCATCAATCCCGTCTGCTTCAAGCTTGAATTGCGAGAAAGAACCCCCGGACCCAGTTGCCATACTTGATCCCATCATATCAGTTGCGAGAGCCTGAGATGTCATCCCTGACCAAGGCATCACCTCCGCTGTCATGACCCCATCGTTCATTGACCGAGAAGTCAATTCTGGCCAACCTCCCATAGAACCTATTGTGGATGGAAAGAACCAGAGAGAATCCTCCTCATTTGGTACAGTTGGTGCGAGTTCACCAGTCATCATCGTCATAGCCTGTGGTTGCTCCATGCGTAGGTTCTGGGCATCGGCCTTCCTTAGCGCATTGTCTATTTCGTCCGAGATCACCTTTGACTTGGGCCAGATTTCACCCGATCTTCTTAGGACATTTGACAAAAACCAAATTTTATCCTGATAGATCGGAAGTCCTTCCTTGTGGAGTAAAGCACCAATAAGGGGTACGGCTGCCCGCTCCAAATCTAAGATAAACGACGGAGAGATTTTCTCTGGCGGAAGGTGAGAGTTGAGAAGCGATACAAGTCGCAGAGGATCCTGAAGCGGTGATCTGTGTACCCAAGAGTCAGACCCCATAGCCACCCTATGCGACGGTCGAGTTGAAGTATAGAGACAAATTTGCCCACTATCAGCAACCTCTCCAAGCCCAAAGCGTGGCCCTATTCCCTTGGCATGAAGCTGCAACCGAATCTGGAGACTTGAATACGGCTTAAGGTTAACCAAGAATCCTTGAAACATTCAGTACCGTGAAGTCAACTTACCCATAAGAGACCCCTAACTGTAAAAAACACCGTCAGTAACTAATCTTACCATTGGGAGAGTCGAGAGCTTACTGCATGGTACAATATCATATCGCCCATACCATCAGGATCAACATGATCTCTTCTCCAGTCACGAAGCTGGAATCTCCACGACTCGATCATAGAGTCCGCGCGCTCTAAATCGTCCAAGTTTCCCCCAGTCCAATGACTGAGAAATGGTACCACGTAGGCACCGCATATACGCAGTAGGTCGACAAAATAGGCCCAAGAAGAGTATTCGCGAGAGCGGCCCATGCGATAGTACTCTTCAAGAGTCACTGGAGTAGGAATTTCCTACCGACAAATCAGCATTTGAATCGACATCATGGTTCAATTTTACCTACACCGGCCTGATACTCCCACTCCTCGCATGGAAGTTCTGTACTCGCCCCTGTAGAGTAGAGTTGCGAGTGCCCTGAACTCTCTCGCAAAGTCTGTAATGATCCGTGTATGTACAATGCCCAATACGTTCGCCGAAATGATTCGGCTAAAATAGGATCCTTTTCTCCATCGGCAAAACTCTTGTGTTGGAGTCCCAGTTGACAAGCCAGGTCGTGAGCTCGATCGAACCTGGTGGCGCTAATGTCGTTATGCTTTTCTCCAAATGCCGCGATGGATATAGATAACAGTGCTTGAACAGACCAGACCGTTGAAGGAAATGGCCCAGAAGACAACTCGTAAGCCCGTTTCCGTAGCTGAGTACTGTCCATCTCTGCATAAAGAGACCCAATATAGAGAATGGTGGGTACAAGAAGTTTCAGGGCATCCCTTTCTGTTTCTAAAAGACGAACCAGAGTGTTTTTGGGTGGCAGCCAGGAGTGAGTGACGTGGAAGTTGGCATAGTAGAGGTCGAATAGATACTTGGGACTGGGTGCCTCTGGCTTCCAGCCAGCAGGATGCGGCTTGACATAAGGGATCGGAATGTCAAACCCTGTAAAGTTGGGCGACGGTGTGTTATCTGGCATGTCATCTTCGTTGGTTGCCAGGGCCTCATCCTTCATGATCTTTCGCTTTTTTGGATCCCGAATGCCTCGACGTGAGGCGTCGTATCCGCATGGCTTTCCCTCTGATTTGCATCGAGTACAATGGGGCAGAAATCCGTCGCATTTGACGTGTTTATTACGACAATAACGGCAAGCCAAAGAGGCTCGATGATTAGCCCGAGAATGCGCTGGGCGAGCTCGCGCCTGATCTGTCTCGGGCTCAGTCTTGATCGAAACATTGTCTTGAGATGGATCTGCCATGATTTGACCGACACGCTGAGTAGCTTGTAAGAGCGAGGGGCGAGAAGGACGTCTGAGATCCCCCAGAGCCTCGCTTTGTTGGTAGTTACCCACGGCAGGGCCCAACGTGCGGGCTAGATTCGATAAAGGGTGTCCCACGGCAGCAAATGGGGACTGCTTGCTTGGAACCAACAGTCGGAGCAGGTCTGTGTCAAGTAACAGCGCCATGGAATATAGGCACATATATGGAAGGGAAAAAGGGAAGTGAAAGGGGATGACGGCAACCCGGATCCGACACAGATAAATGGCGAGGGCCAAGCGTTTGGAGGCGCAGTACAGAAAAGTTGATCGTCACAATCAAACAAAAAGCAAATTCATCATCACAGCATGATTGGAAGGAGAGACAGTTGAGTTGGATTCAAATCTCAGAACAATGCTGCAATATTGAATCCTCAAGTTGTGTTGGCTGGTCGGTATGTGGCGTGGATCTGGCTTCCCGGTCAAGGACTAGGTAGGGGGAAGATCCCTCGAAAATGGCCGGCTGCATTTCCACGTTGGCTAGTTATGATGAGCAGAAGTAACTGAGCCCGAAATACAAACGCAGCCGCTCAATGAAGGAAGAGTAATGTCCAATCTGTTGGTCTCGCGTCTTATTGCGGATCACGAGAGTCACGGACAGATATGAATGGCCCATGACTGACTCGAGGATCTCACCTTTGGCATAGTAACCGGGTTGGTGGTACATTTGACATCGGAGGTTTGTTTCTGCTGAGACACAGTCTGATCTTTGAGGATGTCCGCGTTTGGAGTTTGTTGCGAAAGTAAAGTCTTACCTCAACAGCCCTGTTCGACAACTGTTGATGCAGCCACTCGGAGCGGGCCTTGCAAGGTCCCGTTTACCTTAGACAGCGGGCTTTAGAGTTACTAAAAACAGCCATCTTGTCTCATAGTTTGGCAACCCGGGCTCTGATTGTTTGCACGAGTATCCACAGAAGACAAAATGCCTGGTCGCCGGTTGTAGGGACAAACGAATCTGACGTGTAAGAGGCCGTCCAAGATCCAGGAGATGCAAACACATTCAGCACTTACTTGCTTTTTCTTTATGAGGGATCAGTTCAATGTAACATAGCACCCATGCGGTTAGTCGACTGTCCCAGTTCCCAGGCTTCTGGGACTGACTGGCTGGCTGGCTGGTCGCATGCAGACAATCGGAGATGGACGTCAAATGTCAAAGCGTCCTTGATTGCTATTCAAACACAAAACCGGGTATTCGCCAAGGGTATTGAAAAGGGTGGTTTGGATTCCCCAGAGCCTGGTTACTGGTTCTTTAACGATTTATGATGCTTCCAGAATGTAGTATCCGTTGGGTTTGACGATTATACCTTAGACTAAGAGTTGATGGACTAGAAAAGAGTTCCAGAAGGAATACCCAAGAACTCTACAAAGGCGTTGAAAGAAGCAGTTGAGCCGCTTTGCCTGTGCGACTGCCACTTTCAATACTCGGACACTCTAATTCTCATTGGGGAAAGCGGGACCGGGCAGCAACGGCACCTCAATTTCGTGGGGCAAAGGCAGGAAGGAACCAGCTGCAGCAGACAGACGGGACGGGGGACTGGAGACGCCTCCCTCTGACAAATAATTCAGTCAAGATAATCAATTATAGCTTAATCCCAGAAAATATTCATCCTAAACGTCTTTGGAGTTTAGGCTACAAGACTATAGCCAGTTTTCTAAGAATATTTACTGAGAATTATGGCATTGAAGAGCTTTACTTCTACTCCTCGAAACTCCAGGGGGAGTAATGGCAATGCGAGGAGATCTGAGCGCTAAGACTCACATGGAAGACAAGACAAGCGCGTGAAAAAGTCCCCTTCCCTACCTAGGCCCCGGCAAGGTAAGCACGGTAAGGTAGCCGATAAGGTAACACCTCGGCTCCTGTTGGACAAACCAACCCTGTCGTCATGGCCCGGCCCATGGGGTCCGCCCCTAGATGCGATGCGCGTTTCCTCCTTGCTTTTACCTACATCCATCGCCATCGCCATCGCCAACGCCAACAAACCTCCAACTGCCAATCCGCCGACCGACCTACTTGATACCCAGACCTTCACGACCGCCCTCATGCAAAAAGTCAAATGACTGACTCGAGCTTCGTCCAAGCCCAGCGCCGCGTTGCCGCGCGTCGTCAGGCCCGCGAGGCCGAAGCCGCTGCCCGCATCGCTGCGCAGCGGCAATCTTCCCGACCTAGAGCCAACCTCGAGCGCTTACCATACCCCCTAAATCGCATCGGCTCCGCTTGGGATGTTGTATCTACAAGGGAGGGCACGCGCCCTGCATTTCGAGTAGGACAAGTAGACGCCGAATTACTCGACGTAGAGCTGTTGGATATCCTGAAAGATCAGGTTTGCGAAGGCCTCAAGTATTTTGGCGGAGGACATTTGCACGATGACTGGTCGGCTGAAATTATGCTGGCCCTCAGGGCGGTCTTGTTCAAGCTCACTGTCTGGGACCACGATGCGACATACGGTGCCGCTCTTCAAAACCTCAAATACACCGACGCCAGAAACGAAGGACTCATCCTGAAAGCACCTTCAAAAGCGCAAAAGTCACTTTATGGGCTGGTAACAGTATTCGGCAACTATGCTTGGACAAGGTGGGAGGACTGGCTTCTGGAACATGATGATGGATACGATGAACCGAGTCCCCGATTGAAGCGACTTTCGAAACTGACGTCTGCCCTCTCGACCTTTCATTCGGCAGCGGCATGCGTCTCATTCCTCGTGTTTCTACTGCATGGACGATATCGAACGCTCCTCGACAGAATTTTGCGCATGAGACTTGCGCCCCCCACAAGCCAAGTCAGCAGAGAGGTCTCATTTGAGTATCTCAACCGTCAGCTTGTCTGGCATGCCTTCACCGAGTTTTTGCTTTTTGTGCTACCTTTAATCGGAATTCAGCGATGGCGACGCTGGCTCACTCGGACATGGCGAAAAACCAAGGATATCATCAGAACAGGACCGCAAGAAGAGGGCAAGGCGAATGGTGAATATGCATTTCTCCCTGAGAGAACGTGCGCAATTTGTTATCAGGACCAAAATACTGTAACCTCGGAGAACGAGGTCATGGCAGCTGCAGCATCCAGCGGTGTTATTGGCTCTGCCCAGACAGACATAACCAACCCATATGAGACAATCCCCTGTGGGTGTGTATTCTGTTTCGTCTGCGTGGCTACTCGTTTGGAGAGGGAGGAAGGCGAGGGCTGGACCTGTTTACGATGTGGTGAGCATGTCAAAGAATGCAAGCCTTGGAGTGGTGATTTGGTAGAGCCCTCAGCAAAACATGCTTCGGCAAAGACGGTGGCCTTTTCAGATGATATTACCGGGGGTGTACTTGTAGACGAGCACGACGAGACTTCAGTAGTAGAGAGTCTGAGTACGGCTTCGGAGTAAAAAGGATCAAGGTCAAGATAGGTGTCAAACTGCGCCGCTGCCGAGACTTAATGCGCAGAGGCAGTTATGTATATGCTTGTAATATTTACCATTTACCATTCACCCAATGAACATAACTACGCCATTCGTTCTCTATCTATCTTGTCACTAGATTTACTGTATATCGACCGAGTCCTCGTTTAAGGGTATCTAAGATGAAGGTCAACGGACCCTGCAACCACCTGCCGAAATAATGGCCTAGGGTCGGTCCACTGAAGCCCGCTGATCTGGTTAGCGCGCGCGTCATTCTAGGAAATTGGACCCTTGCTCTTATTTGTATCAGCCGAGATACGGAGCAACGCCAGCCCAATTTAATACTCAGGTAGACTAAACAACAACGACTTTCGAGTTCGCGATACCGACATCTCAACACAATTGCCCTGCTAATTCTTTGGTTATCGATTCCATAATAATACAGCACTCGAGAACTACGTTACCGAATTTCCATATAGAACGCGCGATTATATATAACCTCGAAATCTTTCAATGTAGCCCGACACCACACACCGACACCCTCTCTCCATTCCATGCCCAGCTTCTTTCAGTTCACGCAGGGCACCGAGTCGCACGTTCGTCCCAACGACTCGGCCCCTCTTCTCGGCCGCTTCCGCGCTGTTCCTCCGGGCCCGGGCTCCCTATCCCGACGGCGCAGCCAGCTCGGTCTCTTCTCAAATACTAGTGACAACCGCGGTAGCGTGCATATTCTCGGATACGGCGCCTTTTCTGCGGACGGCGACGATGATACGAACAGTAGCGATGATGACTTCGAGGACGATAGGAGTCTGTGGCAGCGCGCGTGGCAGCGGTGGGTGTTGGATATTTGGGTTGATCCCAGGCAGTCGGCGGTGAAGAGGGTTGTTGATACATGGTGGAGTCGATATGGGTTTCTGGTGTTGATGCCAGCCTTGTTGGTACGCAGTTAAGCTGCATTGATGAGGAAAGGACTTGACTAACGTGGTTGCAGGCTGTGGCTTGGTGCTCTATCCCATTCCCTCAATATACATTCCCCGATGATGACATAGACGATGGAGACGAGGATAAGCTCCCTGACGGACGTAAGGTGCCTGGCCACGGATCTGCGCGAGTCCAGGTCAACTTCTGGTTCTTCCTCTTCGTCTATTATGGCTTCTACAACCTCACTGCTCTCATTTGGATCACCAAGGTCTTTAACCTCTACCGCCTCAACTGGTGGCCGCAGTCTCTCGGCTTCCCGCTTACAGTCTCACTCATCGCTATCTTATCCATCGCCCTCCCTATACCGATCTTTTTAAACGATAATACACGTTTTCTCACCGTTCATAATACAGCATGGATATCCTGGACCTTTATCATCATGGCTTTACCAGTTACAATCGCCTTTATCATTCTCACCACTAACGAACGACATATTGGTCTCCGCCATTCTCTATCTGAAACTCAACGCATTTTCACCACATCATGGTGGACCGGAGAGCCAGAGACGTTCAACGGTAGGGACCGTCGGCGCCGGAATGTTGCTGCAGACTTGTTCGACACGGAGGGTGTTCAAGTTGAGCCTGAGTTACGATCGCAGGGCGTTAGGATGCGCCGTCTCTGGTTGCCAGCTAGCTTCGTGCGCTTCTTGTGGTTCTGTGTCGCTTTGTTTATCGGGCTTATGGCGTATGTGATCGGAGAGGCGTATGCCGAGATCTATCTTCGAACACTACCACACAGCAACTTGGAAACAGTCGTCTACGTCTATGGCTGGGTTGCGACGGTGCATCTACTAGACGCTTTGAGCGGCTGGGTGTTGGGCATCCGTGAGGGTGAACGTGTTGGCAGTTATCCTCTGAGCTGGGTCTT
Organism: Fusarium sp. MBC 119; assembly: GCA_030411635.1. NCBI lineage: Eukaryota > Fungi > Ascomycota > Sordariomycetes > Hypocreales > Nectriaceae > Fusarium > Fusarium sp. MBC 119. Next base: position 89,358 of record JAPERM010000089.1, read on the forward strand.
TAAACTGTAAGTCTTGAAACTCGAACCACTTTCACCTTTCGCATGAGAATTTCTGCTGACGCCAAAATTTAGTTACTTCATGTTGACATACCAGACGTACGTTCGCGCACTATACGCCCGCCTACGCTCGCCAGCACAGTTCGTCATCCTTCAGGTCATATCATCGACAGGTCTGGTGGTCATCACACCCATCATGATGACCCCCTTGGTACACAAAATTTTATCGCTTCTGGGCATGAACTCGCAGAGTTACGGGTCATACCAAAAGCTTCAGACCCGCAACGTCTTCATCCGCTTCCTTGCCGAGAACGTGTCTATGGCCGCATTTCTCGGGAGTATCCTAGTACTACATTTTGGTGCCAACAAGGACGTCTACCCGTACTTTGCCTTTGATACCGAAGGCGAGCCATACGACTTTAACCTCACCTTCTACGCCTCGTCTGTAACGTGGGCGTGCGAACTAGTGGCTAGTCTTGCCGTGCGGGGTCTCATCCGAATCTTCTTCCACATCGACGTCGGCTTGGAAGGGAAGTTAGACTTGGCTGTTTGGCCGGAGCTGATGCCGACATGCGTAGCAGTCATGTTGCACGTGCTGCAGAACATGCTATTTTCCATCATCCGATTACAGTTTCAGTGAGTGGAGAAAGATCGCCTTTCAGGTTCTGGTGTGAAGGGGGATCATCCAGGGGCTGGTTCGCTCCCACGAACAGAGAGAGGGTCGGAACGGCCCGAGAGATGTTGCCGAGAGGTGCGGCTATGGGATGGTTGCGTCGACGAACGTACCCGACAAGACAAGAGAGTTTAGACGGGTTGTGCTTTTTGTTTTTGCCACTTTTGATTTACAGCACTTGTTGTCTTTGGTTGTCTGTCAAGTAGAGCGACTTGTTGGCATGCTTTGTGTTTGTGTTTGTGTTTGCGTTAGATTGGGGAGCTGCGCTTTAGGTGCATGTAGATACCCGTTAGAACGTTTTTAGAGAGTTTTTGTTTTCACTCTTTATCTTGTTTAGCATTAGATACCACATAACCTTTGCCAGCACACTGGCCGATACTGTTAATAGTAATTCTGCATTGTAATTACTGAAAAGAGTAGAAACACCCGATCGGAACATGAGAACCTGAGCTCCTTGATATCAATTGCTGCATAATTTGGTATGCAAGTCTGTTGTTTTGGGGCTGGGAATAGACCATGATTGGATGAATGCCAAGCCAGTCAGTTCAAACCATGAGCGCCTATGCTTCATCAAGTTCATCACATATCCGACCAGCTAGAATAGGTCATGATTGGGCCGGAGTTGTTCCCTCAATCGGTTCCTCTCAAAGCCCAAGTTTAGAGGCCATGCATCACTCCATCTCATTCTGCATAATGATGGGTAGCATGCAAATGGAGCAAGCCATACTGACTCAGCAGCTAGCTCTCACTGAACGTGACTCGCAAGTCTCGCATCAAAGCCGTCTTCTAGACGGCCCAGGTCGTATGAAATGAAACTGATGGCTAGTTTTTGGCTGCATTGCATGCTTACAGCTGGTGCCTGTGAATGTCATACTGGCATGACTGCCCCATATCTGTTCACTTATGGCGACATCATCCATCAGTGAAGATGGGGACGCTTGTGTCGAAGCTTTGCGCCGAGCGGCCCGGATAGGCGCCAACAGACAAACACGCAGATGCGGCTAATGCAAGCCTCAACCAGTCTTCTTTCGGTGAATGAGAACAACAAACGGCGGTGAACATCTCGATGTTATCAACAACCGGTCAATCAGTTTAGAAGAAGTAGATGACGCGGCGATGAACGGGCAGCCGGTCAGCGATTTCTGGAGGGGAGAATATGCAAGACATTGGATGGAGAGCTGGGGAAGCATGAGGCACAGCATACACAAAAAACCACAGCCAAATGGTGTCACGCACCAACAACGCGATAGACTCCAGACACAGAAGCAAAGAAATCGATGCAGAAGCGGCACGGTTGCAGACGCAGACGCAGCAAATTCCTGCATGGCGTTCGAAGAAAGGAACCTGGTGGCTGGGACCAGGGCTGAAGGAAGAGATCGCAGCACAAGTGTGGGCTGGCCTGGTGTGGCCATAGATGAAGAGTCATGATTCGCGATACTGTAGTGACTTGCAGCGAGCTGAGGCGATCCTCAACCGTCTTACATGTCGCTAATAAGGAGCTCTAGTGCGTCCAAGTCCGATGGGCGGCCGGCTAAAAGAGAACCCTGTTCTGTTATGCGGGTGCAATGTCATACGCGTGAATTCGAAGGTCCTGGCTTGTAGGTAGTAGTTATGTGCCTCATCAGTAAGGATCCATATCGGGCACAGAGGAGGTCTCAGCTATCAACGCCTGGTGGGGTTGCATCAGAGTCAGGATCAGAGATAATAACTGATCAGTGACAATTGAGGACAAAGCCTGAGCTGATCGCATCAGTGATAGGTCCCTCGAAGTCACGGAGTTGTGTTATCTTGGCATGATATAGCAACGTTCGGAGAAGCCTACTGCAAGGCAAGTCGAGCCTGTAAGTCTGGCCTGGCCTGGGCTGTTCATCGGTTCGGTTTTGGCCGTAATGGACTCATCGAGATGAGCTCTCTATCATGTCTGGACTTTGAAACTGGGGATTGCGACTTGGGGCCCACTACTTTCGTACGTCTTCAGAAGAGGGAGTTTGTATGTATGTACGACAGTTTGTTTAGCGAAACTCTCCACTGTAACAAATTCTGCCTCTGTGTATGCAGATATGAACCGATGCAGGGGAACTTGGCGTTGCAGAGTTGCAATGCGAATTGCACAAAGCTGCACGGAGGAGCGGCCTGACGTGGGGAGAGCGTCGAAGAGGGTTGCTGAAAAACACGAACTAAGCCTTTAAGGAACACTATGGGTAAAGAGTCATCCCACCCGAAACAAGATCCATGTACCAAGGCCGGGCCCAGCAAGGTCAATGTTATATCTTGGTGTTCTTCAGAGCAGATTATCCATCGGTTGCAGGCGGAGGATGAGCCAAAAGAAAGCTCTTATGAGCCAAGCATTTGTATGCAGCATGGGACGATGGCTCCTTGCTGGGCTGGATGCTTGCATATGGACGGCATGGGTTTATCGCGACCCAGCCCGACCTTGACAACGGAACATAGTGGGACAGCGGCACTTGAGCGGAGCAAGTGGATAGTCTAGGCCAACTACTGTAGCTAATAAAAGCCCGTTGGAGGAGTGCGGTGGCGTGGATTGGATTGGATTGGATTGGATCCAATGCTGGTGAGAAGTTGGTTATCTCTGTAAGTCGATGAGCTATAGAGACGTTGATTCCAAAGTTCCAAGGATATGTCTTGTAGATCGTATCATGACGGAAACCCAAGACTTTAGGAATTTCGATAGTCCTCACCTGCAATCCAAATACTAATGGTGTGATGGGTGACGAACGAACGTTGAAAAAGAGAAATCGCTAAAGTAATATCGGATCATGAATCCCTTGTAAGATGTGACAGGCAGCAGGTTCTAAGTATACACGGAGTACCTGCTGCCTTTACATGAAAGACATGCTGCTTCCACGAGGACGGGAATAAGACTGGCAGTGGCAGGCGCCGTAGACTAAACCACATGAAGAAGGAAGCGTGGCCGAAAAAGAAAGCAGAGAAGCCCATCAGCGGGAACCTAGCCGCTTCTTTTTTTGTTCTTCGAGGGAATTGCCTAAACAGGCAGTTCGCTGGACTACCCTCCGCCTCTAACAATGATCCTTTGACAGGCTCGATAACTAGATTCTGCAACCTTCCTTAACTTGATTGAGTGTCTTACATGCCTTCCTGGTACTATAAAGATACATACCTTATATTTAGACATGCCTTGGTTAAATATGTACAGCGTCGTCATTCGAAGCGATGAATCGCGATGAATGATGCTAATCGGTATCAAATCTAAACCATCCACCATCAAATTCAAGCTGTGAAGTGGAGAGAGAGACAATGGATTGGATACCATGGCAGAAACTATAGGCGCCAAGTTCCTGCCAAGGATCCCTTCCAAGTCGTGGGAACCTGGACCTGGAAAAACGACCTCTTGAGTCGTAGCAGGACGCTACCTCATATCATGGCTGGCGGATGCTCCGCTAGGCTTCTCGTTCTTACAAAATCGGCATAACACGACGCCCTCGTACAAATTCTCTCAACTTTCCCTGGATCCCATTTAAATCTTTCCATCTCTTGTTCTAGTTGTTTTGTCCATATTTCAGCTGCTGCTTGGCCGGGGGCTTACCCGTGTCTGTCCGGGTGGCTGTGGACGGATGCTAGAATGAACCGAATAAAAAAACCCAGATCCAATTAAATGAACTGTTTCCCCGGCGCCAACCCAGGGGCACGGCATGAAAAATACGGGGATAGATATGGTTAGCATTGGGCCAAAATCTATCTCTAGCCGATGTCCGTCCATCCGATAATTGTAGTGAAGATTTCTAGCGTCCTACAGTGGATGCCACGATGCTTGATTAGCAGCAGGCCCGATACTGGGGTAAGAGAATTAATTGGATGTTAGGGTCTTCAGGGATAAAAAAGGCTGCGCCTCAAGAACTAAGAAGCCCATGCCGCCAGGTGAACTTGGGTAAAACGTCGAATTTAATGGACGTCTCATCTAGCAATATTACAAAACTAATTCGTACTTGCATTATGCGTTAGCTGCCATATTTTTACAGCATGAGGAAACGAAACATTTCTGAGGAGATTGTAGTACAGTATTTCGTTACAGGGAATAACGCAGACCAACCATTATTCAACGGGGCCCATTGTGTGGCGGTTGAGTGTACAGTATTCGGGCTGGGGCTGGTCCCGCGATCTAAAGAATGTACTTCTATGGTACGAGCTTTCATCCTTGAAACGGATACGGAGTACCACCGGGCGACTGTCCGGCGTCTCTCGACCTGTTACGGCTTACGTTCTTCTGGGACCTCTATGACGGGGCGAACGTATGGCGAGCAGCAGTTCTTGGTTGAGGTTGTTACAGGATGAGAGAGCACATTCGTGAATCCCATCACCACGGCACGCTCGTGTTCGCCCTGTCCTGCGTGAAGTCGTTTTTGCTTGATTCCTTGATTGACTCATAGAGGTACAAATGGAGTTATCAGTTATCCAATGGGAGAATTCTTCCAGGGCGGTAAAGTTGATGATTAGCATCTGATATTAGCATACCACTCTGATATAACAAACGTGCATGCAAATCACCTTGAAGGGAGGAACATGCATTGGTTACGCGCAAGCAATGGCTTTTGACTTATCAGAAACGCCATGTAATTAACTGCTACTTATGTCGACATACAAGTGTTTCATGATGATGCAGCTGGCTGGGTACTCAGACTATCTATTACTGTACATAACACGCAAGCTGGCCAGGTGCTGCGTATACGGTAACAGATTGCAGACTCACGGTTTCTAACGAAACAAAGCTGCCTGCTATGAGTTGCATTCTGTATTCGGACATGCCTGCTTATCCTTTACACACGAGTTGGGTGATTGGTGCTCATTGAGTCATGTAGACCAATCTTTCGAGTCGTTGGTATCACCCTGCCTAACTTAGAGCTTAGGCACTGGAGGTCCGCTTGACCGCCAGCTTCGTGATGTTAGATACTTGAACTAAAAGCCAAGCTCTATACTTAGATATCACACTCGTTTTTTGCACTTGTTTGGTGAGATGCTTACCTATTCCATCATTATCACACATACATACATAATAACAAGCCCTACTAAATTAACAGACTGATAGCAACATCTGAGGCATTAGTAAACATCCATTGGATCTTAATACCTCCACAGTATCTCCATGTTAGGCACTGCTGGGGCTTGATGGTGCGTGCTGGGCATTGATCACCAGCGGGCCTTTGTCCGACTCAGTGACCAAAATTTCATGAAATCCATTGCTACCGAAAGAGTTTTGAGTGGAAAGGGAAAAAAAAAAGTTAACAAAAATTTTCCCCCTCCCCCACCTCGCAGCTTGCACCCCTTGAAGCCTTCCTGCACCCTGTCGGTTTCCCCTCCCCCTCGCTCCCAATCACTCAATCGTACCTGCCATTCCCCCACCAAGCCCGCACACCCAAGCACCACCGCTCGACTTGCAGGTACCTAGGATGCACCCCTCCTTCCTCATCGCCATTGCACATCCGTCTTTCGGCTGCCCCTCGTAACTTCCTTGTCCCTCTCAAGCCAAAGCTAAACTGCTTGTACCTGCCTGATACTATTCTGCCATCAGGTACCAAATCAGCCAAGTATCTCACGCATACGGAGCACGTACCCCGTTCGTACTTTCTTCCCGCCTGCCATTTCCACTTCCATAGTACTTCCACTACTGTGACTGCTTTCCGACGCGGCTTGACCACCGAACACCGACCACCAAAAAAAATCACTCCTTGTGCCTGGCAACTGCCTCCGCTCACCCTTTCCCGACCTGTATCCCTCGTCTCTTCTCTCCTTCTCCCCTTACTTCCTTCTTTTTCCCGACCCTCCCACCCTTCTTCTACCCTGCTTCTTCCCTTTTCTCCTCCTTCTTCTCTTCTTCCCTCCACAATGAGCGCCCAAGAACCCCTCCCCTCTACCAACTCATCCTCAACGACAAACAACACCAGTCAAGATGCCTCGGGACGACAGCCCTCCTCCGCCGCCGCCGGTACCTCCGAACTCTCCGGTGCAAAGATAAGCTTGCGCAAGTCGCTGCGTAGCTTCCCCGACTTCCCTATCCCTGGTATCAACTTTGTCGATATTATGCCTCTCTTCGCCGACCCAACCGCCCATGCCACTCTCGTCGACGCTCTCGAACTGCAGATCGCCGAGGCTTTCCCCACCAAGCCTGATGTTATTGTTGGCCTTGATGCCCGTGGCTTCCTTTTCGGTCCTGGTCTTGCGCTCCGTCTCGGTGTTTCTTTTGCTGCTGTTCGCAAGCAGGGCAAGCTCCCTGGACCTTGCGCTACCGCCGAGTACGTCAAGGAGTATGGCAAGGACTTGTTCCAGATGCAACAAGACGCCGTCCGCGAGGGCCAGAAGGTCCTGATTGTGGACGATATCATTGCTACGGGTGAGTAATTTTGCCTGAATGGCACCATGCATAACGTATACGGGACCCTCACTGACGTGCTTCCTTCAGGTGGTTCCGCAAAGGCTGCCGCTGAACTTGTCCAGCAGCTCAAGGGCGAAGTTATCGGATACTTGTTTATTCTTGAAATTCCCGGCCTCAACGGCCGAGACAAACTTGGCGCCGCCCCTACCAAGATTCTGCTTGAAGACGCTTAGGTGGCTGGTGCCGTACTTCCTCTTTCTCGATCCCACTTCCAGCGATAAAACGATATCGGGCCATAGATCGACGTCGACGAACTCTTGGTGTGCCATGCGGCGACGCATGTGTGGGGACTGTTAGAACTGTCAAGTCTTTTTTGCCCTGTTTTGTTTTTGAACTTGAGTTGTCGGTGGTGGCTATGGCCAAGTTGTACGGCAATTTACTTGTTTATTGAGTGAGATTTTATACTGGTTGGCGTTTTGTGGATGGCTTTTTCACGACTCAACAACAGCAAAAGTCTTTTTCGGGTTCGCGCATATAGAATGGGGGGTTTTGGAGGATACCTTGATATAGCCATAAAGATCTCAGACTTAATAATAACGAAATAACAATGTTTTCTGCTCTCATGACCAGTGTCTCATTTGATCGTACTGTGGTTATTTGTAGGTAAGCATTGGTTAAGCTTCGTCTATTGACAGGGCAATAAATCAGGTGTTGAGGAGGCTGATTGATGTCTATAATGTCATATATCTAAGCTAGGAGTTTAACTCCCTGATAAACAACTATTCCACGCCACCATAAACTGTACTATGCAAAAAGTGATAAAAGCCGTTAGAAAACTCCGAGACATGCATCATGTACTCCGTGTGCGTTACAAGACAATGGCGTTCTCAATCAACATCCCCTGACTCTCCACCACGTACTTGCGCCGCATTCCTACACCCTTAGCCTCACCGAAACGCCCATAATCACCCTTGGCGCCACGCATAAGAACCATAGGCACGCCGTTGAGCCGTTCCATGCCTCTAGGCGTCAACTGCGCCATGGTTAGAAGAGGGCGCACAATGTCATCAGGGCCTTCTCCTGAGCCTTCATTATCTCCCGAATCCTCATCAACAACGACGACAAGTTGTAATGAGTGCGGTGACGAAGGAAAACTTGGTATACGCTCAAGCTTTTCGCTGAATGAGCAGCTGCCGCGGCGGATGACGATGATTTGATGCTGGCGTGATGCCACATCGGGGAGTGGAGTATCGCAGGCGTCACCGGCAAGGAAGATGGTCCTCCAGGGAAAATTGGCGACAGGTTTGCGAGAGTTGTAGTTTGGAGAACCGGCCATCGGGGTATCGACGATAGCGGGCATGGGGAACCAGCCGGGGCCGGTTGCCGTGTAGGCCGACCAACGGAGGATAGTGGGGCCGGGGCCGTCCGCCTCCGACTCGGGGAGATCGGTGTAAGCGGGTTCAAAGACGGAGCTCACGGCACGGAGTAGTGATTTGAGGAGGGATTCCGAGGGGAGTACGGGGTGACTGGGAACAATCTCGCTGGATGCATTGACACCTTGAGCAGGCGCTGGTGCACTAGCATTTAGCTTATCTGGAGCTTCGAGGAGGAGGCTGATCTCAACAATGTCCTTTCGTCGAATGCAAGTAAAGGCTTCGTCTTTGTAGTCCCGCACGTGCTCCGCGTGGAAGAAGACATTCTCGTGACGGCCAAGCTCTCTGCCCGCTGCATGCGTGATTCTCCATGCCCGATCTGCAAGTTCTCCGTCCTGCTGGCGCTCCAATTGAAGTCGCATGCCGTCAAGGTTGCGGACCGTCGGCCCGTTATGCGTGTACCACACGAGGGACGTTCCAAAGCGAGAAACAAGCGAGCTGGCTGTGTCACCGGGTGGAAACTCTATCCACGTCATGACGCGCTCAACGGGGGCGGCGCATACGCCATCCTGCGGCAGCATCGTCGGAGGCAACGTCCACGGAAATAGAGTATGGTTAGTTTTGGCTCTGTACTTCGTCACCAGGCCTCTGTTCTTATCGATCACTTCCACGGCCTCGAGAGGTCCATGTACGTTAGGTGTGTTATGCAAATCGACAAAGAGTGCGACACTGAATAGGTCAGGACGGGCAGCCGTAACCGACCCGGCAAGCCCTGCTACCGTAGGTATGGGGCACGAATGTGTAAAACTCTCGTCATGAGAGTTATTCACGGGCACACCATGTCTTGATAAAGGGCGCCGCAGGCTTGGTTTCGGGCGACTGCGCTTGGGAATGATAAGGGGGTGGCCTTCTGTGGAAAAGACAAATGCGGCGTCAACCTTGTTGAGAGGGTGGTCAGGGTCGAAAAGTAGATACATGTACTTTGTCGTTTCACCAAGAAAGAAGCTCTCCATGCGGTCAGAAAGTTCTCCTGTCCGGACATCTTGAATGCCAGCCCATCCACAGTGGGTGCGACATCGCCGCTCAATGTCTCTCAGGACCATCTCCCCAACATGCAAGTACCATGGGTCTTGTGTAGCACGGTATATATAGTATGTTGACTCTATGAACTCGGGACGGCCTGGCCACCAGCCGAGCCCTTGATCAACATTATTCTCACGGACGGACCATCGCTCAGGCAAGGCAGCATATCGCGTCCAAAGAGCAGTATAAACAAGGTTTGCCTCTACAGCTTCATCAACCTCGCCGGCCATGGCCAATAGACCAGGATAGAAGGCTCCCAGGCTATCTATCCACATGGTGTATGGTTGACCGGTAGTCCGATGATTATTTGAGTAGTAGGGATAATGGCTTCTGTCGGTGTAAAGATATCGTTTGACCGAGGCGTGGGCTTGGTGCCATGCATCCAAGAATGCCTCGGAGGTCTGAAGCTCGGTAGGAAGAGGAGGGTGAATGGTGTTGGGATCGAGCCATTCGGTATTGCTCTGTCGGTTAGAGGTCGATTTATTTGGCATTCCGTGCCCTGAAAGCAAGATGTGGCTCTTCAAAGCATATTCGAAGAAGCTGTCCATGCCTGCACCAATTCCAGCGTGCGGACCGATCCATTGCCCACGCTCTGCATCGAGGCCATTGCCAACGAGTCCAATTTCGCTCCTCCTGCCCCAGACTGCCCAAAAGGCTCGCTTGGCTGCTTGCTCAAATCGGACATCCCCTGACAAGCGACTTAGAACAGTAAACTCAAGAGTCAGGCTTCCCGCTCCAGCACTGCAAGTCTCAGTAATCTCCCCCGAGCTAGCCTCTACAGGCTTATCTTCGCCCATGTGACGAAAGAGAGGAGAATTGGTGTAGAACGGAATACCATGCCGGAGATTGACACGTGGATACGGAATGCCTGTGTCTGTATAGAACGCAGGAAGGAGCCTTTGTCCAAGGTCGAGGGCCAGTCTCAAAAGTTGACCATCGTATTTGAAACCATTGGGCCATGGTATAGGTACCAGTTCCAAAGGATCATCGGCCTCGGTCGTCCAAGCAGGCTGCACATTATACCCAGTAATAGGTAGCTCGCCGATGGCAAACAGATGCGCACTTAGAAGACCACCCAGTCCACGAATGACCGTTTCAAAGACCTGAACTTTGCTATCAAGGTCAAAGCCAAACGCTCGTATGCCTTGACCCGTAACACCTGGTCGCCCATCACCATAGTGCCGTACGAAGTCCGCCACCCCGTCTTGAAAATCGCACAGAGCTTGCGGGCCAGTTCTTGATCCATCTTCAGGGCCTCCGGCGAGGATCGCGAGAGTCGATAGACTATCAATCAGCGTCAGGGAATAATTCCCCAAGGCGTCATTTAGTCCAATGTGGGCGGGGTTTTCTCGATCTCGGGTCAGGGGAGCGCATGTCAAAGGTCGAAGCTATCGAGAACAAGGTCAGAATAATGCGATGATCAACTGCGGTATCGGAACATGCGCAACATACCTCGTCCTCGGGGAACGCATGCTGCATGTAGTTGCTGAAACCATGGTAGAACATATCCACTGTTTCTTGGCGCAACCGCACAAGGCGGTCTTGCCGCATCGCTTGAGCCGTCCATGATAGTACAGCCCATATCAAGAACTGAAAAGGAGCAAAAAACATCCTGCTTCCTGGCTCATGAAGCCCACGCTTCAAAGATACTGGCCAGGGTGAAACGGCGCTCGAGAGCTGCTAGGCTCATCGAGGAGGACCTAAAGACAGCAGAATCAAGTGAACAGCATGTAGGTTATGTATATAACGCCTCGAGTATGGCGCGCGACGGGCGCTGGGCGTCGCGGGTCGAAGGTTTGAAGGGGGCAAAGCCGTTGCGACTTCGCGGTGATGATGGTTGTGTTCTGTCATCGTCCGCCACCTGTGGCTGGTGTTTGTGGCACCCTGGCAGAAAGGAGAACTTGAGGATGAACAAGTTCGACTCAAATCCTTTGCTCACTAAGCGAAAGTATTATCCTATGGTAAGTTATTAGGTTCTTAGAATGATCTTACGTTAGTCTAAACTAATCTTTGGGTAAAACCTATTAGGATATAGCTATGTATTAGCCAGAATACCTAAGGTATCTCAAGGTTTTGCTGGACCACCTGCCTGGGCAGTACTCAAATGGTGCTCTATGGCAGACACACGGGCTACATGTAGTATTACTCTACAAGGACGGAGTTGCATAAGAAATGCCTATTTCGCAGTTTTACAACTATAGTCAGCGATGGACTTTGATGATACCTATTTAGAAATTGATACTGATATTGGTGGGCTACTCAGTGATCATGATGGATGGAGCCTTGAGCACACCTTGAATTAATCGCAACTCACAACACCAAACATCTTCAACATGACGCCACGATACTAAACCTTTGTTTTCCAAACTCTTGACCTGTTCTCCATATACTCACTCTTTGAGTTGAGTGCGATTGTTACCGACTGTTGATTATTGGTATGTCTCCTCGGAGCCTTTAGTCGCACTTAATCGCAAGCAAAAGCCGCGAAACCCAAAGAAGCTCGTGCCACCAAATTTGGAAGGTCACGATGAGAACACAGTATGTGCCAGTGCGTCACATCCCTGGCGCTAAGGCGGAAGCGCGAGAGCAGGGCCCTTTGACAAACATCGCGTTGCTAATCTCAAGCTGACCGTCTCCCAGCGCCGGGCGGCGGTAATCCATAAGAGATTTCTAGCGCTGAATACTACTCAACGTTGGTCATGACCTGGTCAACTCACGCGATTTCCAAATTTCCATTAATCGCGTTTCGAATGATCAATCACCGTCTTGTATCATTCTCTTCACACGCGCGAGCGGCTCATCTGCGTCTTGGTTGGCACGACAGAGCGCCCATCCGCCCGTAGTCACTGTGTGTTGATTGCGGGTGATACCCGAGCGAAGCGAAGCATGTAGGAGGTATCGATACATGCGCCAGTCTGTGCTTTCAAGATTGAAACAGAATCAGATCAGCCCCCACTCGGGCTCCTTTGAAGATCCTCCGCTCCGTCATGGTTAACGGACGGCAAGCCACGCGGATGCTGGCCGACGATGGCAGCTCCTAGCGCGTCATCGGTAGCTTCTCTTCCGCCCAGGCTTAATCTAGGCTAGATTTGGCCTGCGCGCCGAAGACCCTGGAGACATCATTTACGCTCAGTTGAATGGTGTAGCGTAAGGTAAGGTAGGTTTACACAGCGGGGTAAGACATGATCTTGCAAATGCATTGTTCTTTAAACGACACTTGCTTCCAGTTCGACAGCCTCGTCATACTGGTTCATCTTGAAGGATACCTAGCGGTGTGCCTGCGTTGGCCAACAAGGACCAAGTTGCCTGCAGTTTGTAAAGCACCTCTTGAGCCTGGCGACGGGCTTTCACAACTTGCGGTTCCTGTTTGCATCCCGCATGCTGCGGCTGCCTTCTCGATGGGTTTCTATTTCGGCCCTTGTTTCGTGGCACCTGGGGTGCTTCTCGTCGCCCCGATAGCACGACTCTTCCATCCTTGCTTCGATTGACTCAACGTTGCCGATCTCCCTGGGACCAAATGACTCTGACAGGCCAAGGAAGCTTTCGAATCAGGGTGTGGGCCATGACGGAGTTCTAGTGGATGTTCGTCGCCTTGTCCTAACAGTCAGCTACGCACTTGTGCCTCTCTGGCACTGATATCAGAATTGCGCAGAAGTTGGCTTGTACTTGAGTATCTCAAAGTTTCGACCCCATTGGGCACAGCTATCACTTGGATCGGCCTACAGTGTCAGAGTTAGGCGCTGTGTTCGGGGTTCACGAACTTTCGATCATTTTAATTTGTTTCAGCGTCCCAGCTGTACGGCTGTCGTTTCTCACCTACATAAGCCTGTTGCGCGGTAAAATAGCAAACGAGTCGGCATTACTTGAAACCGAACTGCTGCATGCGTTGTGGCGTAGCAAAGGCTACCTTACCCTACCTTATGTGCGGACCTCAGTTTGGGCGGGCAATTGCACATTTCATTCATAACCCTATTGTGAGACGTTTTGGTCAAGCCTGCTTCTCCACAGAGGCACAGGGACCACGGTCTTTTTGAGCGCACCTATGTACCGCGCACCCATCATACAAGCTTCTGTCTATTCTTGTGGACTTGCTGTTTGGAAACCCCACGAGACTCACCTCACACAAGTTCTTTACTTGACCACCTGCGAGAAAACACAGAAAGCGATCAGACGCCCAGAAACTCCTCGCCTCTCAAGCCTAGCATTGCCGAACTGTCAAACGGCGTGATCTGCATCGGGGGCTAGAAGCCTGGATCCCTGACGGCTCGGGGTGTCCACGGACAGAGCCACTAGTTTAGGTTCAAGGCGACCCTGTCAAGCTTGTCTCGACACCCTCCCGGCTTCCGCTGGCGACATATGAAATCCTTGCCAACCTGACCCAGCTGCATGCAAGTTGCAGCGAAAATCAAATTTACTTGAAGCGCAATTTTCCAGACTGTCGGTACCGCAAACAAGGACAAGTTTGTCAATACGAGATTGTGCGTTGTCTCGCTCGCGCTCCGCCCCCTTTCTGAGCTTTCCAGGTCTTTCTCGGTCCCCCTTGCGTTCATGGCAACAGACACGCCATTCGGACCATTTCTGAATCGCCAATCTCAAGCCCCCAACCAGACATGGCAAAAATTCTTGACCCCAGACTTTGTACGAAGCCACTCGAAGTCACTTGACTTTCCATGTGTGAAGTACGGGTGGCTGTCTCAAAGTGTTAGATCTTAGGAGCCACCAAGAGCAAATATCGAATGGAAAGATTGCGATTGATAAACGTTGGGAGCGGCCATCGTCCGGCCAGGCTCCTCAGACCGCGGAAACATAGATAGACATGGCAAGAGCCTTTCTCGAATCAAGCTACAAGCATCACAATTTTTTTCACGAAATTTCCCAATTCTTGAGCAACAACATCAGATTCTTTCCAGAGCTCTATCTAAAACGGTTCCTTGGGGTATATGAAAAGATTCTCATACAGTTCGCAACGTCCAAAATGATGCAGGCCAGGCAAAAAAAAAAAAAAGAAGGAAAAAATTACAATGAATGTGGGCTCTTCGTCGAGAAGATGGAGCAATCTATAATGGTATCCAGATATCAAGACCCTCAATCCCAAACAGGTAACAGAAACCTCCGACCTTTACGATCCTCTGCGTTCCCCGTACATCGTCTGTGATGTCGGGCTCATCAGGGGCTGCATACGGTCGTTTCGTTGTTGCATTACGCCGGGTTCCATTTTCATTTGCTGGTCCCATAAATGCATGTCCATCATATTGTGCTGGCCTCCGGGACCATCGTCCTCCATTTTGAAGTTTGGAGGACCGTGGACTTGGTTGATGACCTCGTCTTCGTGTGTGTTGTGCGATCCGACGCTCATCATCTCGTCGTTAGTTGGTATGTCGTTAATATCATCAATGCCACGGCCGGCCCGCTTCCTTGTCGACGCTGACTTGCGTCGTCTTCGAATGTTGGCATCTCCGTGGGACTCCATGTATAATCCTTCTTCGAGTTTCAGGTCGCTGACTACCTTGACTTCAATATCGCTGGCGTTTAATCGCATGTTTCGTGAACCTCCCATCTCATGGAACACGTCGAGAATCATTTGGTATCGGTTCTTCTCGACTCTCATCCAAGCGTCGCGAAGTATTTCCTCCTGAAGATGGTCAGTACGTTCCAAGAAGGGAAAAGGAAAAAAAGGACGTACATCTTTGTCTATCCACTCAATGTATTTGGATCGACCTCGCTTGAACTTCATTTGTAGCATCTCCTTGCCGGGGCACTTTTGGAAGCGGTCTTTGTAGTCGCTCTGGATACTCTCCCACATATCCTGACCCTTTTGATGGCGATGCTCCCAGCGAGAGTCGAAAATACAGCGCTCCTCATCAGGACAGGTGCTCTTGAGGGTTGGTGGAACCTCATGGCCAAAGCAATTCTTGTGCTCGTCGACAGCATCATCAGCAACGGCACTTCGAGACGGGCCTGGCCGCTTCGACTGGCGCTTTTTGACCCGACCAGGAGCTTGTAGAGCAGGAGCAGGGCGTCGACGAGGAGATCCGGTCAAAGAACGTGGGACATCTGAGGGTAGATTGTGCAACCCCGAATCTTCTGGGCTAGGTCGGCCTTGACGATACTGATTCGGATGAGGCTCGCTCAAGAGGGGCGCAGGAGGCATTTCACGATGATGAATCCCCATTGGAACGTGCTGGTTGTCTCGAATCATCATATGGTCCTGGTGGTTGACTGGAGGTCCTACGTTGACGTAGTAGTGTTGACTCATATGCGATGGTTCTGGTCCATTTGACACACTAAAGGCGCCCATATAAGGCTCAGGCGGTCCTGGGGTTCGACGTCCCTCATGAACATAGTTGGCATGGAGGAACTCTCCAGCTACTGGAGGTTGAGGAGCCATTGGTGAACTCGTTTGGGAAGACTGGCCGTTTACGTCGAACTGTCCTGTCCACTGCTGGTGGTACATTTTGGAACTCCCCGGAGGGGATGGTTGCTGGTTAGGGGTGCTTGGGGGAGGAGGGTATTGATGTGCAATCTTTGAAAGCCCGTGCAAAGGAGGAGAGCCCACGACTGAGATGGGAGTCAAAAGGTTCGGGTCGCACTGGCCAGGAATACTGTTGAAAGATGAAGAAACCTGCGTCGATGATGATGATGAGCCTCGTCACAACTACCGAAACGGCAGAGTTGAACAAGACTTTTGCCTTATTTACTCCGAGGGGAAGACAACTTACAGAGGAATAGGATGCCAGGTCGTCGTAAGGGGAGGCTACAGTTGTTGGGATAGAGTCGTGCAAGTTGGGAGCTCCCGAAAGACCATCCGGATGGGGTAGACCTGGGGCAATATACTGCTGCTCAACCATGATCATGTGGATATTAGGCTGGGGGTTTGGACAATTGCAGTCCAAAATGGTTGGTTGATGGGCGGGGCTGGATGACAGAATGCTTTTGTAAGAGGTGGTGGATAGCTGTTGATGTTGTGGCTGCGAGTGCAAGATTGTGTCCAAGACTGGCGCATTTATGGACAAAAACCAAGATGGTTAAGAAGGCATCAAGATCTGGCGAGGCAGATATGGAGGAGAAAGACGAGGGACGATTCAGCCTTTCTGGCCGTGGCCGCTTTTTGAAGACCTGGGTGTCCAAAGATCGAGGCCAAGCGCGAGTGCAAGTGCAAGGGCAAGGAGAACGAGTTGAGGGAGACAGAGCCTTGTGGGGTCACAGACGGCCCGGGCTCTTTGTATAATAAGTAAGTGGTGTTTGGAGATGAAGAGTAGTGGAGTGCAGATCGGAGTGTAGGTAGGTTTGCAGGGAGGTAGGTCCCAATGGCAGGAGCAGGAGCAGCAACAGAAGCAGTCAAGTACCAGGACATTCTTGAGAGCCGTTCTACCTATTAACGAGCACAGGGACGTACAGTATGGACCAGCGAGAGAACCAGGCCTAGGTGCCAGGGGGCGAACGGGGAGGACTGGGGGTGTTGAACAGAGAGGATCAAGCCCCAAGTATGGGTACGGCCCTACAGCCTAGCAGAAGGAAGTGGAGGGTAAGGTCCATGAAGTCTCCCTATCCTCCACCATGCCAAGGTACTTGAACTGTCGTGCATAATGATAGCCGCCGAGGGGTCTGAAGAAGAGACTGAGATGGGCTGGAAATAGAGAGAAGGACTAAGGGCAAAGGACGTGCATGCCAGTGGAGATGACGCTGATGGAGGGGGCCATCGCGGCTTGAAGGGTGTGAGTGGGAGTGGGAGTGGCGTGGGCGTGGGAGTGGGCATGGGCAGGGGTGTTTGCTCTGGGGGCATCCATCCATGTATGGGTGTGAGATGATGGGATGGGAAAATGGATGGATGGGATGGGATGGGATGGGATGGGCGGATGGAGTCGCAACTCTCGACAAGGAAAACAGCACCGAATTTGTTCGGTGGTATCTGTTCTGCGGATTCAATACCATGGTTTTTTTTGGTCGCTGAGCGCGTCTCAAGGATGCTCGGAACCTCTTCCTCCAGGCAAACACGTCCGCGTTCATACGGCTAGCGTCTCACATATACGGTCTCGAGCAGTCCAGTATCCGACAGTCTGGATAGATATGTAATGGCAATGCCTGGTTATCAGCCTAACGACCGACGGTGGCAAGAGAGAGATGAAGAGCAGGTCCTTGGGGAGATTATGAGCAACTCTCATGCCATCCGGAGCCTTCCTAGAAGGGCCGTGTTGGATTGGCAACCGTGGAGCGAAATACAAGTCAACATAGCCGACTATTCAAACGATATGAAATCGCAACTATATGAAGCAGAAAAAGATAGATATCGCGAGCCGCCACTACGACTGGATGTACGTACTCTGTGGGATGGGCGAGAGGGGTGAGACGATTAGCCCAAAGAAAGACGGGTAGCCAGACAAGGCAAGACGAAGCAACTAGACTGGGGGGGCTAAGAGGCAAGCTGAACTACAGTAGTCACTGCTAGACAGGACAGGCTGGGCTGAGCTAACGGGGAGGAAGAAACAGAGATGCCCGAGGATAAGAACGAGAACCTGGACCTGAACCTGGACCCGGACCTGGACGAGAGAGGATTACAAGGGGCCAGCGACCAGGTACGCGAAGACCAAAAGAGCTGTGAGCGATAGGAAACGCGGCTAGGTGGAGACGATTGTGGCCAAGGACCCTTTGTGTTGTCTGTACGGATACTGTAGAGAGGGAAGAGACGAGCAGAAATGTGGGAAGCTCAGCCGCTACCGGTATTGCTCAATGTCTTGACCCTCCTACACGCATATCTGGACCCTCGATATCCGAACGTGGCTCTTTATTCCTTGACAGACAACCCCGAGCGAGACAAGACTGTCTTTGTCTTGACCATCTGTCTGAGGGCATGACGAACATGAAGACTATCTTAGTACCATACAAGGGCTGGCAGCAGGAACGCGGGAGCTCGATAATCCTGTGCGGGCCGTTTGGCGTCCATCGATCTTGAGATCGGCAGCTTGAAGGAAAGGGTGCGCCAGTGACGTCCCGTACCGTACTGGGATGTGAGTGGAGGAGAGCGAAAGAGACCAGAGGAGGAAGAGAAGGACGCCAATGATCTAAAGTGGCAGCAGGGATCTGCTGGGGAAGCACTTTTGGGCTGGGCTGGGCAGGGCAGGGCAGGGCAAGGTAGGCAAGGCCCCAGGCCAGGGCAGCACAGCCAGACTACTCAGCCATATGGGATCAAATAGGCAGACAGCACAGCACAACACAGAGTGAGCGCTCTCGATTTCTGTTTCCCTTCCTGTTTTGTTATTGCGAGTCTGACAGCAGCAACGAAAGCGAAAGCGGGATCGGAGACGGAGACGGAAACGGAGATGGGAGATGGATAAAAAGACCCAAAAAAGAAGACATGACAGAACGGAAAGGGACCATACCTGCAATAGCTTAGGCAGAGAGCCCAGCGTCTCCACAGCTCGGCTTGGCACTCGTCGGCAGATTGCCTCGTCATGTGCGGGAGGGAATTGAGCGGAGCATTCGGGCATGTTGAAGATTCCGTCAACCATGGACAATCGCAATTGTATCAATCGGAAAGAGTCCTTTTGATACTGGAAAAAGGAAAGCGACGCAATTATCACCCAACAAACAGGTCGATTGATCGATACGCGCGCTGTTGGGAGTCGTGATAGGACCGCGTGTAGCGCAAAGCCGTTGAATTTGAACCCTCGCCGCAAAATGGACGGTAGTGTTGGCCCTGACAGGTCGCCTCTGGCGCCCCGGGGGTACTAAATTAACGACTGTCTACCGCCGCACTCGGATCGGAAGGGTTTGAAGCTCCTACAGGCGTAGGCTCGTCTTCCCCTGGTCCGCGGATGCGACCCAAGGCTTGGGCAGAAGCCGGGCAAATGACGCTGTCAAGCGTCAGTAACATCAACATCAAGATGGACCGTTTTTAGTTAGGTAACCAGCCGAATAGGAAGGGGGAGAAAAAAGAAAGGAAAAGAGATCCACGACGTTGTGAATCTCGCAACACCCTGGCTTACCTGACTCGATTCGATTCGACTCGACCCGACCCGACTCAATCTGAGGCTGGCTGGGTATGGTCACCCGTCTCAGTGTGTACCAATAATGATTCGTACTGTACGTATCCGTATCTACGAGCAAATCAATGATCACAAAGACACGACTAATTGTCTAATAGTAAGTTTAAACCTCCACATGTCCTGCGCAATATGCAACCCATAACATAACATGGCATGCGCCAGGCGGCGCTTGAAATGACAGGGGTATCGGAGAAGAAGAGAAACCCACCCTGGTGCAGAATGCGGCCCCGCAGCCGGCCATTCAGCGTTCTGTGCCGCAGTTAGTGGCTCCATAAAAACTTAGCGTACCAGACTGTCGGGACAGCGCTAGTAGGGGATACAAACCCTGCAAGGTTACTCGCATACCTAAAGAAGTATAGCCCGAGCAAGGGAGGTCCTTGGCTAAATATGGGTCGAAACTGCATCGATCGAGACAACTATTGGTGGCTTGGATGATCGGCCCTTGCTCTTGCCCCATAGGGGCGGTTGAGCCAATGGGCGTATGCTCCGGTCATACACGCTACTCCTGAAGAGGATTAGTTGATACGCGCGCGTTTACTATGCGGTTGGCTGCCATTGGATAGCGGCTGGACTGCAAGCGAACCTCGCTGTTCCTGCCCACTGCCAACTCACTCTGGGTCCTGGTTGCCGTGCCGTATCTGCACGCCCCCCCTTGTTCTTCCACCTAACATCATCAGAATCAACCGTTCACTCTACCAGTTTCGGGCTTTCTCGTACCGATAACCTTTTTGCGATGCTACTCACCGATTCTTTGGCTTCCATTTCTCTCATCTTTTGCTTATTACAGTGACAGATTGTGGCTGCGCTACTCGGCGATCTCCACGTTGTGCCCTTCGCGATACCCTGAGATGGTTCACCCAATATCACAAATGCCGATGTTGGACGGAGCATGCCCCAGGGCGTTGATTCCTTGCTCGCTTCTTCGCTTCCACACTATATTTGACCTGTTAATTAACGCTTACTGCTAACGCCGTCTCCATCGTACGCCGCTGCCGCCAGATCTGGGGTTTGGCTGAGGGTTCCTGCAGATCCAACCACGGATCTACCGTCGCGGGTGCTAGAGATAACACAGCCCTGCCATGTCATACGTCTACTGGACATGGTCTGCCGAGGTGTTTCGGTTAAATTGCTTGCTGCACTGGATCGTGAGCTGCCGTTTCATGCTTCAAGGCTGTGAGGATGCTTCGCCTTGCTACACGGTCTCAGCAGGAATGGGCTCGTGGGCTTCAAACGTGGCTTTGACTCTTCTCCATGACCCTAGAACCCCGAAAACCTGTTACATCTCACTCAAAAACTCATCTCTAATCCAACGGCTCTTGTCCTCGGTCTTCTGGAATCAAGGGCGGCCCTGTTTGATTATTTCCGGCCTAGTGTCGTGTTGCTGATCCTCTTGATTTTGTTTCCGGTTTCATACTTCTCTATTTCATTTACCCAACTGCCGGAACACTTTACATGGCCAGACTTTGGCCTGAAAGGGAAAGTATTGCGGGAGATTGTTTGATTCATGGGCTTTCTCGAGGCGCATCTGACTCGTGAAAGCCCACTCTAAGCGCTTTCGTCGCGTCAGAATCGACGATCACCCCCTCCAACTTACAGCATGTCGACACTGCCGAAGCATGTTTGTTACGATATCCCCTACGAGCGTTGGAAGCTTGCCGCGATTATTCTGCCTTACGCGGGTGCTTAGCCGCGTTTTTGACGTCTCAGATTTCAACCCAAGAGTTCGTATATGTCCCTGGGGCCGCAATTTCTGGCCGACCCGCCCCTCCGTCTCCCAGTCATATTTTGAATCACACGCATGCTTCATGCAAAGTGAGCGGTACCAGACTTTCGGGACCAAACAGCGTGTTGGATCATGTTTGCTACTCGTACGTTGCCAGCAGAAGAGGCAGGTGATGGCAGCGTTCATCGGAGGACAAGTACCTAAAGTATCCGTTCGCAATGGCGGCCCCCCCGCTGTTACATGGCTTTTGCCGGGATGTACCTTGCTAGAGGCTGGCTTTGCAGCCATTGCCCAAGCCCTGACAGAAAGACGTTTTCAATTTGTTGCTAGGCTAGGCTGATTTAGCGTTGCTCTCTTTGAACGCTGCACAGGCACAGGCACAAACGACAGGGCAACGCCCCCAAACCCCCCTCCTCTCCTCTTTTTCTTTTCTTGGCAGCCCATCTCATCATCTATCGGTCGATCATCGTTCAAGGAACTCACTCCCTCGTCAGAAGCCAATCTCGTGGGGTGTCGGTCCTACCATCCACCCGTCTTGAAACCCTTGTTGCTCTCCTTATGTTACGACTTGCATATCCAATGCTTCTGACTCTTCATATCATGAGCGATTATGAATTATGCCAGTGCAGCCAGTCCATGCGGTGCAAACATACGGCAAGCGCATGATCAAGCACAAGGACATTCAGCTCCGCCCGTACCACCATGGCACTTACCAATTGCTCGGCAGGGGTATGTATGAGAGTATACATCATATGGTAAATACAGCATCAAATACGCCCGCAGAAAGCATGCAGTCAATGTCCTTTTTGGGAGTCAATAGGAGCCTTTCCAACTCTGCCAAGAAGACAGGCCATCGTGGCTCTCTATTGTTCTGAGCATAGACCCAGCTTTCAAGCATCTTGTCCTCCAGCATCCATTACTTGGTTTCGAAATATTGCTCCGTGCTCCGAAATGAGCGAGTCAAATAAAACTGTCCATCGGCTTTGCCGTCGTGTGAATAGCTTGAGCTTATTTACGTTTTACTTTGCCTGAGAGGCGCCAGAACGTGCGCAACTTCCAGCCAGCTCCGCACTAGGACAACCACTTGCCACTAAGTTGCAATGGCTGCTGGCTTGTTCCCTGTCTCCTCGACGCCAGACATAAACGGGCTTGTCGGGAATTTCACAGTGACTTCCTAAACTAGTGGCTCTGTCAGCTGTCTCTTGTTGACAGCGAGAGCCGAGCTCCTATCTTGACTTGAAGAATGCAACACAACCTTGATAGAAGAAGCTCGTGCAACTCGAAATGACGGTCTTACATCCATCTCGTCGGATTACCGCCTCACCGATGGCTACTTACTGTTGCACGGACTTCTTGCGACTTGGAGAAATAGCCTATTGGCAGCCCTCTTCCCTATCAGTCATTCCTGATGGTGAGCAGCCGAGTCAACTCATTGGGTATATCAATACTCTTTCTTCTTGTGTCTTCTCGCATATTGTATGGAGTCATGGTGGCGGCATCATTCTCCAGTGCTTGAATTTCAAGGAGCATAGAAACTACTCAGAGAAGCCTCTTGATACTTACAGCACGATAATCATCAAAAGATGACCCCAAAAGGTGGTATACAGCCTTCGTACGAAAGTTCTACATGGTACGTGAGTACATTCTGCAATAAACTCACACTCTCACCATGTGTGGCAAGTGTTGGTTGCTCTGGGCCGAGCTGGGACCTGCGGTACGGGGGGGTGATCAGATTGTTTGAGAGCCTGATCTTCCATTGACTGTCAGGATCTACCTCTACAAAATCCTGAAATCGCAGCCCGCTAACTCAAGTCGTCATTCTCTGACGATATTGTCATGGATGACATCTTCCACGTACCGAGATGCTGTTCTGCAAAGAAACGGGAAATTGAAGGACGAGACGTCCCCTTTGAAGTTGATTGTGCCCATACAGCGCATATACGATGGTCTACATGCAACAGCGAGAGCATTCCGCACTCTAAAGATCTGTCAAAGCGGGTTGGCGAATCACTCCCGGCACTTGTAAGCGCCGTCTAACGGCTTGCCGAGTCTTTGCGTTCTGTAGTGAAGCGGGCTGAGCGGACTGGTCTGAACTGGACTTTCCACTACTCTGCTATGGGATGTAGGGCTTATCCTGGGGCAGATCGAATGGCGAGTTCCATGACCGGCCATGGAGCACCTGAGGGGGCGTGTTTGTTGGTTGAGTTTTCTCAGCACTACGAGACGAGAACAAGAGCCGAAGGCCGCCGAAATTGATGTGGCTACAATCAAGGGACCACCCCAGCCCTAAAGAGTAATGAAATCGTCTCCATTTTCTGATTCTGATTCAGATTCTAAGATGCCCCTGTTTTCTTGGAAGATTCCGGCGTCGGCTCCGCTCAACGTCCGGGTTCGGTATCCTTGCGACCCAAATAGGGAATTCAAGGTCAGTGGGAAAAGATATCCGGAGCTGGCATAGCCCAGTCTCTGGCATTGGGTCACGGCAAATGGGAAATGGGAAATGGAGATGGATAAAATCGACATGAGAGCTCTGCATAGCCGAGCGAGAGTGCCTTACCAAGCAAGAGCTTGAAACAACAGTCATCCATCGTGGAAAGTTTGTCGTTGAAGATCGACTGTCGTCTGAGGGCGCTTAATACGGGCTTTTGGTTTGCCTTCTGCCGCGTTACCGACTCCCCAGACTGTTTCATGCGGCCACGGGTCTGTAGAACAGGCCGAAGGCATTGCCAGCCGGCCTGAAATAGCGGCCACTTACTGATCTTGACGACACATGTCAAGCCATGTCCACTATAGGGCATTCTTTAATTTGTTCTACCAAGAATTGACTTTCGGAACTCTACATACTTTGTCAAGGCTAACGGAAGCACTTGGGATGCTTGGCAAGGCGCTTTCAGTAGAATCTTCCAAGTCACGTTGATGAGGAATGTGATTGTTTTAGGCACGGTCCCCGTCGGCTCTCGAGGATTCTTCTGAGTCATGGAATTCACCTTTGGGCCGATGTTTATTGAATACACATTAGCTCTTATTGGCGTTTGGCCATCGATACCTAAAACGGTCTCTTTTACATTCTTGGACCAAAGCAGCAATTCAACGTCTCGGGCGCCCTGGAAACGGCATGGTAACATCATCTCCGTCGAAGGAGGAATTCGGGAACAGAAGAAGCCAAACCGTTTGTGGCGTACGTTCTTCTATTGTTCTTTGTGTTCTAGCAAGATTCGATACGAATCACATCACGCTACCAACAATGAACTCGCTCACGCCGAGGCGACCAATCGACTTAGAATCTTGGCAAGAATCATGGAATCTACAATGGAATTCGGACATCACTCTCGTATCACCGCGCTAGGTCAATAATGGTGATAGATGCGACAGATGATGGTGAACCAACTCCAGCAACCGGGATTCTGGGTTCATGTGCAAGGCATACATACTTATTCGGCGAATGGGAACTGCCCACGCTCAATTTAACTGAAGTGGGCTGGGCTGAGTTGACTGAACCGTTGGTCTGAAATTAACTGGGTTAACAGTATCTGTATGAAACATCTACGACATGTTCATCTTCAACTACCAACACTTCAATTGTCCTCTCGGACCTGTGCTTCGTTGTCAACGATACTACGCAGCTTCGTGTCACTCTTTGTGCCCCATAAAGGTCCCCATAAATGATGAGCAAATGGGCACGAAATGGTACGTGCCACCGAGGAAAACAGTCCGATCCCTGCCATGTCATTAATGTAGCTATACTTAACTTAGACTCGGCCTGTCCATCGGCTCACGGATCAAGCCCCGCGTCTCCGTTTCCCTGCATTCTCTCGCCTTGGCTTTTCTTTCTTTTCTGTAGGATTTTTATGCCGGCACATAATTCAAGTCTCATCTCCAGACCCTTCCGAGGCGCAAAAGTGCCCCAGGGCTGTTCTAAAGAGATGGGATAGGAAACTGGAAATACCATGACAATGGAACTTGGAAATTGGATCGAGGACATGACAACGATTCAGAGACATCATTAAACAATTATTGTTTTTTCTTGGACGTTCCGTCATGCTGCATACACATATACTCTCTTTTCGTCCCTTTCCGTCTCCCTTTTCTCTTCTGGAGAGACTCCGTCCATTGGGTTAAAATAGACCACGCACTCCAATCCCAGTAGTAAAAACGCAACAGATGAACAGGGGACCAAGCAACGAGGCCCTCCCTCGCTGAACAGTTTCGAATAATCACAATGAAAAAAAAAGTACAAAAGCGGTACAAGGAGAAAGAGGAAGATAAGAAATGGAGCTCAACTGTGTTAACGAGGGGCGGGTTTGCTTCAAGAGATAGAGTTGAGATGACTACTCCCTACATGAAAGACCTCGCCGTAGTGTTGATGCTCCGTTACTATGTCGAAACTCACACCATATCAAGAAAGATAGTTTAGAGTGCAATGTGGGCTTATACACTTCTCGTACCAAGTCCCGTTGTTGTAGATCACACCTGCTAGGCGCCTTCCAGGGGTGGGACAAACGAGTAGTTAAAGTCAAGAAGACCGTCCAACATCCAGTGCTGAGGGTCAAAGAAGTCGTAATTTGTTGTGTCGCCGTAGCTGACGCCCGCCATCATGCTGTGAGCCGACGAGACAGCTGACAATCCGGTGCCTCCTGGTGTAAGCGCACCATTCGAGTTGGAGTTGCTGTTGTTATTGCTGTTGGTGTTGATAAGACTCGAAGGAGGTAGAGTGTGCGTTGGTACAAGGGTGCTGTCCATGTGTGTTGACGATGCTGAAGACTCATTAGCCGAATCTGGATTTGTCGGTTGTTTGGCGGCTGTTGTCTGTATTAGCATTCTTGCTGCAATTGTTTGCAATATTTGCACAAGACAAATCAAGACATGCTGTACTCAAGGGGCATCACCAAAAAAAGGGTGGGTAAAGGGTTAACATACCGTCAATAGTACCTCGCCCCAAAGCCTGGAAGTCTTCTCTCCACCTCCAGACTGAATCGAATACCAGGCTCATACTGTGACGACATCGGACCTTGAGTTGGAGGCTATCATCCATCTGGATCGGTAAGTCATCGTTGCTGTTGAATGTGTGTTGATTGTTGTCAAGCCGAGCACCGTTCCACATCTGCACCATCAATTCAGCCAACCGCCACTGGAGATCGTTGTTCACGACGCTGGTAGCCCGGATAGCTCGGATAGTTTGATGGAAAAGAGTTCTGCCTCGCTGGAAGTCGATTGTCTTTGCGAAGAAGGATCTCATGAGTTTGAGGAGAGCAAAACCTGCGGCAACCATCATCTGTCCGATGTAGTTACTGCAGTGAAGAAGTAGGGTTCCACCCATCGTTTCCCGAGGGCTTGTCACTTTATCAACTTCGAGTACCTCGTCGAGGAAACCCGTAGTGGCTCGCCAGAGACCCATTAGGTCGTCCATGTAACCTGGTGTCTTGCTAGAGTCGAAGAAGCCCGCCAAGCGCATGTGAAGGGCCGCTGCCCTCAGGTGTAGGTTGACGATAGGACCCAATTCTTGAGATAAGATAGAGGCATGTAGCTCTGCGTAATCTCGACGATAAACACGCATCAGCATTGCTCGATGCTCGTCTCCCGCAACTCCCCGTGGATCACTAGCATTGCTATACATCTCCTTTGATACCTTGTCACAGAACCTCTCGATCTGTAATCGAGCTTCCAACTCTCTCGAGAGCTGAAAAGCGCTTTCTTCTCCTGACCTTGACGCTAGGGTCCAGTCGTAGAGAGTCGATGCCGGTTGGCCATAACCAGTTCCGACGGACTGCGCAACAATGTTGCAGACAGCCCATGTTGTTACACGGTCGCTGAGCTGTTCCTTGTTCAATTCAACAGACACTCTAGAAAAGTCCTGAATGTTGTTGGGGCGGTGAAGGCCTATTCCAGTCGCCGTTTTCATCATCACTCCGCAGAGAATGTGCGTGGGGTCGGACGAAGTCGTACTTGTGGGCAATGGCCAGGTACACAGCAGGCACATGGCCTTGACCACATAGTAGTTACTTGGGACTTCTCCAATTGTCGACCACAGGAACCTTGTCAGAGGCCCTGAAAGATTGTTGAGCAGGCCCGGAACGTTTGGCGGGCTGAATCGCCGAGCCGCAACGGAGACGACGGACCAAAAGAGGAGGGGATGTTGCTGATAGAAGAGGTCGGGAGCCTGCTGAGGGTTGAGGAAGGGCAGGAATGGATGGTAGAAAGCGAAGAACTCGTTGAAAAGGTGGTTGACGTTTTCTTCGGTCAATTGAACATTTTCTAGCTCGTGCGAATATCGAGGCATGTTGTAGTTGCCGCCTCGCTTGAGATGTAGCAAGGACGAGACAGCTTCGTCGGAGCCCATTAGAGAGGTATTTCGGGTGTGAGTATGAGTATAGTTCGGGTTGCTCGTTGCGATAGGAGAGTCGATGTCATCGTCGGCGGTCTCTGGAGTGAAGCCTTGGGACTTTGCGCGGGCGATATTGCGACGTAGGCGATCAATCTCTTTCTCCATCTCGGCATGCTTGGAGCGCTTGCCAACGCGCTTGAAATTTGATTCGATCTTGCATTCTAGCTTGAGCCGATTACATCGGGAGCAGCTTTGGAATGGGTCCTGCACAACATCGCATCGTAGCTGTTTGGAAAGTTTTGGTTAGTGTCATAGTACGATTTTTTCTCTGGGTGACTCGACTCACCTTTTGCTGGCGACACTCGTTGCAGGCCCTCTTAACGCCCGGCTGGCGTTTTTTGTCTTGTTCGGCATCATGATCGTCGATGCCGCTCCCAGGACTGCTTTCAATACCAGCCATACTGGTCCTCTTGCGCTTGCTGGTGCCGTTACTATTCCCGTGGCCGTGGCGAGAGCTGACAGGACTCGTAGGACTCATGGATGCCGCCCCACCGGCCATGATGGACGAGCCGTCCATGGGCGCGCAAGACCCGGAGGTCCGGAGGAGGACGCGACGGGATGGAGTGAGGATGCGCCGGCGCCGGCACGGGCACAGGCAAACAGAAAACGGAGATCCGTTGAAACAGCCGGAGTTTGTTGGCCGGCCGGTGTCGGTGTCGATGTCCGGGTCGCGGTGGTTCGTTGAGTGGGCAGTGGGCGCGTTGTGCGTTGGCAAAGACAATGCGCGCGAACAAAGGCCGACTACGGAGGAGAGGGGTTTGTTTGTTTGGGAGAAGATTGCTTTTCGCCGGTTTCAAGGTGCGAAAAAAGGCGACTCACTCGAGTGGCTAATCGAATCGGCCAATTACGAGCTTTTTCCACAACTTCCCGTTCTCGCTTCTCGCTTCAACCTAGGAAGGTACAGCCATGGTACCCTTTGACCGGTGTTGCCTTTTACGGCGACTTCTGAGCGACCTGAGGTGAAGCGGGGCATGGGAGAAAAAATCCATGCCTGCGGTCCTTCTGCGGCGGGGATCGTAGTCTCTGATTGGTGGGACACTGAGTGGATCACGTGATGGACATAGATGCGAGCCATTCAAGGCAGGTGCGTAACCAGATAACTTATGCTAAGGCAAGTTGATATTGATATGGATGTTACGTACAGGATCATTCATATCTTAGTGCTTACCCTTGGAGAACCAAAGACTATCACACGCAGAATTACAAAGTGCACTCGTGCTATATGCTACCTTCTTCCCATCTCCGTGGGGTTAACCTATACCTGAGGTGAGGTAGGTATTAAGATCAAGAACAAGAACTATGCTATGAGTTCCTACATATTGATGGCATTTCTCACAGCTCGATATATCAATCCAGAGTTGGATTTCCTCAAGTATTTGCATATGGTATCCCCACATGAGAAAAAGTGGAAAGTGTGATATGTACCCCTTGGGTCTTGAACAAGCTTATTTGAGCCTCACCTGTGAATCCGAGACACCATGGCATTCGAGGTTCTCGGTCTAGTTTCTGACACTTGGTATTGTATGTAATGATTCGCTGGTCGCAAATAGACAGGCCATAACCAATAGAGTATTTCCTGTGTCTTAGTGCTGATTCTTCTACGGCGTAATCAACATAATATTGTCTGGGGCCTCTTAAAGAGGTCACAATTACTCAAACAAAAACGGGCCCGCAGCTCCAATCAGACTCAGCCTACTACCACTTTAAACTCGGCGCATATTCCTTAAACACCTTATTAGATAAACAACTCCGTTCTATCAGCTTACTTACATACCGGTACCCGGACCCCTATCATCCAACAACATCCTTCGTGCCATCTCGGATCAGACCGACGGGATTCAACTGGATCTGCCCGTACGGACGTTGTATAAACCGTAATCATGTCAGAATCCGACAAGGCACGCCCATCGGTTACACGGCTTCTCAAGCCTGCGCCTTCGCGTCCTGGCCAAGTGATGCACTCTCCACGACTCAAATCGGAGGTCCACTTTGCAATCCCAGGATCGCTACCTGATGTCGGTGAGTATTCGTAAATATATGATAGACCCATGCTGGATTCTTTCTGACACTCGCCAACCTAGATACTCTTCGCATTCGCACTGCGGATGTTTCTCAGCCTTTTCTGGACCCAACTTCGATGCAACGTCCGTGATAGCTTTTGACACACCAGATGCCGTACACGACTTGGTTGATACTCAACTGGTTACCTAGTCGCATATTTACAGGCATGTCCTGGTCCTTGGGCCAATTTGTCGCAATTCCACAGGGGCCCTGGCTAGATTGATCCTGATGATCTTCGGACGCGAAGCAGAATCTGTCTGTCTATCAATGACTCTTGGGATATGAGTAAGGCTGTCGGCTGATCATTTCGACATTGGAAGCTTTGTCCTTTTCTATGGTATGGTTACTTGGCCTTGTGTGGGTTGACTCCAACTCTCTGCAAATTTGGGGGATATTAGTGCTGGTCTGTTCCCACGCTAGACAGGCTTCGGACATGCTACTAGTATATCCATTGATGCTACATTCAGAGGGCGATCTATCCAAACCAAACCCGGTTGAAGTGCCGAAGAAACACCACATTTCTAATCCCCCTCACCCATACCGCGGGTCGGGTCACCCACATTCACACTCTCATGCGGGGCAAGGGGCCTCCTTTGCCTCTCCCATGTGGAGAGTCAAGTAGCAAAGGTACCCCGTACACTACTACCTATTACCTTAGCAGCAAGGTAGAGGTAGGTATTTACTTAATAAGAGCTCTCTTGTCTGTCAACTATTTAAACCGCCGTCTTGCCCCGTTTGTTGCCCATCGTTCGCATAGCAACTACAATCTCATACACTTTTGATAGTACCTGTTTCACTACACTACTACCTTCATCATGACAGCCAAACTTCATACTGTGCCTTTCCTCATTAACGGGAGCGACCACACCAGTGAAAGAGCCATTGATGTCGTCTCGCCCTCAAGCGGCGAGGTCGTCCACCGCTACCACAGCGCTGACGTCAAGGATGCCAATGCTGCAGTAGATGCTGCTGCAGAGGCTTTCAAGACATGGCGCAAGACCAGACCTAGCGAGCGTCGCGACCTCTTTCTCAAGGCTGCTGAAATCATGGAAAGACGGCGAGATGAGCTGCGCAAGTACTCCATGGCAGAGACTGGTAGCGACTCTGCCTGGGCCGACTTTGATATCACCACTGGTATTAGCCACATGAAGGAGGTTGCCGGTCGAATAAGCGCACTCGAGGGTGCCATTCCTACAGTATCAGACCCAAACACAACCGCTCTCGTCTTGCGGGAGCCCTTTGGTGTTGTCGTAGCTATCGCACCATGGTATGCTACCTATTCTCTCTTATATCTTAAGCAATCACTCATATGTCTCTATTAGGAACGCCCCATATATTCTAGGCACGAGATCTGTTGTCTTCCCCTTGGCTGCCGGCAACACTGTTGTCTTCAAGGCGAGCGAGGCTGCACCCCGAACATTATGGGCCATCGCCGATATCTTTAGGGAGGCAGGAGTCCCAGATGGTGTTCTAAACGTCATCTTCCATGAGCGAGCCAACGCCGCATCAGTTACCACAGCCTTGATTGAGCACCCGCAGGTCAAGAAGATCAACTTCACCGGTAGCACTCCTGTCGGTCGGGTCATTGGCAAGATAGCAGGCGAGAACTTGAAGCCTGTCGTCCTGGAGCTGGGTGGCAAAGCTCCTGCTATCGTCTGGGAGGATGCGGATCTTGACCTGGCCGCTGTTCAGTGCACGCTTGGAGCTTTCATGTATTCTGGACAAGTCTGCATGTCCACCGAGAGGATTCTGGTGCATAAGAACATCAAGGGCGAGTTTGAGAAGAAGCTCTCAGCAACCATTGAGCAGATTTTCTCCTCCAAGGGAGACGCGCCAGTCCTCATTGCTTCAGCTCCTGTTGAGAAGAACAAGGCCTTGATCAAGGATGCCATTTCCAAGGGTGCTTCTCTAGTCCACGGAAACCCCGATCTTGAAGAGGCCACCAAGACTCGTTTGAGGCCGATTGTCATCAGAGATGTCACCTCGGAGATGGACATTTATCAGACAGAGTCCTTCGGCCCTACTGTCTCTCTCATCACTATTGAGACAGAGGAGGAGGCTATCAAGATCGCCAACGACACAGATTACGGCCTGACCTCTGCTGTATTCACATCAGATCTTCAACGAGGCCTTCGTATTGCTCGGGAGATCGAGACAGGTGCAGTTCACATCAACAACATGAGTATTCATGACGAGAGTGGTCTGCCTCATGGAGGTGCCAAGGCCAGTGGATATGGCCGTTTTAACGCATCTGCTGGTCTTGACGAATGGACTCGGACAAAGAACATTACCTTTAAGAACTGAAATAGTAGTATAGCACGAATATGTGTGAAATGGAATGAATTATGCTAGATATATAATAGGAATTGCTGAATTCTAATTGGTTTCTTCGCAAAGCGTGAGTGCTGTGTTGGACATGAAACAATACGAAGTAAGGTAGACTCAACATAGAGCAATCTACCTTATGCTACAACCACTACCGTGTTTATTCACCATGACCAACAACCTAGTTGCCATCAATGACTAGAATTGTCATGCCAATATGCTTTCAACATATCCTCTACAATTGCATGTCTCATGAAGCTTGCATCAGGTATTCTGGTGCAGGGTAACCGAGCGTCATAAGTAACCTTACATAATCAGCCAATCCGCGATAAGCGGAATTTTTCCCAGCATCCAGCCAAACAATCTAAATCGGCGTCATATTGGAGCTTTCAACCATCTACTCAATCCCAACCACAATAACCCTCACATCTACCTACCTTTCACCCCAACCAATACTGCCAAAATGAACTTCCTCGGAATGGGTCGCCCTCAGCCTACCTCGGAGCAAAAGATTGCTGCCGTGGAGAGCGAGATGCGCATGATGGCCGACACCTACAACCGGTAAGCAACCATTAAAAAGTGCACTACTAGTGGCATTGAGACTAATTGGATCCTGCGCTATAGTCTCCAGCAGTCTTGCCAGAAGAAGTGCGTCCCCAACGACTACCGCGAGGGCGAGCTTAACAAGGGCGAGTCCGTCTGCCTCGACCGTTGCACAGCCAAGTTCCTCGACACGTCGATGAAGGTTAGCGAGATCATGCAGCAGCAGGGTCAGGCCCTTGGTGGTGGCCAGCAGGGCGGTGGCGGCATGTTCTAAGTGTAATGAGAGAAACGAACCCTTCGCCTGGAAAGGCGATGAATTCAAGGGGCTGCCGGACAGGAAGGCTTGTACGACTATGATTGAAGAACCGTGTACGGATGGATGGATAGATGGTTGGGTTTGGCAATCGATATCTGGCGCTTACATCATGAGCTGATGACGGGCGGATGCAAACAACGGCGTCGCTGTATAATACCTGTATATGGATCTGCGGTGCGATCTGACCCAGAAATAACACCTCTTCTATGGAAAAACTAGATTACGTCTCTTTTACTCGATTCTGAACCGGTGCCTTCTTCCCAGAGGGTGAGCTATGCTATATATGATATCAAAGTCCCAAAACTCCGTGCTAATAAAACCGCTTTGGAAATGCACATTCCCAAGACAACATCCATGTCCTATATCGACCGTGTGATATCTGGTCCTGTCCCGATTCCGGTGACTGTCCTGAACACCCAGTGAAGCCATCCTTCAGTTTCAAGCTGGGCCTTGAGAGCCTCAGCTCGTTTCTCCATGTCTTCCACCTGCCTTTCAAACGTAACGATGCCATCCTCGACATCGACGACCTTCTGCAAAAGAGCATTGATCTCATAATCGAGACGAGCGACAAGTACCTCGACCTCTTTGAGACCTTCCGTGAGATGAGATCGTTCCTCAGCAAGGAGCTCGTGCGAGCTGATGCGCATGCGCTGACATGCCTCATTCAGCTGGTAGTACAGGGCATGAAGCTCTTCCTTATCCTTGGCATAGCGGTCATCAAGAAGTTCAACTGCGCTGAGCTTTTCCGTGACCCACGGCTCAATCCTGTCCTTCATCTCCTCCATTTGCTTGCTAAAGTACTGAGCCAGGTCATTGAAAGCTTCAATGCTAGCGAGATCGCCTGTAGCATCCGTGACATCAATAAGTTGATCCCATTCCAATACGGCTTCCTCAGCGTCGCCAAATGACATTCTTCGTGGCCAGCGGTTCTCGTTGAGAATAGCCATAGATGGGCAGTGAAACAATTGGACGCTATGCCGTCGTGAGAGTCCCTTTTTGGAAGGCTTATCTTTGAGTTCTGCATCCAAGACAGGTCCTTTGAAGTCGCTTTCATCTACAAGAGATCCAACGGCCGAGGGCGCGTTGGACAGGACATCCTTACGCACTTCGACACCCATATCGAACAGTTCACAGTCTTGCTCACGCTTGTGAGCATCGACAGGAGCTGAGGCTGGCTTGATGTCAACTGTTGAGGTGGAAGCAAAATGCGAAAGATGAGGGAAGCCCGAAGCCCCCTCTGCATCTGCTCGTTTCATTGCAGCCAGATACTCTTGTGGTTTGTTATTCCACGTGAACGCCCTGCCCACTCCTTGTGTGGGCGCTGACGGCTGAGCCGTGAGTGCATTATTCGAGGTTCTTGGGCCCATCTCTGCAAAATCATCTCTTGTCGAGACTGAAGGTCGACTGTTGTGGCCGCGTAAACCTCCCCCAACAACGTCCTTGATACGTCCAAAGCCAGACCTGGCGTCACTCATCTTTCCGGCAACACTCTTGAACATGTTCTTTCGTAAAGCCTCTTTGTCACCCGAGCCATCCACGATACTAACAGCGGAACCAGGCGGGTGGGCTGAGTAGACGTCAGGAGCGTCATCGGGTCGCTTGGAGTCAAGTTCGTTCTCTACAGGCGCAGAATAGACCCGTTTTGGGTTCGAGTTTGAATCCTCCTCCTTCCAAGCCACCCCTTTGCTCAGCTCCGGGCTATGATGCGGTAATTCAGGGACAGATCTTCGAGGTTTACCATGCCAAAGCCACTTGGGTCGTTCGCCATATGCCAAGCTGGCAAATGTGCTGATGTCAAGTGTCTCGATATCAGCGAGCCCTCCTTTGTCTTTTCCTGATACCATGCCCATGACAAGCTCGCCCCTTTTGCCTCCAACTTCCGTAAGCGTTGATTTGACAGCCCTCTGCACACCCCAGCTTTCTCCAGCAGCCGCCTTTGCAGATACAGTATAGAGCTTGAGAAGTGTTTGACGGTCCAGCCTTCGTGTTTTCTCGAGTTTCTGTGATTTCTGGAAATGACCAATACCGCGCTTAGTGCTTTCGAGGTCGAACGCGTCTTTCGATACCGGCGCACCATACCAGTGAAGGCGATTTCGCACTCCCAAAAACATACCCAATAGTGCTGACACTGTACTGGGCCCCAATACACCATCGGTAGGTTCGAAATTGTAGTGCTCAGCACCAACCTCAATCCACCAGTTGTTGATTGCCATCTCTGTTTTATCACATAGCAGACCGTCGATGTACTGGTGGCCCAGCTTATCAAACATGTATAATGTGACTTGACACAGCTTGATGAGTTCTACCACAGCCTGCGTGACAGGTACCCGATCACTGGTCTTGTAAAGTTGTAGAAACTTTGTTTGTGTCGCCTCGCCCGGGTCTGAAAGAGTCATGCCGGATCGCCCAGAACATCCCAGCCGCTTCAGATCCTCATTGACGATAAACGACGAGCGATATCTCCTGATATCGCCCTCGGGTACCATAATAACGGTGAGCGCCGAGGGAAAGTTGCTTAGGTTGGTCACCATAAGCTCTCCTAGCTCCGTCTCCTTGGGCCGCGCATGCGAATCTTGTAGTTGGCTAAAGTAGAACCGTAGTCTTGGAGGCCAGAGGCTCTCGTCTACTGGGACAGAGAGCACGCCGACGACGACCGAATGTTTCTCATCTCCGGTGTAAGTGACGATCAAGAGGGTCGGTGGTTTTCGAGAGCACGCCCATTGTTCGACAAGGTAGGACTCGTATCCGCGTAAAATTCCTCGACGCTCAACAACGACAACATTGGGACCATCTTCAAGATACCTGTGCAAGAGAGTGTTAGCTTCCGAGCCCCCATGGAGAAGTCGAACTCAAATGTAACGCACCGAAAGGCGAAAGGATCCGCAAAGACGATGTTCTTGCGCTGCGGTGAAGGCATAGGCTGAGACTCGACAGCTTCATTGTATGCAGAAATCTCTATTGGAGGGGGAACGCTACTCGAAGGGTTCTCGCGTGTGCTGCTGCTGTTGCTGTTGGTGGTAGTACGCTGGACAGGCCCCTTGGCGGTGGCGCCTGTCAAATATTCTTCGTCGACTCGTAGTCGAGGATCTGGAAATCTGAAAGCCATGTTATCGTCATCGGCCCCTGTAATTATCGGAGGCAGTCGCGAGCTTCATCCTCACCCGTGGTGAGTGAGGAGCAAGAGGTTGTCTCCAGAAACGGGCTAGAAAGTCTTGGGAGGCCTGTTTGGTGTCTGGTGTTGAGTAGGTACAGGGCCTTCATGTGATGCAATAGCTTAGCTCTCGGTACCTTACCTGATGTACCACAGACGTAGGCGGTCTTCCACTAAATGCGGGGCACTAATTCAACAAGGCCCCACGTGCACCCCTGGAGGAACTGGGGTCACTCGACGCACTCATAACCTTAGATGGGAGCCAAGACATGAGGAATAACTACACAAATTGTGACTGAGGACGAGCGTGATTGAGCGAGTATAATTGTATATGGCTGCATCTTTTGAATATTCCGCTGTCCAAATACTGGTACAGAAGGATAGATAACCAGCTCTAGCCCCGGTTTGATTGGCTTATATTCCGTAGCGAGAACGGTCCCCTTTAGCAGCAAAGCCTCGGTATCTCCCTTATCGATAATGATAGCGTGCCCAACGATATCCTGGCTCAGTATCATGCAAGCCGTCCCGTCACCGTCCAGCTCCGTTCGGACCTCAAACGACATCGGCCATAAACCACTTCGGACCTTTTCTGTACACTCGTCAAACATATTAGCTCTTGGATGTACATCCAAGTTTTTTAATTGTCCTTTCGACACTTCATTTTTAACTAAATTCACCTTCTTTGCAACCATATCCTCTCCCGTCGACCCGAAACCCACATAAACCACCATGGCGGGAGCAGATAACGATCATGCCTCGCCGTTCGCGCCGCTCATGGTCGAGCTGGCTCGCATGAGAAATTCTACTCTAAAGTCAGCGATTGATGATGTAGATCAAGTTATAGATCTTCTTACAGCAGCGCGGGAGCAGGTCGCTCAAGGTGTGTAGTCTGCCCTCTTCCAGCGTCACCGTCTAACCTCTAATAGAGCCAGA
Organism: Fusarium sp. MBC 119; assembly: GCA_030411635.1. Taxonomy (NCBI): domain Eukaryota; kingdom Fungi; phylum Ascomycota; class Sordariomycetes; order Hypocreales; family Nectriaceae; genus Fusarium; species Fusarium sp. MBC 119. The sequence continues at coordinate 126,307 of JAPERM010000089.1, forward strand.
CGCGACTCGAACTGGCATGGCTATGATGACACTGCAAAACCCAGTCAAAGCCCGCTTCGAACGGATTACACAAGACCTAAAGGATGTTACAAAGGCGCAAAAGGCCTTCGGAAAGGCCCTCGACAAGGTTCGTATCTACTACTCTACGATCCCCTCAACCAGGATGACATCTGACCGACTCAGGCACTTCCTCACCGGGAACTCCCCATGGAGACCGACGCCATGGCTGATCACCCGGGCCTGATAAATCGAGCGATAGCCATGCACCTCCTACGTGAAGGGCAATTCTCCGTTGCCTCAACGTTCCTCAACGAAGCCCTGGATCATCCTCCACATCGCGAAGCCCACTCAATCCCACATACAGACGAAGATGGCGATGACGACATGGACAATGACGACGAACCCGAAGACGATATCAGTGGTTTACATTCGGAGCACCTGCAAAGCAAATTCTCCGAGATGTATAGCATCCTCTCGCAGCTTAAAGATCATAATCTTTTGCCCGCCATCAACTGGGCCCATACGAACAGCCCTCAGCTCGAGGCCAAGGGCAGCACTCTCGAATTTGAGCTTATCAAGCTGCAATTCGTCTGGCTCTTCAAAGGCCCATCAGTTAACGGCCTTCCCAGCGATCCTGAGCGCAATGGACTTCGTGGCGCCCTAAACTACGCTCGTGAGCATTTTACACGCTTCCAGGGTCGTCACCTGGCCGAGATCCAGCAGCTGTGTTGCGCCATGGCGTACGCATCCAACCTCGCCGAGTCACCGTACAGCCACATCTTTGAAACAGATTCAGCATTTGAGGATGTCGCCATGTCGTTCACCCGCGAGTTCTGCTCCCTTCTCGGCCTGTCGGCTGAATCACCTCTCTACATTGCCGTTACAGCGGGCTCCATCGCTCTACCACGCCTCATCAAGTACACGACTTATATGCGCGAGAAAAAGACTGAGTGGACGACTGAGAACGAACTGGCATTTGAGACGCCACTACCTGAGTCTATGATCTACCATCCTATCTTTGTCTGCCCTGTGAGCAAAGAGCAGACGACGCAGGATAACCCACCCATGATGCTCTCCTGCGGTCACGTCATCTGCCGCGAGTCTCTTCACAATATTACGAAAGCAGCGCGGTATAAGTGTCCTTACTGCCCGACAGAAGGCCACCTTAAAGATGCGACCAAGATCAGGCTCTAGGTGTGGCCACTTCTTTTTACATACATGCCATAGTTTTTATTTATCACAGGTCGACTACGCTGGGGAAATGGGTCCGGCGTTTACTGGCATACGATACGTACAGTGAGACGACTACACTTGGGCTTTGGTTCAAGGTTAAGAATGGACAGCGGGCGTTTGGTCTTTCATTTTGTTATTGTACATGTTGGGATGTCCCTCCTACTCAGTAGATATGTCGATCTTTCTTGATTCATTCAACGGATGAAACATGCAACGTTCTAGCTGCGCTTTGTCTTGTGACATGCTTCACAACGTTGAAACCAGTGTGTTAAGTTAGAATATTTCTAGTTTCACACTCCTGGTTTCACATCTTCATTATCGGTATGCTTGACCAAATGTCATGGATTCTTCTAGGCCGGGTACGGCCATCTGTACATATTCCTTAATTCACTATTTAAATCCTATCGCAAATTCTCGGATCCTGAGAATTAACAATCCAGCAAATATCGATCAGGGGACGAAAGTTAAAAACAACAAATGAACAAGATATTGGCTCCTGGATCTCATTCCATGTAATGGAGCAATGAACGCCTAGAATGGTGGGGTCTTAACATAGGAAATAAAACCAAAAGACAAGAAAATAAAAGTCCAAGCAAGTTCCGACACCAATGGATATCATCTCATCGCCTTCTGTTCACGCCGCACCCGTTTGGTCACCGTCCGTTCCGAGCCTGCCCTGTGTGACTGGTGCCATAAATAAAGGGAAATTTTTGTATCCTTTCGTAAATTCGTGTCTTTGTACAATGATGCCTTCAAGATGTTGCGCCTTTGAAGAATCATGACTTGCCGAAGGCCGATTAATCAATAGTCATTCGGCTGGGAATCTGGGGCTTGACATCCTGCATGTTGATCGAGTTGACGTCGGGCTTCTCCTCAACCTTGCGCTTACGAGACAAGGACTGCAGATGAGGCTTCAGACCCTTGCCAAAGTTTCGCATGCACACAATGGCGTTGGCAATAGTAAGAAGAATGAGAAGGATAGTGATGACAGCGAAGGCGGTCAACGATCGACGGACGGCTTCATAGGCTTCTCGGTGTCCAGGCTGGTAAATTCGTACCAACTTGAAGATGAAGTAGCTGAGACCCCCAAGGTAGAGAATGATAATGCAGACCATGCCAATTTTGTTCTCTCGGCGGGTGAAGAAAGCGGCAGCGAGGAGGATGAGAATGGTGACAGGAATAGTGACGATGGTCAAAGCGAATTCTGGATCGCCCTTCTCGGCGACGACGACGACAAACTGGACGATGAAACCGAGGAAGAAGAAGAAATCGAACTTGAGCAGAGCGATGTAAATCTGGAACATGTTAGACATTGATCAGCTGATAATAAGAAACATAATGTAACGTACCTGGTAGTGAAGGAATCGCTTCTTCATGCGATAGTCGGCACCGATGTTCTTGAGAATGTCCCAAGCATACTCTTGGTAAATCTTCCAAGAAAGGAAGCCCATGACAACAGTGGCGAGAGCGATGATGGCAGGAATAGCCACCAGGTATGGCTTAACATCGGACCAGAGGTCTGCAGCGGTCACACTTGCTTTGAGAGCATTGTTTCTTTCTAGAATCTCAAATGCCTCTTGAATTTGATCAACCTGGATAGTCGTGTAGACCATCAGGGCGAGGTTGGAGAAGCAGACACCAATGACTTGAATGGTGTTCTTCTGACGGAGGGCGTCCCAGACTACGACGAGGGTGTAGAGGAAACCGAAGATGAAGAGCGTCAGGAAAGTGGGAATGGTCTTGTATTGAGACTGAACTCCAGGGGCGTTGATATGTTTGCCGAGATTGACCTGGAACTTGCCGAAAATGTAACTAGATAGGAACGTAAGCAAGACAAGTGGAGGCAGAAGGACGGGACGTTGACATACGCCTCAAAGCAAATACATAGGATGGCCTGTAGAAGAGAAACGGCCATGAAGCCGGCGGGCCATCGGCTCTTCATAAAGTCTATCTTGCCGTTCTTCATGCTTGTTGCGGGAACGGAGGGAGTGAGACCTTCCCGGTAGGCGTAACCTTGGTTGTAGGCGGGCTCAACACCCGACTCGGCAAAATTGGGCTGAGCGAAAGCGGCGGGTTGAGGAATAGGCTGTGGAGAGGGAGTAGGGGACGGAACGAAGCTGCTGTCGCCATAAGAGTTGTTGTATGAATGACCTCCGTATCCGTAGCCGTTGTCAGCTCCGAGGAGCGACTTGCGAGACTCAAGCCGAGTAGCCACGGTGGACATGGGAGAACTCCAGCCGGGAGTCACGGGGTAATAGTTGAAGAAGTGATGAGAATGCTCGTCGATATCGTTCGATGCACGACGGCTGAGAGTAAAGTTGCTGATGGAATCAGAAAATTCGGAAGCGACTGAGACGCGGAGGTTCGGTCGGTCGGTCGTGGGTCAGGGTCTATAGATTAAGGTATCACGCGGGCGCTGCCACGGAGATGAGTTGTTGATAAATAGAACGTATACGAGTTGAAGTTGAATCCAATGGAAAAAAAAAAAAAGGAGTCGCGAGATGAGGAAATGGAAGTAAGCGAGGGACTGCGACGCAATTGCGAGGTTTTTGTTGATGAGAGGATTGGGCTGCAAACAGCCAGGAGAATAGCTAAGGATGAGAATGGATGTTGAGAGGAGAGAAATGAGATGGAAGAAAAGGCGAGAGGAGCCCAAGCGTTAAAGAAATGTCAGCTTAGACAAGAGAAGTCACCTCCATAACATTGGGTCACTGAAACAGACCAGACAGGGGGGGCCTAAGGTTAGTTTAAGAGCCTGGGGCGGGCAGGTAAGGAAAGCCCAAGGGTGGCAGAGCACAGGACTCCAGGGGTTCAGGCGTTTTCCCAAGTCTTTCCTGGGGCCCTAACCAGCATTGGAGTGGCACTGGGTTGCCGCTAGATCCTGTTGAAATGGAGGTGGGTTTCTTGGCTTCTGGAGGTGGCCCAGCTGCAATTAGATTGTCTCAGGTTTTGTTGGTATTGGTAGTTTTCGTATAGGCTGTTATCGTCCATTATGAATTCCCGACGCAAGGTTCGCGACGCAGATTCAAGACTCAATAGCCCATAGTAAATACATAGATCAGGAGAAGGACGTCCTAGACAGAATCTGAGTCCTTCGCTGCCATGGATCAGACAAAGCCAAGGCCACAGGCTGACTGCACAGTTGGTGGGTGGAGTCAACACAGATGGAACCGTAAAGACGGGACGCAGCCCGTCCCTAAACCTTACCTTAGCCTGCCTCTACGGTGGACTCTGTAGAAAGCTACTGTACGTCAAAAGGCGCCTAGCTACTGTGTGGATGAACAAGATCAGCCTTGGGAGGGATCCCACATCCACAATGAGAACTGCCGGGCTTAAAGGCGGTGCTATGGACGTAGTCTTTGTCAACATGATGATTATACCGGTATCAGGTAAAGAGCAATAGAAGCAGCATCAAATTTCATCACATCGTCATGCTCTTTTACCAGGCGTCGGTATGACAAACACAGGGCTGGGCTATGTTGGCAAGGAAATGCCTGTGCAGTCAGTCCTGGATTCGTTCAAGGAAGAGATGAGAAGCACTGCGGCAGTGCAATCATGCAGAGTCTCAACTGTTAGTGCACATGCGCAGAAATGCTCCACAGATGACAGCCCACCCATAACAATCGATACAAGCCCTTGGCTTGATACCTTACCATGCAATGAATGGAAATATGGAAATGTCCGTCGGACTCAGCCCAGTCCGTACAGCCACCATAACCTTGCATGTCTTGAGATCGCGTCACGCTCCCCCCTTGATCAATTACCACAGAGCACAGTAAATGGGGATCGGGGATGTCTCCAGCTCTCTATCCGTACCCTCCATCTTCATCAATAAGGTTGTAATCTACATAATATCATGGCATGGCCGCTGTGCATGCATTGCCGAAGGAGGGATGGATGCTAAAATAAAACAGAACGAGATGACCAGATACAGAATACCAAATGGCTGGTGACAATGTTTATCTACTCTATCTGATCAAGCGCATTTGCCTGTCTGATTGACTTCCATACCGCTCCTTGTCTTTCTTCACTCGCATGCAGCCCTATCGTCCAGCCACCTTCATTCTTGTCAAAGCGCTATTTCTGCATCTTGCTCTACTCAGCACAACACAGCACAGCACATCTCATCCCGATGGCCGTTTTGCATGTCTATTATTATTCCCTTTGCATACTTCTTGAATCAGAAATCATGACCGCTGATTGTTCGGGCAACTGTCCAGGATATCTCGTGTTCTTGGCTTAAGACGTTGCAGTGGTAATCTCTGTCGATCCACAGGCGAGAATTCCATAAATAAACCACCCGGCCACATGGAGAATGCCCGAGAAACCATATTAACGTACAGTACGTACTCAGGTACGACACAGTCAGTCATGTCGATCCTACAGATGCATGTCAGCAAAAGGAACCCACTTGGTTTATTATTCTTTGAGGTCGTCGTCATCATCCTACACGTAAGGGATCTTTGGCCTTGGATAACAATAGGATACTTATTTAATGCTTACGCTGTACTGTACATAGTAATTTTTACCTCAACGAACCAAGCTTTCTTGGTGGTGTGCAGTCAAGTTCCAATTCAGTATGGAGAGCGCGGTAGGGCTGGCAGAGCCTCCTTTTAAACTTCTTTCTGGCCGTTTGAGGCCTGCCAACGACTCAACTCAATGGGTGCGGAAGTGTCGCCGTTGGAATGTTGTGCATTCTTTTAACTGATTAATCTCGGCTGATGCGCCGCGCAACGGCTATGAGAGAGTTCAACAACGGTCAAAGAAAGGGTAATTCATCATGCGACCTACAATGGAAGGTATGAAACACAGACGTGACTGCCCAGGTAAACAATCTGTGATATCTGCACGTGAATCTATCAAGATCAGGCAAAGTAATTATGGAAGGCACTTTCTTCTAAATGATAGACCTTCATTCTGCCCTTCAACATCCATTAATTTCCATCATTACGCCAAACAAAACCCGCTCAGAGGAAATCGAGATCCCAAGAACCCCATCCATATCCTAGCACCGCCTCTTCATTCACGCCTCCAGCGTTTGAATCTGTTCCATTTAACCACAATGAATTCGTCGTCGACGACTGCTGCGTCGCGACCCCAACTTGACCAATCCTCTCGGCCTCTTTAGGCTCATGGGCATACTCGATCGACTGAAAGCATGTCGCCTTTCCCAAGAACTGGTGCAGCAGCTCCGTGAAGCCCTCGATGCATGGCTTCACCAGCCCTTCCATGGTTTCCTTACCCGTGGCTGGAAACACCGTGGCTGCACCATAATACGTCGTGGCTATGCCCCCTTGACCTGTCATTACTCCGACAAACTGCTGCATGATGCGAGCTGCCTCTTGCGCCACTGTCCAACCCTTGGGAAACGCCTCAAGGAGCGTGATGAGAATGGCGACTTCGTCTCGAGCGGCAAAGGATGTCTGGCCCTGCACGCTCCATTCTACGGAACCATACGATGCCACAAAATCGTGCATCAAAACTAGGCACACTGGTAGTAGCCGGCTCAGCGATACTCTGTTCAGGGGTAGTTGTCGTTGTTGAAGGAGCGCCGAGTTGGCCTGGAGCTGCTTGCGAGCAAACTCGAGCTGCTCTGATCTACTAACAGCTGCAGCTGAGCTGTTGAAGTGATTGGGGAAGTATAGAAGGATGAGCAAGTGGTAATACTGCGCACTCAACCAGGTGATACTGCTGTGAATGGGCAGATTATCTGCTTCCATAGGCGACATGAGGCACCCATTACTGTACCAGTCTTCGATCTCAGATCGCAAGCTGTTCAACACTGCACGTCGATCTGCAGGCGCTATGCCCGCGGTGTCGGAATTTCGCTGAAGGTGTACGGCATTTAGGATTCGATATTCGAGCTGTCGAAGTTGAATGACATGCCGGCTAGTCTGCAGGTTTCGAGCATACACAGCTCTATCTGGACTTGCAAATTCTTCTACAGTAAGACCTGGAAGTGGGACATCGGCATGTTCATCTGTGAACGCCGCTGGAAGACCTTGTGATGCGGCCATCATTCGATCCAGAACAAAGATGCTCCAGTACAACCGATGCCTCAGCTCAGTTTCTACCGCCGTCCGCGGCTGATGATCCGGCCGAGTCAGGCCGATGACCATGGCCTGCCGTGCTGCGATGCCGACGATGAAATACGCTGAGGTTGCTGCTGGGTCAAATAAGGAGTACAGGCCCAAGAGAACAAGAATCTGCACCGACTCAATGTTCTCGTTACATAAGCACTCCTGGATGATGTCTGGATAGACTACGTCGAACCTTCGCGCTGTGTCGCTTGGTATCTGGCCGGCTCGTACCAGTGACGTGCAGCCAATAGCCATGACAAGATATAGCAATGTCATGGGCGGGTCTTGGTCCGCAGGAGAGGCATCTCCCAGAACCTCAAGGTCCCGGCGTATCCTAGTCTGGTCGACAAAGGGATACGCCCTATTCACATGGCGGAAGAAGGCATCGACAAAGCGACTGGGGGCAATATCAGGGGGTAGAGCCTGCCGGGCTATCAACCTTCGTTTGGTGACAGAGCCTTCGGTAGACCCTTGATAGGAGAGATGACTACTCGTGGTTCGCACACTGCCTGGATCCCTCTCCTCCAGGCGCATCTCAGTACTGTGTTGGCTGATCACCGTATGGTCTTGCCCACGTATTAAGGGAAGAGACCCCGTGGCATCCAATGGAGGAGTCGCTGGACCTGGCACCCGTGAAACTGGCGATGATGCCGTGCCCGAGTTCGCGGCAGACCCTATACCACTCCGTGGTCCATGGCCAAGTACGGCCCACAGGTCAACTCCTGTCTCAATCCCATCTATTCCACCCTGACGACCCGGCGGGAGTAGGGTTTGGTCGATATACTGGCTTAGCCATTGTACCCGAGAGCGCAAATGATGAGCCTGAGCCTCAGCATTGGCAATTGGGCTAGTATATGAGCACCGTTGGCCAGCACTGGCGCAGAGAGAGCAGACGGGAAAGGTGCGGCTGCACTTCTTCTTAAAACTGCGACAACGATCACAGGCTGGTGCTATGGGTCTTCCGCCTGAGCTCCGACCCGCGGACGCCGGTTGAGACTGCTGCTGCTGCTGTTGATCCCGTTGGCGAGCCTGCGCCTCTCGTTGGGTCGCATCCTGTAGCCGCTGGTCAGGAGACACAGGAGGTGAAGCGGACCGGGCCCGACCGACATCCCTCGGGGATGGAGACACCCTGCGGAGGCGGAAGCGGTGGATCGAGGCTTTCATATCAGATGCCATATTGGGTAACTGGCGCTCTCGCGAATAGCATGGCTAGAGTGAGCAGGCCCTGGTAGGGCAGAGAGGTAAGCGTTATCAATCAATCGATTGTTTTTGCGGCTGGACGAGAACATGCAGAGATTCCGAGTCCAACAATCATTCAGGAGAGCAGTGGAAAAAAAACGCAATCACCTCATTCGGCGATAAGATGGAGTTCTCTCAACACAGCAAAGAAACATGCGCCATTGTGTCCATTATTGACGAAGGTGGACCAAATTGCGTGCTTGCACGAGTATGCTTGAGAGGGGACGTTACCATGCTATTCTTTCGACGGCCAGGGCACTAGCTAAAGGTAGTTCACCGAGCCGCGCACTCATTAGCCTGGTCAATGGTGACAAGTTTCGCGTGTACAAGAAACAAACTAAGATTTTGAAGGCATCACCAAGTCCACATTTTACTTAAGAGTGACGAGAACCAAGAAACATGTCTCATTACGGACCAAGATGTGAGCGGCGGCGTTGCTCCGATGCCCGGAGTCGGGGTCGCGCGGAGGCCGACCGGGGTTACTTAAAGTGGTAATCACACTTAATGAGGCAATCATTCGATCTGTGATGGGGCCGACCAGCGCCGAACGGATGAGGCTATTTTGCGGGATACATTGGTAGTGTCTTTTGTCAGCTGTCGAATGAGACGAGCAGCCGGTGTTGGGAATAAGTATAGACTGGGCACTCGGCTGAGATGGTATGAAATCTTTTGGATATTTAACTCGACATACTTCGGAACTTAGATTGTTCAACTCGACGTTTGATGATACTGCCGGCACTTGGTTATCTTGCATATACTAACACCATTCTGGCATCCGGTGACTCAAGGGAGCGCTTCTGATATTCTTTCTCTATTCTGCTTAGCTGTAGTCTTCGACTTTCTCATACAGCAGCTTTAAACCTGGAAAAGTCATGGCATTGGCAGATAAACTCGACGTCCGTCGCATCGCCATCATCGGCGCTGGTCCTAGTGGCCTCGCGGCGGCTAGGTAATCATTCTCGATCTCACTCGTGTTTAACCTGCCAGCTAATAATCATCCAGGTATCTTCTTGCGGAGAAAAAGTTCTCCAAAGTCCGCATATTTGAGCAGCGTGCTACACCGGGCGGTGTCTGGAACTACACTCCTTTAGCCCGAGAACAGGGCTTCTCAGTTCCTAGGACTAAGCCGAGCTACGCCCCCGACCAAGCCCTATGGCCAAATGACAATGGGGACGTTGAATTTATGTCGCCCATCTACGATCTGCTTGAGACAAACATCCCTCACTCTCTAATGAGATACAGTGACAAGGAATTTCCTCAGGGTTCTTCACTGTTTCCCAAGCACAGTGTGGTGCTGCAGTACCTTAAGGACTATGCTCAAGAGCTCACTCCTCACATCTCGTATCAGACCCAGGTCTTGAACATTGAGAAGCCCGCCTCAGATCGTTCTAAGCCATGGAAGGTCGAGGTACTTGATCTAAAGACCAACAAGGTCATCAAGGATGAGTATGACGCTGTCGTGGTGGCAAGTGGGCATTACAATGATCCATTCATCCCGGACATACCTGGACTCGTGGAGTTTGACAAGGCATATCCGGGTGCTATCTCACATTCCAAGTTCTATCGTCGACCCAATGATTTCAAGGACAAGGTATGCAAGCTTGCTCTCTTTTCTTCTCGTACGTTTGCTTACAACTGCGTAGAAAGTCATCGTTGTAGGAAACTCTGCCTCTGGAGTTGACGTGAGCGTACAACTCTCCACCGTTGCAAAACATCCCATCTTCGTTTCTGAAAAGGAGAAACCCACCGTCATTCCACCTGCTAAAGAGCCATGGGCAGCAGGCGTGCCTGAGATCGTCGAGTTCCTCTCATCACAGCGTGGAGTCCGCTTCGCCAACGGTCAAGTCGAGGCCGACATTGACGCCGTCATCTTCTGCACCGGCTTCCACTACTCATACCCCTTCCTCGAGTCTCTCGATCCACCTGTAGTGGTACCCAGCGGTGGTCACGCGGCGCATCTTTGGGAACAGATTCTCTACACTGCAGATCCTACTCTATCATTCCTCAGCGTTCCGCAACGTATCGTACCGTTTCCCATCGCCGAGGCACAGAGCGCCTTCATTGCTCGTATCTGGTCAGGACGTCTGAGCCCCCCTTCCGAGGCCGCCATGGAGGAGTGGGTGGAACAACAGCACGAAGTAAAGGGAGAGGGCAAGGCAATTCACGTCATGGCTTTTCCAGAAGACGTTGACTACATCAACCGTCTATACGAGCTGAGCAAGAGAGCGTCCAAGGCCCCTGAGCTAGGCCTCGAGAACGACGGTGAGGGTAAGAGACCGCCGTATTGGGGACTGGACAAGCGGTGGGTTAGGGAGAGAGTGCCCAAGATCAAACTTGCAAGCAGGGCAGCGGGAAATAAGAGACATGAACTTAGAACGTTGGAGGATCTTGGTTTTGATTATGAGGAGTGGAAGAGAACTGTTGAAGAGGGAGAAAAGTTGTTCTAGATTAGACTGTGTTGATTAGATACATGATTATGGCCTTGGTTTCTACAAGTCCTAGAGTTGGAATAGAATATGTTTAATACACTGTACGATACGATAGACTTTCACTTCCACCATAACTCTACGAGATACATTGCAACGACAGATCCGGAGCTGACTGAAGTGGAAAGGCAACTCAAGGTCATCTAACTGATATTATAAGAATTCATGTTGAATAAAACTTTAGAATTCTGGCCACAGGCCGCACAAAAAGGATAGGGTACACCGACAAACAGGAGAAAATGAATAGGAGAGCTTACAGTCTAATTACAATATACGCTATCTTTTGTTGAAAGTCCAATAAACAAGAGCATGTGTACTGAAAAGAGCAGCCCAACCTTGTATGAACTGCGGGTATGTTGAAGTCATCTACAAAACCATTTCAAACACCATTTTAATTATCAGCCTCCTTCTCGTTGCCGCTTGTCACTCCTCCGTTTTCAACCGCCGCCTTTTCTTCGTTGCGTCGCTTGAGAGATTTTAGACCCGTCTTGTGCTCCTGGTGTTCCTTGCTAAGGTTTACCTGCACAATGAAGAGGCTGATGATGAGAGCCAGGCCTGCAAAGCACGCGTAGACGATGTACATGGTCTGCAGACTCTTCCAGAACGCCGTCTTGGCTACTCTGCCATCCTCGCCTGTTAGAGCGCCAACGAGCCCGACGCTACCTGCCGCATTGGAACCGGACAATTTGTTTGCTAGATCAGAGCCAAGCTCTTGCTCGAGTCTCGGGTACTGACTCTCCATCTTGTTGTTGAAGATGACACCGCCGACCACAACCGAGATGGACGTGCCAAGCTGACGAATGAAAGAGAAGCACGAAGTCGCCGAACCAATGTCTCGAGGCTCGACGTTTGTCTGAAGCGCAATGAGAGGCGCCTGGAAGTTGGGCCCGATGCCGATACCAGCGATGATCTGGAAGATGATGATCTTTGCCCAGTTGGCGCGCGGCTCTAGGTTGATAAAGAGGCCAAAGCCGATGACGGTGACGATCAAGCCCGAGACGATAGCGACTTTGTACATGCCCGTCTTCTTAATGAAGATACCGGCTCCTGCTGAGACGAACGATAGAGAAAGTACGTATGGCAGGAGGTAGACACCAGAGAGCAGCGACGAGGCGCCAAGGACACCCTGATAGTAGAGCGGGAGCCAGTAACTGCCAGACATAAAGACAAAAGCATGAGTGAAGCCAACTCCATAAGAGGCAAGGCTGTTCTGCTTTTGAAAGAGACGAATGGGAAGAACGGGAATCTGAGCAACCTTCCACTCATACAAAAGGAAGAGGCCAACGACAAAGATGCCAAAGACGATGAGACAAATGGTCGTAGCAGAGTTCCAGGGGAAAGAAACGCCACCAAACTCAAGCCCCAGCAACCACATGATGGTGCCGCCGATGATGAGGATACTTCCAGGCCAGTCCAGGGCCAAGAGACCCTCCTTCATGGGTGTTCGTGGGTTGTGAAGCTTCAGAACAAAGACGAGGATGACAAAGGCAACGGCCGAGATGGGCAGATTGATGTAAAAGCACCATCGCCAAGTGACTTGGCTAGTAAAGACACCACCGAGAATGGGACCGACAGCAGACGCCAAAGCCCATACCATGCCTAGAATACCAAAGTACATGCCGCGGTTTCGCATGGAGAAGAGGTCGCTAATGGCAATGTTGGGCAGCACGATGAGGCCGCCTCCTCCTATGCCCTGGATGGCACGCGACGCAATGAGCATGGCCATGCCGTTACTGACAGCACACAATAAAGACCCAATCCAGAAAATGACGGCTGCTGCAAGAATGACGGGTTTACGTCCAAAAATGTCCGAGATCTTGCCCCATGTTGGCACAAACGAGGCGTTGCCCAGCAGATAGGCGCTTCCTATCCAGACATAACCCTGGCTTGAGTTGAACTCCTCGGCAATGGTGGGCACGGCCGTAGTAATGATAGTAGTATCAAGAGCGGCAAGGAAGAGCGCGAGACAGAGGGCACCCATGATCAAAATGGTTTCCGACTTGGTCCGTCCGGCTTCGGGGTCACTGGCCTCAGGCGGTCCCGGTGTTGGGTTACTGCCGGCCGGTATGGTCTCCGCTCCATCGGGGGACAGATCGGGAGTGGTAGGGTTGTTAGAGTTCCCATTTGCTGCATAGGCTCCGTCGCGTTCAACGTCGAGAGTGCTGTCTGAGCTGGTTCTTCGCTCTGGCGTTGACGTTGAGGCGGCCATTGTTGTTAGAGAAGCCTGTGAGGCTAGACAATGAAAACTTCCCCTTCACCTTTGATTCTTTGAGTTGGTAAAAGTTGAAAGTCTTCGACGTAGTTGCTGTAAAGATCCTTGCACGGAGGCCGGCGTTGACCGTAACAATGATTGCTAATCAACAATCCTCGGTTTCCTTTTTACGGCAGTATTCGAAATGCACTATTGTCTTGCTTAATACGCGTCGACTATGCACCAGCAAAGAGATTTTCCAGCTTTGCAAAAAACATGGGGGCCTGGTCGAAAGGGGGAGAGGAGGTTGAGATGAGTTGGAAGCCATAGTTAGTGTTTCTTTTCCGAGAACGGGGTCACCCAATAACCCATGACTATACAATCCGAGACGCGAAGCCGCGAGTCTTTCGAGTAATTCGGCGCTGGTTCGTAGAGGGTGGAGCAATAGTTCCGTTGCATCGGGATAAATGCGTCAACGACATGAGGCCCAAGGGTGTGTGGAGTCCGAATATTATTGCCGGCTCGTACTTCCGATAACTTTTACGTATTTCGGCTCATGCATTTCCGCCTACCCAATCGAATGTAGAGTTTGAGGAGATCGCTGTAGCCAAAGCTAACACTCTCGTTGTTCACCGGATGACTCTTTTCAACCAAGACTTGTCAGGAATAACCAGGCCTCGGCCGGATGTGAAAAGTGTACGGATATTTCGAGCCGATCAGGGCCCTAGTTCTCACTATGGAACCAACGGCATGCTGATCAAGTTAGAGAGAGCTCCTTCGACCAGGGTATGCAGGGGTGACTTACTTTGCGATATACATGACTGCAGGTGACCAATCCGCAACGTCTTTCATTCTTTTCATGATGACTTGACATATCATGATGCGTGGGTTTTGAATCAACCCTGATCCTAAATCCGATCAATGTCTCAGTAGCCACATGGGAGCAGAAGAGTATAGCCCGAATCTTGACCAGTTGCGTCGCGTTCTAGACATGTTGGTTTCTGGTATCTTTGAAGAGGTCAGTAACACCACTGCTCAAAATGCACAATGTAGAAAGGTGGATGCAAAGTAGATGCTGATATTTGTACACTCCTAACGCCAAACCAACATTTGGACACTTGCAGTATCCCCTGCTTATTTTACATGTTTTCCCTGCATAATTTGCCCATTGATTTTGCTGTGATGTCCGCATTCGCTTGATTAAAAGATCTTTGTAATGCTCTCCCGCGAAATGACACTGTTCTGTCGCTCGTCTCGTTTAACTCGGAAGAAGCTGTCGCAGAAATCGCTGCACCTCATGTGCCGTAAGAAGTCCTCGTCGTGTGTAATGACAATGAGCTGGAAGTTGCTCTGGGCCTGGCGTGCCTTGATAATCATATGCAGACTCTCTGCCAGACTCTTGATGTTGTCGCGATCCAAATTGGTCGTAGGTTCGTCAAGTGCAATGAGACCACAGTTGACACCAAACGATTCAGCCAGTGCCAGGCGAATGATGATGGACGCGAGAACCTTTTGTCCAGCTGAACATCGGCCACGCATATCCATCTCCGTATCTTGCTTGACCATACAAAGTCGGTAGTTGTAGTTGCGCTTGCCGGTACTTGATTCGTTATCTGACCGAATGAGAATCGTATCGATATCTGTTCCTTGGTATGTACTCTGCCACAATTCACCAGCGATGCGATTCACCTCGGCCATCTTCATTGAGTGAAACTGCATGACCGCTTTGTCGACGGCCGAGCTACATTGCGCCAGATCTTCGATAGCAGCCTTGGTCGTTTCCACGCGAATGTGTGACTCTCGATACTTTCTCTTTGCATCTTTGTAGTCCATTTCCCACTCTTGAAGCAGCCTTCCAAGCTCCTCATCCTTGGTTTTCATAGTTCCCATGACAGAGCCGCGCTCGGCAAGAAGACGGTTGTAGTGGTTCTCTTGCATGCGAGCTTCAGCTTGGAGGCGTTCGTAGTCTTCATCAGCATTGCGGTCCTCTAGTTCGGATATCTCCTGACGGATGACGTCGATTGTGCGAAGGTTCTTGCGGTAGTTGAGATTGTCTTTGATGTTTTTCTTCTTTCGATCTCCGTTGTCAATGTCTTGCTTTAGCTTATTCGTACGAACAGTCAGGTCTGTGACCTCTTTTTCGGTGCCCGCAATTGTCTTCTCAAGCGTGGCAATAGCTCTTTGGTTAGACGCAAGGTTGGATGGACCACCGCGATCGGTGTAATCTTGAATGTCGGCATCCATCATCTTCATCTCGTTGACTGAATTGGCAACGGTGTCACGGGCATCAGCAATGACTTGCTCCTTGGCTCGACCACGTCGTAACACTTCATCACGAGCAGATCTCGCTTCAGTGATGCTAGGCTCAATGGTTTCCAATTCCTCATCAGCACGCTGGATGACCTCTCGCTGGTGGGAGACCTCTTCTTTCAACGCTTGGATCTGATTTTGGAGATCCTGCTTCTTGTCCAACTGGCCCACAGCCCGGCTGATTTTATTCCTCAGCTCGCTCTTCTCAAGTTCGAGCGAGTTGAGCTGATCCTTTGTACGCTGGCGATCCGTAGTCAACTTGGAGATGCGGTTCTTCAGGGTTCTCATCTGATCAGACAGACCAGCTTGAAGCTCATGAATCTCATCAGGGCTTCGAGTCGCTCCGCCCGACATTTGTTGAGACATGATGCGATCGACCTGGTTCTCTGACTCCCCAATGTCCTTGACCGTCTGAGTGATGTTCAGAACAGTCTTTGACATGTCTTCCAAATCTTTCTGCTTCTCCTCCTCAGCGGACACGACAGATCCTTGCTCTTCCACTTGCCTCTCTAGGGCGTCAAACTCCGCCTCGGCAGCTTTGCACTCATCGCGAAGAGAAGGCAATTCGGCCGTCAACCTTTCATACGTGTCGTAAGGCGAACGTACAGATCGCAATTTCTCTAGGTTTCCTACCATCTCCTTAAGGTCCTTCTCGGTATCAGCTTTGCCTCTTGGGTCGAGCTGCTTCTCAATCTTCTTGCCCAACCGATCCATGCTTGCAGCTTGGTTGTCGTCAAAATGACGGTCGCAAAGCAGACACTTCCGCTTGGTGTCAAGCAGGCGCTTGCATTTGGTGTAATAGTCTACAAGGGCGTCGAAGAGGCTTAGATCATTCCTCAGCTCCTCGACCTGCGTTTCGACTGCCTCAACTTCTTCTTTGTAGTCTTCGACAATGGCATTGTCGCGGACCGTAAGGAGAGCATCAACCACTTGCTGTTGGCAAGCCGCTGCCTCCTTCGATTTCCTATCGTGTGATTCTTTAGCGGTTCTCAGCCTGAAGTCCACTTTCTGTTGCTTTTGACGTATTTGCTCGCGACGCTTCTGGGCTTCAGCGACAACCTTGTTCTGGTTCTTAACCACAGACTGAAACTTAGCATCAAGTGTCTCTGGCTGCCAATCGCTGCCGAGAATTTTGTCGAGTTTTGGTTTCCAAGTGCTTGTCAGAGTGTCAAGCTTACGCTTGCGGTCAGCCAGTTCTTTCTTCCTGTAATCAAGCTGGGCTCTCTCGGACGCAAGACGGGTACACTCAATGAGCTCCCTACCCAGCTTGTCGTTCTCGTTTTCAAGCTGATGCAGTTTATCGTTCTCATCGGACAACTGGCGATCCCAGTCTGCGTTTTCGAAAGTCTTCTGGGCTGTCTGAAACCTACTATCAAGGTCTTGCATCTGCCCGTCGAGTACAGCTTTGGCGCCCTCGTCCACATCTATGTGGCTCGACTCGTTCTGAAGTACGGCAGTGCGCTTCTCGATGGCGCTCATCCTTTGTTTAGCAGACACGCGATCTTGTGTGCGGGCAGCTTTGCGGCCTTCGAGCTCGGTAATAACGCCAGTAGCCCGGTCTAGCTCGGCGGAATTCTCTTTCTGTAAGCGTTCCAGATCCCGCTTCTTCTCGGCAAGGAGTTTTTGAAGTCGATCGTTGAATGATTTGACGTGGTGGTCTGACAGATCACCATCAAAACCCGAAAAACCATAGGATTGAGCACTCTCCTGAATCATCTCCATGCGTATCTTCAACTGGCGGTCATACTTGTCTTTGTCCGACTGGTGCTTGCCCTGCTCAGAGAGTTTGATAGACAAGTCCTTTCGCGATTGTCCCAACTCATTCTGCAATTCATTATACTGAGTTTTATTCTGGTCGGCCTCGTCTTGAAGATGTTGCATACGGTCTTCATAATGTGCAAGATCGCCCTCTAGTTTGCCATCATCATCAGGAAGTTCGTCGATAGTAGCTTTAAGCTCCTTGACGGCTTCTTCCCTATACTCGAGCTGTTCGCGTTTAGTGTTGAGATTTTGCACAATCGCGAGATGACTGTTTGCTGTTTCCCGAGTATTCCGGATCTTGTCTTGGGTTTCCTCCATCTCAGCACTGATGGATTCGCAGGTCTCACGGGAGCCCTCAATCTCTGCCTGCAAGGCTTTCATTCTCTTTTCGGCTCGGTCGCCACGGTCCTTGTTCACTTTGTTGTGGGCTTCGTCATTTTGAAGCTTGCCGAGCTGCTCGACTTGTTTCTTTCGAAGCACCTTCAAATTATCGATGGCCTTGGTATATTTCATGGCCTCAAAGATCTCATCGAAGCGCTTCTTCAAAGCGGCTGGTTCACTTAAAGGCCAGAGAGATTCGTCTTGATGACAAAAGATGACGGCATCTAGGATAGCAGGGGAGACGCCGAGGCGCTCGGGTATCATCTCATCCAACTGGGCTGTTCGAGTTGAAGTGGTTGTGCGTTCCCCATTGTTGACTACGACTAGGGAGCAATCTAGGGTTTTCTGGGAGCGAGTGGTCTTCTTGACAGTGAGTTGCAGACTTCGGGTCGCGACATGTTGACGGTCGTTAATCGATCGGAATTGTAGCTTCACCTGAGCCATGACCTCCTTCTCGCCGCATAGCTGGGTGATGTTAGCGTAAAGGCCGCCAGCCTAGAGGACAAGCATGAAAGCACCTTTGGGTCATGGATGAAAGCACCGCCCTTGCTGTTAGGCGGCAGCTCACCGGTCGTCGCATATTTCAGGCATTCGATAATCGTTGTCTTTCCAGAACCGTTGTAACCCACAATGAGGGTTAGGGGGGTGTTGAACTGGATAGCCTCCCGAACAGAAGGGCTGAAGGATCGTACACCCGAAATCGAGAGCTTGTCGATTCTAGACATGGTGATGGCTACCACATTGGGGAGAGTATGACCAGATAAACACGTAGATTAGGTTATCTACCGGGCAAGATATGTGTACCACGAGCCACAGAGGAGGAGGGGTGTCTTGGTTGAGATCTCGAATGTGTTGTGCACAATGTGGATCAGGCAACCAAGCGCAAATGGATGAGTAACGCGACGCAAAGGCAGAGACGCGTTGAGAGGTTCAAGCTCAAGAACAGCCGATGCGTGAGCACGTGCCGTAAGCTGTCAATTATCCGTAGTTTTAGCGGGGGTTGCACATGAAAGAAGGGAAACAGCATTGCTGTTTACTAATTGGGCAAGTTCATGAGGGACTTCTTGCCAGGATAATTCAGTTCCTGGGATCATCCTGGTCGTTGCAAGATACACCTTTATGCTCCCCATGAGCTATTCGACTTGATCATGGCTTGTGCTCTCTATCATGACAACTCTGCCAAGGCCTTCAAAAACTCAAGATTTGCTCCTATTGTTTTTCAAAAGATTACGTCTTTTCGACGTCAGAAATTTAAGAGCAGGTCCCAAGACCCTGAACGGCCTGTGGTACAGTAGAAAGACGACCTAGCGTCACTCCGCTCGGCGCCGTAGACCCTTGCAGCGGGCGGGGAGATGTTTGTGGCTCGAGAGTCTGGAAGGGTCTAGAGGGCTCATCAAGTGCTTGTTTTGTATGCCTTGATCTTAATAAAAGACAACTCCATCTGCCCACTTGTACATTCTCTGTAGGGATATCGTAGATCTGTTCGCCTTTCCGAGACGGGGCATAAACCAGACTGCAAATATGGCCTGATAAGGATCGTTGAGGAGGATCTGGCTCTCGAGACCTGCAGCTTATGTCTGTGTTTGAGGAAGACATGGCACTCGCAGCAATCTAATGTCTCACTCATCAGAGTTTACTCTCGATGTCCTCATATTTTCCCGATATCTTGATATGGAACCTACTGAATGGATACTCCTAGCTCGGCCCCGCGGTGATCCCCCTGAATGTCAAGCAAATCACACATCATGAATACGCAGGAGAATCGATAGCCCGCCAAAGAAACAACTTCAACTTGAGTGAGACGTTCCACAAACATTGGTAAGCCACATAGCCACAGTCTTGGGATGCGGGCCGCGCTAGGTACTGCCCGCCCGCTTGGTTGGACCCTTCGTACTGGATCCTACTAAGAGGGGTCTAGAGGCAGCACTAAGACGAGGCCTGTGAGCTAGTAACCAATGGTTCTGACCGGAGAACCTCCCAACAAGCCATGTGTCCGCTTTTCCCGGGGCATAACCTCCGGCCACAGGCCTCGCAATGGTAAGGTTATTGGTTACGTTGTTGAACAAGTGGTCAAGAGGCTAAAGACAAGAACAGGGAGTCTTGCCTAGCAGAGACAAGCCCCGGCGAGCTCGGGCACAAGATGTGCACCCTAGCATGACGTTTCATGCCCAGTTTCCCATGCGTACCAGAATCCAATTTTGCAAAAGTGCCATGTTTGGTTGAGTTACGTACCTATACCTGGAGATCAATCCATGCCATACCATGCAATGGTGGGATGCGATGCCCGATACTGTTAGTGACACACGCTGCACTGGTCTGCCCTGGCTGTCATCAGACCTAAGCAAGGGGAAATAATAAAAGTCTCTCTATCTCTGCTATTGACGATCTACACTATTCAAGGCGATTCTAGGCTTCGCCTTGACTCAGAAAGCGGGCCATTCTTTGTTTCCAAAGGCGCTACTAAGTAATTTACCTACAAGTTTGCTGATATCCATATCTCATCTCATCTCATCTTGTCATACCCGGATGCAAACCTTTCAACACCTTTACCTGCCCTCTCAAGGTAGCTTATCCCAGTCGTCCAGGGCATTTACGGCTGTTAATCAGGTATTTTGATGCCCGTCTTTTGTCCCGTGCAGCATTTGTCTTGCACTTCATGACCCCTCCTCCCTCGCCATATGCCACAGACAACCTTCACTTATTTTCTTTCTTTCTTTCTGTCCAGTCTAGGCGTCTTGCCAGGTTCTCCTCAATTTTGTTCATTTGTTCTAGAGTTGATTCTCTGATCCATCATGCTAACATTTCTCTCTAAATAGTAGAGAGGTCAGAAACTCGACTCAATCTTACGGTCAAAGTCAGGCGTTGTGTGCCTTTCTACTAGCTCCCTCATTCTCGATACCCAGGACCAGCGCCAGGACCAGAAATCGCTATATCGACATCGACTATTTTACTACATACCGAGATATCTTTCCTTCTCCCTAATTTCTTGGAGTTTTCCCATGATACTCGCGCCTCAGTTGTGTCGTCTCCAATTCGATATTCGATCCCTGGTCGCTACCACTACCCCTACCGCTATCGCTATCGCGACCACTGAACTCAGCGCTGAAGCGGCCACGGCCACGGCCACTGGAACAGCCCTTTTTGAGCCTTTGCCAATGCAATTACGGATGCTCGACTGCCACTGCCACATGAACGCGCCGCAACCATGTCCCACGGACCACCTCCACCTCCCCCTCAGCCTCAGGGCGCCCCTCATCCAAACAACTACAACAACTTCTTCAACTTCAACCTCGATATCGGTTCTCTCCCCGACATGACGGGTGGCCAGGTCATTCATCACCCCCCGCGAAGCCGACGCCGGGGCTGCGGCCCTATACCTATAGCGCTCCCCTCGGCCGAAGCCAACGCAATTTTGATCTCCAATCATTTCGGCTAACCCGATTCTGTAGATGGGCGCTGATGGTCAGGATAACGATATCATGGCTATGCTCGATAACAACATGCTCGGTTCCATGGGCGACGTTTCCATGGGCCTCGAAACCCCCGATGACTCCAACATGAACGGCTCTTATGGTAATGCGCAATCGTCTACTGAGGAGTCCGTCGCGAGAGCCGAAAATCAATTCAATACTGCAGCCAACAATGTTCCTGGTGCAGGGCCTCTCCCTGCTGGCGCGTTTGCCCAAATGAACATCGCTGGCGCCAGCACCCTGACTGAGTTCACCAAGCGAAGAAATTGGCCCGCCAAAGTTGTGGAGGAGCTCAGAGACTTTTTACAGATTCTCGATGCCAATGGCCGTATCAAGTATGCGTCGCCTAGCATTCTTCAAGTTACAGGATACAGTGTCGATGAGATTCAGGATGTTTTCCTCAAAGACTTGATTCACCCCGACGACCAAGGCGTTTTTGTCGCAGAACTCAACGAATCCATCGCGTCCGGCAACCCGCTACGCCTATTCTACCGTTTCAAAAAGAAGGATGCTGAATATGCAATTTTTGAGACTGTCGGTCATGCTCACATTGCAGGCGCCAAATTTGCCCCTAATCCCAACAATCAGTCTCCATTTTGCCAGGCCGTGTTTATGATGGCGCGCCCGTATCCAACCAAGAATGCCGGACTTCTAGACTCTTTCCTCGAACACAAAATCGAAAACGAACGTCTAAAACGCCGCATCGCCGAGCTCCGCCGCGAAGAAGAAGCCGAGAACGACGAGGCACAAAAGCAGTGGATGCACAGTCAAGAGGGGCGGTCAGATATGACGCCCTCTGAAGGCACAGGGGTATCGTCGTCGACTTTTTACCGCCCTGGCAGCGAAAGAGGAATGACAGAAGCCGACAGAGCTGCTCTCAACAAAGCACTCACGCGCGAGAACCTCGAGGGCGCAGCTGGGGGTAATCGACAGGATTCGCTCAAAGATAAAATGGCGCGCTACGAAGGAGCATCGCATACAGACACAATTGAGATGCTGACTGGCTTGCGATATATCGAAGGCGAACGCAGCCGGGGCATTACAACTGGTAACGCAAGCCCAACCTTGATCAAGGGCGATGCGGGCATCGCGATCCCTATGGAGAGAGACCCACGGACGGGTGATAAGAAAAAGAAGCTCAAAACCTCGGAGGAATATGTGTGTACGGACTGTGGTGAGTATATCCTTGGCGTGGTTGTCTTTGGTAGGCACGTGGAAACTAACAGAATTAGGTACATTGGATTCTCCCGAATGGAGAAAGGGACCCCAAGGACCCAAGACATTATGCAATGCTTGCGGCCTGCGATGGGCGAAGAGAGAGAAAAAGAGGACGAGCACCAGCCACGCTCCGACCGTGGATCATTCGGTAGCTTAATCATGACGATGACGAGATTGCTCTTGACGATTTATCGGTATACAAAATACGACGCACGATCCGAACGAAACGAGACGAGACGGCGATTGTCATGATACAGTACGATTCGCGTTGAGTGCCCGGGGCACAATGGAGTTTGGGACTGGCTTTACCTCTGCATTTATATGGCGAAAGCGGGATACACGAGACGCTCACAGCCGGTTGTTTATGTTTTATGTTACAAAGGAGCTTGTCTGACATGGGTGAAACTGGATATTTGTTGCGATATGAGGCTACAACACAGATACCTAGGTGTAGGGAGCAATTGGGCAGATACAGGCGACGCGCGCTCTCTGGATATGCCACGTACATGAATTGACGCATTATCATGAGTGAAGTATTGGCTGCTATTACAATCTCGGTATTAGAATGAAAGCTGGTTGAATTCTTTTGGATAACCTCAGATGGCTGGATTTGAGACCGAGCTGGATGCTTGTCCATCTTGGTTACTGGTTCTGAAGCACTGTTTCCAGGTAACGATGTAGTTGGTATTCACTGACATGTATATGAAAGAGGGCGGGTGAATCGACGTGTTTCAGAGTAATTATCTGGCGATATTGAATATTGGTCGACTTATTCTTCTGTCCCCAGTGATGTGGTTCAGCTGGAGCTTGGATCCAGCCACACGAGCTGAAACAAGCTGTTGACAGCTAACACAGCATCATCGCCATTCGAGTCCCACTATGAATTGCTGAGTAGTTAATTACGTAGGTCATGGCATGCAAGCTCCCCATAATAACGTAGCTTGTTGCATAAGGTATGGTACAGGTCCAGCACGGGCATGGCTGGATCCACGTCAGACATGGGCAATCATGGCAAGGCATTGGATGGATGATGAAGTACAGAATAACACGGCCACGCAATGAGAACCTACGATTGGAGTGATGTACTGTACTTGAGACGCAGGTAGACTCAAGGTTGGGTAGGCCCCTCAATTCCATCCTCTCCCCCTCCATCATCGACTTCATTCTTACATCTACCTCTTTCTAGAACTAAACAACTTCCTCAATACATAACCTATTACTACTTCTTCAAAACCCAAATCGCAATCATGGACAAGCTCATCAACGCCGCCAAGGACTACCTTGATGACGACAAGGACAAGCGCCAGGGTATGTTGACTTCTACATCACCATACTTTCTTTACCTTGAATAGCTCTGGTTACCCCGCCATGCTTCCATGATGCCCCTCATCCGCGCCAGCTTGCCGCTTGGTGTAGAGCGAGGCTATGGCAACAGCTATCGAATATTCTACATTTCCGTCTTCAGTCAAGCTCTGGGTCATATGTGCTAATTCATGCTCTGCCTAATAGACCAGCAGCAGCAAGGTTACGGACAGCAGCAAGGCTATGGGGGAGGCCAGCAGCAACAGGGCTACGGTCAACAGCAAGGTTACGGCCAAGAGGGCGGCTACGGACAGCAACAGGGCCAATATGGCCAGCAACAGCAGTACCCTCCTGCCGGCGGCATTCGTCAGTCACCAACACTCCTCTCCAACTCTGAACGGGCGAGTCTAACAAATACACAGAGGCTCAGGGCGGCGGTGGTTTCGCTAGCTTCCTTGGTGGTAACGTCGACTTCGACAGCGCCAAGGACGAGGCCAGTCACAAGGCCGGATCTTCCGGCGATAAGGACCTCTTTGGCAGCATTCTAGGCTCTCTTGGACAGAAGCAGCAGAAGCTTGCTGATGAGGATCTCGACGAGGATGGTAAGAAATCTATCTACCAACCTGTATACACAAAGAGGGGCATACTGATGGTGAATGACTATTAGATGCGATCAAGCAGCACAAGGATACCTACAACAACGACGATTCTCAACAGGATAGCAAGAGCCTGGGCACTGCAGCAGCCATGCAGGCACTCAAGATGTTCACTCAGGGTCAGAGCCAGAGTAGCACCGGTAGCAACAGCCAGACTGCTTTCCTAGGTCTTGCCCTAGCCGAGGCTAGCAAGGTTAGTCCCCCTTTGCTACAGATACAAATTTCGTCGGCTAACATGAAGTCCTTCAGCTCTTCGACAACAAGGCTGCATCAGGCAAGGTATCCGATGGAACTAGCAAGGAGAGCGTTATCCAGCAGGCTGGTGAAGTCGCCCTCAAGATGTACCTCAAGAACCAGACCGGCGCGGGCGGACAGTCGGGTGCGGGTGGTCTTATGGGGCTTGCTTCCAAGTTCCTGAAGTAGACAAAGTCTCGGGCCATATCACGGAAGAGACAGTCCCGAAAAAGGATTTGAGGTTTGATACGCTGTACAAGACGATGAAATGACCACAAAATTCTCCTTAAAATAACCTGCAAATTGCAGCTGCTTACATCAAGGCTCATTGGCCGAAACTTGTTCTCCTGTTTTAAATCTATACCTTTTTGACAAGATCGACCACATCCAACCACTCACTGGGTCGGCGTCGGCTTGACTCTGTAGCATTATGCAAATACTCCTCTGTCTCGGCTGCCCATGCCAATAGCTGCTCCTCACTTCCCCATTCTCCAGTGGCCATCAATCCCACAGGCAACTTGCCCTCGCCTTGATCTGGGTCAACGTATCCCACAGGAGCTGACAGTGAAGGTGTACCGGTCAGATTGGCCAAGAAGATGTAGAGCATGTTCCGAATGGTCGTGTTGGTGTCACTCATGCCATGGGCCAGGTCTCCTGGGACAATGGGCCATCCGATTAAGGGCGACGTGGGTGCCATGATAAGAAGACCCGGGTACTTTTGGAACAAAAAGGCCAAATGTTGCATGATGAGCTCCCGGAGAGCATTGTATTTGAGGAAATCGCCTGCAGGCGTTCTAGCTCCCACAGTCATGAGAACTTTGTTGGCAGCTCCAACCAGGGAAAGCCAATCAGCTGGGTTAGGGGTTCGTCGACGAGCGGCCTCAGCCATCTCAGTAATGCAGATAACGCTGTGCGCAAGCTGTGCCTCGGGGATATAGGGGATAGAAATATCCACGATTTCGTAGCCGCACTTGTTAGCAAGGTAGTCAACCGCCCGCTCACAGACGTCCTTCACGCGCTGATCAGCCTGGTTCCACCAGTCACGGTAGATGCCCATGACCTTCTTCGAACCCTTTGGCGGTGGGATTGAAAGCCCGAAGCGGCCCGAGACGTGGCAGTCGGGGTTTGGCTGGGACATGACACGGTAGGCGATGGTGAGGTCTGCAACGGTGGCAGCGATAGGACCGGTGATACACATGGTATTGTTCATAAAGACAGTCCGGTTATGCGTCGTCTTGAGGCCATAGACGCCGTTGAAAGTGGGAGGGATGCGGATGCTACCTCCGGCATCGGTGCCAACGGCGATGGGGACAACGCCGGCTGAGACGGTGGATGAACCGCCAGAGGAAGAGCCGCCGGGGTAGTAAGATTTGTTGTGCCAATTGGTTGGTGTTCCTTGTGCAGCCTGGATGTGTTAGTCGTAATCTCTAAGACCAAGAGTTATGCTTACATTGCATCCACTTGTGTCTAATCTTTGGTCAGCACTTCTGCCAGAGATGGAGATATCTTTTGATGGACTTACCTGAACCAAGTTCATGCATGCAGTTCTTTCCGATGACCACAGCACCTGCGTCTTGCAGTTTCTTCACTGGCCATGAAGATTCTTTCTTCTCCTTGAAGCAGTCAATTGATGGGTTATACGCCATGCCAATGTGATTGTGGAAACCCTTGGCATCGGTATCATCCTTGACACCGATAGGTACACCGTCCAAAACACTCAGCGGCTGGCCCGCAGCATAACGCTCAGTCGAAGCTTTGGCAGCCTCGAGGACAAGATGATCCTTTCCGTGGGAGTCGACCCAGCCATCTGAATACTTGCCACCTGGCCTAGAGATGAGAGGGAGAAGGGCCTCAGCGACTTGCAGAGGCGTCACCTGGCCGGACTTGTACATCTCATGGTAGTCGCTGGCGGTATAGTAGCGTGCTTTTGAGTCTGCGTACTGGGACTTGACAAGCTCTGGGCCAAACTCGAGCATAGGCTCTGTAGGGCCTAGAGGGGTGACGGTAGGCTAGGAGGGTTAGCTATGGCGTGTTTGGAAGTGAAAGTGAGCGTACATGAAATCTGTAAGGGATATCCTCAAGAGCAGGAATATCTTTGATGGTGCCAAAGCCTGCATTGTTCCAAAAGTGCTGTTGGAGGAAGCCAACCCTGGAGATGCTGCACAAAGTCAGTTGTTGGGAGAGCTACCAGCAAACAGATTCATGGGAGCTCACATATTGGCACCAATTACGAGGGGAATGCCTCGAAAAACGGGATTGTTGTCAATCTTGGGGTTGTAGCTCACTGCAGGAGCTTCGGCAGGTTTGGGATAGTCGGCAAAATCGGATGGGGCCATGTTGATGATGTGGAATGTCTGTTCAGACCATCAATGTACGATGAATATGGACTAGTTGAAGGGAGTTGGTCTCAGGACTCCACGAGAAGAGTCTTCGAGGTATTATAAGTGACAGAAACCCCAGTAAGTAACAAGGAATAAGGTAGCTCAAGCCGGCCTCAGTCAACCTCACCCAAACTTTCTCAGGTTTCCTTTCCCGTCTGCAAGCCCCCTGGACGCCATCTCAAACTGCCCCACAGCTATCATGAGGTGGTACTACAACTTGCCGAGGCTCGTATAGCTCTCCGATGGATGACTCTTTTGTCCCCTAATTTAATGTGTAAAGCTATACGTTAGCTTTAATAGTGGTCAATTCTTAATCCATATTGTAGAAGAGGCAAGCTACCAAGGTTGTAGCTCCAGCCTCCACTCCGATTGTTATCTCCGCATTTTACTGAAGCATCTATGCATTCACAAGTGACTGAAGTGCTTTCAGCTCTCTCAACCCCCCTGCTCAACATTTACAGTACCAAACTAGACGTAACATTCATCTGCGTTAGATCGGACTCACTGATTAGGTAGGCAGAGTAAGATGGTACAGTAACCAATTAACGAACAGTCTAGACCATATCAAAGAACATTAACCATGTGGTCGCCTTACGTCATCCTCATCCCAAGCTAAAGTGCCCCGCGTCACAGCATCGCATCACATGGGCCTCTTGTCACTCCTCATTAGACAACTGCTCCTTAATCATCCAAATCCTCTTATCAATTTGATACCCGTGACCATTCTCTTCCTTCTATCATGATCTGTGCCTCATTGTAGCCTCGCCTTTCAACTCTTCCAGTTCTGTCAAGAACCACCATCTCATGATTAGCGACATACAATTTACAAAGCTCAGCTAAGAGCTCGGCTCTTATACAGCTCAACCCCGCCAGGGACAGCTCCAAGTCCCCGCGATAAGCTACTATCACAATGTCACTCTTTACTGCGCAGCTTCACCCTGGACGAGCACTAGGTTTTCTCGGTTAGTTTCAATCTAATAGCTATTCCAACATTTCCTAATAGTATTGTCCCAGTCCTCGGCGCAACCCTTCACGATGTCCTTACCCGCCTCAAGGCCGAACCCCAGCGCTTCCCCAAGATCGAGCTGCTCTATTCCCCCGATCGGCCCGTTACCGAACCTGTCGGCGTTGAACTCCCTGGAAACGGTGTGCGACTGAGATTCGATGGCCCTGAGCAAAGGCTGCGCCTTATCGAAGTTATCGACTTTACCAAGAACCACATCACATTCAAAGACAGGGACCTTGTCAAACCAACAACGGGTTCTTCGGCACCGGGATCGCCTGTTCCAGGGGACTCTACTTCAGGACCTACATTTCGACACATTTACCATAAATTGCTCGGACCTACATATGGCGGAGAGTTTATTGCGCCATCTGGTGCCCACGACAATGGCATATACGTCTTATCGTACCCCGGTGTTGCATTTAACTTCTCCCTAAATCCTTCCGAATACTCTCCCGAGAAAGATGTAGTATCAACTTTTGCATCAGCTTCGAGTCAAGTCGCGACCTCCATGGCTGTCTTTAGCGGTGATTCGTGGGCCGACGCCAGACCAACCCTCTGGACAGAGATCCTACCTAGTATCAAGTCAACTACTGTGATACCACGCGGTAAAGACGTATATCCCGACGAGATCTCACTTATTCGATTGCATGGCGGCGGAAAGATGCAGCTATTTAGAAAATGGACAAGCAACTCCTTCTGGGTTACTCTCGGCGAGACAACACCCCAGGATCTACTTATGGAGCTAGGCCCTCCAAATGCTATATATCGCAAAAACGACCAAAAGATGGTTATTCATAAGATGCGCACGGCGAGCAATACAAAGGCTCGCCCCGATGCTGCTGATATCGGCCGACCTGAGGATCTTACAGATACAGACCAGTCTTCTATGCACGACGGGTCTGATGCGTCTGACGACGAAGAAGCGATTGATGATCAGATTGGACTCAACACAAACGGCGAATGTTTCTACAACTATTTTTATCTCGGCTTTGACATCTTGATATCCAACCGTGTTCCCCCTTCGCAAGCCCCTCCAGGGAGCAAGGGTGAAGGAGAGAGCCAGAATGGCATTATATCACATTCTCCTGACCGTTTAGTCGCCACAAAATTGGTTTTACACGGCAACATACCCGGCTCATACGAATTCAATCGCCATCGCCGTTGCCGCTGGGAAATTGCCTACCTGGACTCTTTGGAAGATCGTAGTGGTCCGACAGATTCAGAGACACCCTTCCCACAAATTGAAGACCGCATGAACGCAGCCTGGGCGTCTGCATTCCCGCGCAATGACTCGCAACAAAGACAGCGCGGCATGGTTCTCAACCGCGGCTGGGGCGATAGTCCGGGTAGTAGTTGCGAGTTCTTAGGAGGATGGGAAGAGAGCGGCGCACGGCGAGCCGAGGCCAATGGTGATTCTACGACAACGCTGTACGGATTTCCAGGAATGGTGTTTGAGGTTTTGAAGAATGGGCATGTAAACACTGTGACGGTGTTTTAATCTACCCAGGGGGGTGGGTTTGGATTTGTTTTGAGGAGTTTACGGTGTTTGGCTGAGTCGATATGTGGCTCTGCTTTGTTTGGCTTGATACCTGGTCTTAGATCTCTACCTACATTGTGAATAAATATCATCTACTTACTATCATTCCAGGGGTTCAACAGTAGTCCGGACTTCCTTTAATAAACATAGTATTATTACAACATGTGATCTTCTTATTAAACTTACCATAGGACTCCTCAGAGCTTAGGCCATATGTTTCTATAAATTCTAAAGTTATTCTAAAATTTAGTACAAGTTATGGCATAAGAGCTATGCCTCTTTTCTCACCCAAAGCTCTCTTCTAAATGATCTACCGTTAGGTACCTTATCTTTTATTGTTTATATAGTCCTGTTTGTATAGTCCTGTTTGTTTGGTACCTTGTTAAACGCGGGAAGGTGCATCGAAAAAAGGCAGCAGCCTTTACAAGTCTCGTGCACTGCATCGATTCACTGCCATCTTCCTTTCTTCCTCCCACGACAATCTACCTCGCACCTTTGATCCTCCCAAATCACAAATCCTTTCTCAGACTTCCCGATACAAAAAAACTCACCATGTCGACCAACGAGAACAAAGACGTCGAACCGGTCGATAGAGAGGCACTCCGCAAGCTCATCACTGAGCTCGAGGCCAAACTCGACGATCTCTACGCTCGAAGCGACACACTCAACGCAGGCGTATCCGAGTGCAAAGAGGCGCTCGAAAAGGTCCGACAGAAACGTGTTAAGCTGCTGAAGACTCGCCTTCAAAAGCTGTTTGCGCAGTGGAACATCCAGCCGTCCAACAGCCACCATCACCCGTATGTTCATTCTCTTATCCTGCTGTGAAGGGTATTGACTCTTTGTATCTAGGTCAGCTCTCAATCAGAGCCAGAATCAGGGCCAAGGTCAGAACCAGAACCAGAACCAGAACCAGGGTGGGACAATGCCGCTGCCGCCACTTGGGGGGCTTCCTTGGTGGACCCAGGGACCATGATATGCAATCCCTCAATGCTCTGAGGGAAGAAAGTTGAACGGGATCTGAATCATGGCATAGCACAATGTAACATAGTCAAGGCAAAAAGCCTAGCATCGATCTCACTCTGAACACACTTTCGAGGTCACCCCCTCGTCGAGTACCTTCGATATTGCACAAACCCCCTGTGATGAGCGTTGATAAAAGTTCGTGTTGGTTGTCCGTAAATACAAGCTCAAATGAGCAGAAACCAGTCCGTTTCGACTGTCGTTGAAGCCGTCTATCCTACATCGTACACGTAAACACCAGGTATATTCTTCCTTTTCACATTCATTCTACCCCTGTACTCCGAACATCCCTTTACCATTCGTCAACCTCTCCCTTCTTGGGTTTTTGTACGCGAACAACCTTGTCGCAGTTGAGCAGACATAGAGGGTCAAAGGCCTTCTTGATCTGTATCAGCTGGTTAGTAAACTGTTTGTCATTTGAATAGGGGTGTGTGTTCTTACCTGTCGCATAGCATCAACGGTGGTCTCGCCGAGCTCATGAGGGAGGTAATCCCGCTTGACAAGACCAACACCGTGCTCACCCGTCACAGTTCCCTCCATTTCAACCGCCTTCTTGACCATGCGATGCACTACGACTTCAGCCTTTGCTCGCTGAGCATCGTTGTACAGGAGAATGGTGTGGAAGTTACCGTCGCCTACGTGTCCGACGATGGAGGCAAACAGACCGCTCTTGGCCATGTCCTCCTTGGTCTGCTCGATCAAGTCGGGCAACTTGCTCATAGGCACAGCGACATCGCCGGTCCACACACGGTCACCGGGCTTCTTGACAGCCGTTGTGCTCCAGAGAGCTTCTTTTCGGGCGCTCCACAGCTCATCTTGCTCCTCCTGGCTCTTTGCAAACTCGAAGGTCTTGCTACCAGCCTGCTTGGCGAGGCCCTGGACCTGGGCGATCTGCTCCTTGACGCCCGCGGGGGTACCGGCGAACTTGAAGAAGAGCGTCGCCGCCTCAGCCCAGGCGCGCGATGTCATACCCGCATCGTTGATGCACTTCATCTGGTTGTCGTCAAGAATCTCGACGGCAGCTACGGGGATACCCTGGCCCACGACCTTGCTCACGCAAGTAGCGGCATGGCGGATCGAGGGGAAGCTGCAGACGGCTACGCTCGTCGACTCGGGCTTGACAGTAACCTTGAGCGTGGCTTCAGTAACAAGACCGAGGGTGCCCTCAGAGCCGATGAAAAGCTTGGTGAGATCGTAGCCAGCAGAGCTCTTACGAGGTCGTTGCCGGGTCTTGATAATAGTGCCGTCGGCGAGAACAACAGTCAGACTGAGCACCCATTCGCGCATGGTACCGTAACGGTAGGCGTTGGTACCACTGCATCCGGTACCGATCATGCCTCCGATCATAGCACCAGGACCAGGGTCAGGGGGGAAGAAGAGACCCTCATGACCGAGGTGGTCGTTCAAGGCTTCCCAGCCCATGGCAGGCTGGACAACAACGTCAAGATCCTCCTTGTGGAGGTTGATGATCTTGTTCATGCGGCCAAAGTCGATAGAGATACCCTTGCGAGTGGGAGTAAAGTGACCCTCAAGGCTGGTACCGCCGCTGTAGCCAGTAACAGGAATTTTTCGCTTGTGGCAGACTTTCATGATCTCAGAAACCTCCTCAGTACTGCCGGGATAAACAACGCAGAAGGGTCTATCTTCGGGACCAGCCTGGTGCGAGGACCAGCTCGAGGTAGCGTGGTGTTCGATATCGTTCTCTGTGGTGCTGACATTGTCCTGGCCAACAATCTTGACAAAGTCGGCCCAGGCAGCCTGCATGTTCTCGAGCTTGATGTTATGATTGGGAGCCTTGGCCTTGTTAAGCGGGAGTGTCGATGTAGGTTCGGCTTCTCTTGGCCAGTATGTACCAAGCCAATATGCGATTCCAACACCCGAAAGGAAGACTACCATATATCAGATCCAGGCTCAAAAGTAATGCATGTGCATGGACTCACCAAACGTCACCATCCAGTTCCTCGTGGGATCTGTCATATTACGCCACTCCTCATACTGCTCCCGCTGCTCCCGCTCCCGCCTCAATCGAGCTCCAATACTGCCCATGACCTGGCCCTGGAACGTTCTGCCGACCTTGGTCTCATTGCTCTGCCTGGCGGGTTTGTTGGTCTTGTTTGGCCGCTCGGGCTCGATCTCGGTAGCGTAGGAGCGGGAGAAGGACGCAGGTAACCTCGAGGCTCTGCAGCTAGCTGTGGTGGGTGTTCTTAAGCTCCGAAGAGCAGCGCGCTGGGCGCGCAATTGAAGAGAAGCCATGACGAGTGCGCGGGGAAAGTTTAGAGGTCAATCGCAGAGGGGGTCAGAGCGACGAGGGCATAAAAGGGCGTAGAGGAGTTGAATGAAGCTGAAAGAGCGTGCCAGAAGAGGAATTGGCCGTCGAGGAGAGCGGTTGACGGAGCTTAAGGCTTGAAGCGCACGGCAATGGAAATTTGTCAGGACGGAGTTGGAATACCGCACTACAACTCCCGAGCCCCACATCACGGGGCCTTGTACGGCCTCTGAGATCGGGTTCGATGAGATCTACCAAGACACAAACAGCCTTATGATTGGTTCTTATTGGTTGTATTATTGCATTCATGTCTTTGTTACTCTGCCGTCAGCTCTGAATTAATCTCATCCTCGGTAATTCCCAACATTCGCGCTGTGCAATGTCCGTCTATTCATGTACTCTTCGCATCTTTGTCCCAGCCGGCCCCGGAGCCTCCCTTCAAGGGTCTTGCGAAATAGGATCTGTAGGCGGCTGAAAGAGTGTCAGAGACCCAAGAGAGTGGATTCTTGAAACTGGTTTCAGTAATAAATATCGGCGATAGAGAGGTCAAGTTGAAGAGCAATTGTAGCGACAAAGCACGTCACCGCCGGCGTCGGCCAAGTCCCCTATGGTATATTACCAATCCTGATATAACGTGCTAGGTCTCTAGTGAAGCTCATGTTTCTTATCTTCTGTTTTCAAATCATTAAGTTGTATGCATATGTACCGTTCAGCTTACAGACTATAGCCGAAAAGTAAGCCCCTCTTCGGAGGTTGGCCACCGCGAATATCAAAGCCGCATTCCTGCAAAACATATCGCGGAGAGACCAAGTCCGCTCCCACCCTCTTCCGTTCCGGCGTCTGTACAACATCTGTGTTTTATCCAATCATAAGCTGTATGTTTTCCCGAAACTCCGTACGCCCGTTCTACTGCTGTCATCTCTATGAATCCTGCCACAGTTACTCTGCACAATCATGCAGCAGTAAAGAATCACATACGACGCCTCAAACCTATCTGATGTATTCTTACGTTAGACAAGTTGAACAGCAAAGGTCGGTGAACCGCCCTGCATATGGGCAAAATATGCCCCCAACTCGTCATCTCCCTGTATCTGGAGTGGCAACTCAGCTCCTTTGGGATCTCTAAGAATCCCCTCAATCCGTACACACAGCGCCCCGGGGAACTTTGCGGCTGCTGCCTGTCTCAATTCCTGAATAGATTGCGATGCCATCGTAGAAATCCACAGGCTCGTGTTGGTGACGTATGTCGAAGAAGGGTGTAATCGCAGGAATATTGCAAACGCCGCGGATACTGCAGGAACAGTTTGGAACATTGTGCCAGGTGCCGTCGCTGAGAACTGATGCGACACGTATTGCTGCTCCATAAAGTTTGACTGAGGATGGTTCCCTAGATACATAGATGATCCATACTGGGCGTTCATAGCCATGCCAGGAGAGGCAGACGAGCCCAGCAGCCGATGAGGCTGAGGAAGAATCCCGTGAGAATTTGACAAATTTGAAGCCTGCGGCTGCATTTGCACAGATCGATCTGGGGGTGCAGATTGTCTGGTTGTTGTAAAAGCCATGCGTGCGTTTGTTGGTGTCTCGTGTATAGGCTCATAACCGGTATTGTCCATACCGTTATCCATGATCCCATCGTGCATTACAACCGGACTTATGGGTGAGCTGGATCTTGCTGCTCCCCTTTCCAACACGTTGAAAGCGTGTTGATTTTGTCTCGTATGTTGCACCTGGTGCCGAGGTGCTTGCTGCTGCTCTTCAGGCCCGGGCTGTAAGTCTTGGGCATCGCGCTGTGGCTCGTTGTTCGGAGACTTCTGCTGCGTAGCCTCTTTCTGCTTGACCGTCTCCGTGCCTTTAATGCTGTTCAATCTTTTCTCGTCCCGCTTTCTCTTGATCACATCTCTAGCCACAATCTCAATTGCCCTGACCTTTCGACGAGATTGCGCATCGTCTCCGCCGAGAGGGATTGTTTTAAGACGTACTGACTTTTCTATCCATTGTTTCTTCAGCTCTTCCCATTCCTCTGGCGTCCCATCAGATTTGCAGGTGAATTTTGCGTTGCAGAGTACCTCATGCAAGGCAGTTCGAACTTCATGAGACTCTTCTGGGTTTAGGCCCAGCTCATTCTTTGCATCAACAAGCGTCATTTTGGTTCCTTGGTTGCGTAGGCGCTTGGTTACATCAGTGCAAATTATGTCTAGCGCGAGCTGTTTTCTTTCGAGGCTCTCCTTTGACAACCAAAGAACCTGTTGCAAGTTCGGGCGCTCATGTATCAAGCGGTTCTTGACATAATCCCATCTCCCGGGTCCAGCCAGGGTCTTTTTGACGATGGACTCCTCCTGGCAAATATTGGCAAAACATTCGCGCGTTTCCAGGTAGGTATTCGCATCGAGGCCCAGTGCTTCCTTCGAATCGTTCAAAGTCATTTCTGAAGGAAACCGGACAATGTGTTCTGCTTCGCTAAGATTTTGACGATTTCTTCGGCTTTGTCTTTTGCTGATTTTGCGTGGCTTGGGTGCTGAAGTATTAGCGGCAGGGTCTTGTAAAGAATCTGCAGGATAAGTCGAGCTGGGTTGAGTAGGAGCTCCTTGGCCCTGATCAGGTAATGAGATCGTCGTGTCTCCATCCTCAGCCATCGCGGCATCGTCTTCAGGAACCTCCTCGTCATCATGCTCAGCGTCTCCAAACCTTGCTCGATCTCCATGTCGAACTCTAAGCAGCCATCGGTTCCGGGCACGCACTCTCATGAGTTCTCGTGAGTTGATATCAAACCCGTCTTCATCGTTGAGAATCCGTAGCATTTCACGCTGTGGTACATTCCTCTGCCATAATTCATGGACGCGTTTCACAAGTCGATCATCTTTGTGAGCAGGTCTTTGTTTGGATGGAAACTTCCAACGACTAAATTGCACCTGGAAAGCCCGTTTGCTAAAGCAGGTTGTGTAAGTTGAACAGAGCATTCACTTACACTTGAGCAGACTAACCTCGGTGTGAATTGGTATACATTTTTCATGTGTACCATAATGTCCTCGAGAGACCGACGCTCATTGATGTACAACTGATAGCACACATCTTTGTGAGGCTCCCATTGGTAGACCATGGTTCCAGAGACAGCATCATCTGCTCATTTTTTATAGTCTCTTTGATGTGTTGCGTCTTTGGTCAGAAAGGCTCAACTTGGTCCTTGAGCTTGTGTGGAGTAAACTTTTGCATTGATGGTTGATCTGGGCTTCCGGAGTGTGGTTGGCTGGTCAGTCTGCAGAGTCATGGATGATTAGTCACACTCTCACACAG
Source organism: Fusarium sp. MBC 119 (assembly GCA_030411635.1). Lineage (NCBI taxonomy): Eukaryota > Fungi > Ascomycota > Sordariomycetes > Hypocreales > Nectriaceae > Fusarium > Fusarium sp. MBC 119. Next base: position 162,372 of record JAPERM010000089.1, read on the forward strand.
TCTCAATAGCATCAAACACTGTATCATCGACTGTGCTTTTCTGACATGGATGATACCTAGCTTGAACTTGCGTCCGTATTTTCATGTGATAATTGCCTATGGACAACAAACCGAGTCCTTTTCATCAGAATCTCAGCTTCATCAACCAATGACGATAACCAAATATAACAGCCAATTCCTTAAGAGAAAAACTAGCCCAAATACAAGACTCTGCCATCCCCATCTCATCACAACTCACGTATCCTATTAGCCGTGGCCCTCGGCTCAATCTTGTAAGTCGCGGATATTGGCCATCGTCACGAGGCTCAACTTTGAAGCCAAACCCGTTGAACTCTAAACCAACATCGCTTTGACTCCAACTCGCCCTGTTCTCTCTTCTAAACCCCCTCTACAACTCACTCACTGGCTCTCATTAACAAGAAACACAATGGCATCCCCTTCACTCCCTGACAGTTACGCCTCCCTCGGCCTCCCAACCCTCCAACTCTTTCACCATCCCGCCTCATCCTCAGAAGTCACCCCCGTCATAATCATCAAGCTTCACCGTCCCCAAGCCCGTAATGCCTTCACCGACACCATGGCCGCGTCTCTCTCCCACGCGCTAAACACTCTCTCCGTGGATCCTCGCGTCCGCGCCATAGTCCTCACTTCATCAGACCCCAAGAACCGTATGTACTGCGCGGGTATGGACTTCAATGAGGAGCATGCTCTGGGTAAAGATGCCGCCGACCACCGCGACTCGGGCGGTATTGTCACTCTACCCATGTATCGTTGCAACAAGCCCGTCATCGTCGCCATCAACGGCTCTGCCGTCGGCGTGGGTATCACCATGACTCTGGGTGCCAATATCCGCGTCGTGAGCCGCGACGCCATGATTGGCTTTGTCTTTGGACGCCGTGGTTTCAGTATGGAGGCATGCAGCAGCTTTTTCCTGCCCCGTCTCATAGGGACCAGCCGAGCTCTGCACCTCACCACCACTGGCGCCGTTTACCCAGCCACGCACCGGCTCTTCGACGGATTGTTCACTGAAATTGTCGCACCAGATGAGGTCTTACCTACGGCTCTCAAGATCGCCGATGAGATTGCGACCAATGTTAGTGGTGTTTCTGCACGAGTGATGAAGGACATGATCTACATGGGAACATCGTCGCCTGAGGAGGCGCACTTGCTTGAGAGCAAGATCTTTTGGGACTTGTTCACGGGTAAGGATGCTAAGGAGGGAATGAAGAGTTTCTTGGAGAAGAGAAACCCAGACTTTACGGGTACCATGGATAAGAATGCGCCCAAGGTGTGGCCGTGGTGGACGCCAGTAGATATCGCAAGGCCAAAGTTGTAGAATGTCTCTTGACTGGAATATGTGTTGCTTACTGTACTCTATGTTTGCTCTTTGGGGTTTATTTTCTGCCTTTGATATCTGAATACGGACACATGTTTCATTGCAATCAAACCATATAGTCAGCATTATATTCATGCCACTTCTTTGCGATACCATAAACTGTTTAGACACCACCTCATCTCGCATCGTGATGCCACCCCCGCAAACCCCATTCCTCCCTCCTCTTAGTGAGACAAGTCTCTCATTCAGTCTTCAACACAACGCTCTGTCTCATCACCCCAGATTATGTGCTCCATAGGTCTAACAACTAGTGCTCTTAGACCATCTCAAAAGACATCTCCACGAGCACGAGGTCATGAGATCCATGCTCAGAAGACCCTGGCCTGTCTTCCCCACACGATCTCCATTCATCCGACCCACTCTCACCCGGGTCTAAAAAACAGCGGAGAATCCAACAACCCGGCTGCAAACGTCATGTGCGAATCCATGTCATGTGAAAGCAAAGGGGCAACGCTGAGCCACCTTGATACACACGTATGATGGAGTGGTCTTGGTCTTGGTCTTGGTCTTGGGTCTTGGCTTGAGTCACTGTAAATGGGGCTATGTTAATTCACAAGATGCAACGCCAAGAGAAACAAGGTAACGTAGGAGCGTGGCTAAAGTCAAGAGGCAAATTGCCGGTCATGTTCATTCCTGTTTTGATCCGGGTTCTAGAAGCGCCTAAGCCGTCCCATCCGTGGTATGCCCTCAACCATATGGGTTGGGCTGGGAATGATGCCCCGAGAAACAAAAAACAATGCAACATATCTTCTCAAAATAAATAAAAAAACTAAAAAGTTCTTCAGTGTCATCCCGCATAGCACAAATCCGTTGATGCAACCATGGCCATGCCAATCGTATAGAGAAAAAAACACGTGAACCCCAACTCCTTGCCTGATAAAATGTCAAAAGATAACTGTCCGTACGGCGTGGAAGCCTGAACGCTTCCATCGCCGCAATGCTCCCAAGGCCGTGATTGCGTATACGTGAGCGGAGGACGGGAAGTGGGAGATAAACCACTTCCCGAGTGGTGAAAATCAAGGTATCGTAACGAGAGAAAAGGGTATGGCTAGCTGTAAATTCATGCTCGCCGGGTATTTGCCGAAGATTGTGTAGATTTATCGGCGGGGGGTATATGGCGTCGAAAAGTAGGGGTTGAAAGGGCCCATTTGCTGCGGCTGTTGCTCCTGACGGATTCTGACAACGAAGCCCTTCTTGTTGCCAGTGCACTTGGTCTTGAGCTTGGTCTTGGTCTCGCTGGTGAGCTTCTCCTATCGTCGGCCCAGCTTGAGCAGTCGCGTTCTCAGCCACAGGACAAAGGCAGTCCAGGCGCCGGTGGTCTTTCGCTTGGTGGTATTGTTTCGGTGAGTCGACTGGAAGTGAACATCATCAGCTCTAGGAGGCGTCTGACCCGTAGGTACAGTGTCGTAGCTGCGCGTAGCGAAATCCATCTTCTCGTTCTCAGTGGTTAAACCCAAACCTACACCGTTCCCGGTGTTCTTGCGGGAGATTGTGGGTCGAATATCAGTGCTACTGGAAACTCGATCACAGGAGATACGGGATGCTCCAAAGCTGCCCTTGCGACCACTCTTGTTGAAGCGATGAGCTTCGCGGCTCTCAGCGCGTTCCTGTTTGCGGATCTGCTCGCGGGCGTATTTCTCCTCTTTGGCCTTTTCCTTCTCCTCAAATTTGCGACGAGCTTCACGAACGTGCTCTTGGCGCGTAGCAGTGTCGACCTCGCTGCGTGAGCGGAGACGGAAACCACTCATATCGAGAGAGCTGCGAAGGGGTGACATGGCGTTTGAAGATGTCGATGCAGCGATCATTTGCGGGGAAACGAAAGAGCCTGAAGGTGGACTGGTACTCGATGCAGAGTCGAGGGCGGTTGTTGAGCCAGTGTTAAGGTGCAAGTCAGATCGGCTGCGAGTTACGATGCTGTGGGGTTTTCGCGAGGAAACGCCAGAAGCTGAACGGCCGTTGGCAGTGATGCGCAGTGGCTGGTTAACGTCAGAGAGCGAGCTAGTACGCTGGCTTGCAAGTGAAGGCCGCCGAGGCTTAGGACCCGAATGCTGCAAAGGATATGCACGAGAAGAAGTCTGAAAGGTTGCGGGCTCGAGGTCGTCTTCGGTCTCGGTGATGGTGGGAGAATAATCGCGAGGGCCGTTGGCGTTGTCAAGTGAGGCTAGCGAGTTTGCGTAGGATAGAGGAGGCGTTGAAGTGCGTGGTGTTTGTTGAAAAGGATGCACGAATGAGCCGTTTCGACCGCCGCTGGTAGAAGTAGCAATGGAAGCATGAGAAGTGCCGCTTGTTGAACGAGCATGCGAATACTTGTTTGAGCGAGCGCCTCCGTTGTTCAGATCAGTCGCCGATATGGAAAAGCTGACATCGCGAGCGCGACCGGCAGGTGTTGGCAGTGCTGAGGTTCCTGCCGTATAAGACGAGTCGTCGCCGTCGACATTATACGAAGAATACCCAAATTGGCCTTGCTCATCCCAACCGCGATCCAAATCCAGGGAGTTCTTTTCTGAATGGGAGTGGTGCGACTGTAGTTTCTTAAGGATTGGTTTTACAGCTGGTCGACTTCGTGGCTTTGTTATTTTCGCATGTCCATGTTGATGTCCATGTCCATGTCCATAACCGAGACCGCCGTGTAGGTGGCCCGGTAATGAACTGCTGGTCTGCGCCATTGCCATAGAAAAGCAGGCTAGACAGTAGATGTGAGTTGAGGAATAACCCAAAAAGGGCTGACGAGGTATAAAAAGGTATACGAGGGGCTTAGTCGTCGTTGGTGGTGTTGGGTGTTCGTGTTGTTTGGGCGGTTTTTTGCCGTTGCACGGATACGGGCGCAGCGCAGTGGGTGGTGAGGAGTCTGTCGCACGCCCAGCGTTTCTCAGAGCATCATGAATAGGCTGTTCTGTTCAAGTTGCACAAACGACAGGATCAGAAACAAACAACAGCGCAGATGCACACTCAACTCAGTCTCGGTCTCGGTCTCAGTGCAATCAACAATCAATACCTTGGAACGACCAGCGTAAACAAGCAAGAGTGCGACAACAAGGAAATGTCGCAAATTGTAAAGAGAAGAGACGGAAGTACTGGGTAGGCCTCGCCTGGGCTATCAGGGGTGTCCCAGAGAGAACCGAGAGTGGGTGGGTAAAGGAGGAGTCGGGGCCCAGCGGTAGCGGTCGCGGTCGCGGTAGCGGTAGCAGTAGCGGTAGCGGTAGCAGTAGCGGTAGCGATAGCTCAAACTGAGACTCAAAGCCAAGAAAAGCCCAGAGTAAATGCGGCGAGCCAAGAAGCCCACTCAACAGGAAATGAGGTTCTGGGGAATTTGGAATGAAATTGACAGGATAAGACAAGAGAAGAGAAATTGAGATGAGGGGAAACAGGGAGGGTGAGACGGTAATATCTCTCTGATCGAGGCTGTCTGTCAACTGTCACTCTCGCTCTGGCTCTTGTTTGTGGCCGTGTAAGAGGCGGTAGATTACGACGGTGAAAGCGGCGGAGGCAGTGGAGGTTCGGAATGGCGGTGCGTCCGGAGGAGGCAATAGTCCAGTTCCAGTTCTACAGTACAACCGCTATCACTCAGCACTCACTCAGCCTGGAAGACACGGCAGCTAAAAACTGGGTTTCGGTGGTAGCGACACGGAGTCAAGTGAGAGACGAGTCGGGGGCAACGGAAAGCCGGTCGACAAGAGCCAATGTCAAGACGTTCTAGGCCAGATTCAGCCTCATCGAGTGCATGGGCACGTGGGGTTTGGTGGAGAGTCCTTGTCTTGTCTGACAAGTTGTTGAGTCCTTTTTTCCCTCTCTTCTCTTCGTCCACAAGCCGCGACACTGAGCAGGGATTGGCCAAGGTCTTGTCCGCGGAAGTGCCAAGCCAAGGTCGGTCTGCGACTTATGATGATGTGATGGGGACTGCCGGGCTTGTTGCAGTTGTAGTAGCAATTGTTGGTGTTATTCCAGAGGCGGTGGGAAGTACAAAAGATAGACCAGGCGGGGGGGATCAAGATCAAAAGGTAGGTGAACCGGATCGCCTGGCAGGATTGGACAGGCAGAGATAAATGGTCTCAGACCGATTTCAAGACCTAGCTGCTAGCGGCAGATAACAGGAAAGATAAATGTGAGATTGGGGGCGTTTGTGGGGAGGAATCCTTGAAAGATGAGATGCAACAGTCCGTATCTGTACTGGGAGAAATGATCCAATAGGAAGTGTAGGAACAGGAGTCTGATGCACCTCTGTAGCCTGTAGGTAACAAAGGAGCACAGAAATGATGTTGTGTGAGAGAGAAAGAGGAGAGAAAACTCTATGAAATGACATTCCGAGGGGAAAGGGTTCACATGCAAAGTCTGCTCATCAATTGTACGACCGGTCGATCATCAAAAGGGATAGATAGTCCCAACTAATGACGCTTCTGCCCAGACGAAATTGACGATTAATTACTCTGTCAGGAAGCGAAAATAGAACCATCAGCCCAAGACAAAGGAAATGAACTTTACATGGTTTGTCACCTATTGGTTCGCCAATAGATGATAGCCTTGCCAGCTGGACAAGGATGAGGATAAGACGATAGCCAGAATTGAAGACGACCAACAAGTCTGGGCACACGCAACCTCTACAGTTGGTAGCTCTCGAATTCTTGGTGTTTTCCCCTCCATAGTCTGCTGCTTCATCGGCCCGTCTCGAATATAGTGTCAAGAACACAAAGTTAGTTCAAGTAGGTATCATTCAAATAAAAACCTCACCTTCGTTTTCAGCCTTGTTAAACCATTTGTGTAACGCAGATCTGTCACAGATATGCCTCGGTCTTTGCATCATATGCTGTTTCATCTATGTTGATCCCCCGGAATGTCAATGTCCACTACGTAGCATAACATCATCATCCCGTCTCATTCAGCCGGATCGCCCAACACCGGTTCTGTTTGCGGGGTTTTGTCTCGGTTCCTGTAACGCTCCGGGACCGGATAAACACCTATTAGGGAAGCTGTCTACTCTGATTGACGGCCTTGAACAACCTCTCATAGGTTCCAAGAACAAGATTCTCAGCCATGGGATTAACCTTTTAGGAACGCGACTGTCATGCTCTCGCTTGTTTAATTGCCTTTACTTGCCGTCTTCCCGCGTTCCTCATCTTGGCCTCGACCCAACCTGGTCTGCTCTCGACCCCTTGACCCCTTGGCACTAGTGGTCGATCATTCGCTCTAGGCCAGTCCTACTCGATGTCATCATGAGCTCTTTTTCCTCAGAGCGAGTGACAGCTGGCTACGCGTCGTTGATGGAAGCGGGCAACGCAGTTAACGAGGCTCAGCTGTAATCTGTATGAGACGCGTTATCGCAAGCTTGGACTTGATGACGGTGTTTGGGATTGATTGCATAGCCTTGGATATAAGCATAGCCCTCTCAACTAACTAACACGAACTCCCATTACCATCACTAGTATTCATGTAGGAAGTAGAAACTACTCAGATGCCTCGGCGCCGCCATTAACCTTTGGTAGCCATGTGCCTGACATTCCTTGTCCTTGGTTTCTGGCCCCTTCGTGGAAGAGAGGCAGATTCCAGACTGCGCCACCAGGCACATCGTCATCAGGCACAGGAACGCCATCAACCGTCTTCTCCTGGCGATCCTTTTCCCCTCGCAACTAGGCGTGTCAAGTAGTGTACAATAAATCAAGGCATTCCAGAATCCCATCAATTGAAATAATCGAGGTCACGCGACCCAGGATCTCGGCTCAACACCCGGTATCTCTCCAACTCAAGACACGTGATACCCTACAGCACATCACTCTATGCTTGTCTCGCAACCAAAGTCTCTTAAAGAGGGGTTTTCTTCCCATTCACTGACGTCTGTTTGGCTTGCGCCATATTCTCTATGGCCCACGAGCCCTTAACTGCCCCTCTTTGCCCCTCTCTCTTTATCAACCCCTCCTCCGCTTCCTCCACCTCCATACTTCACAACTCCTCTCTCGTGCTCAAGTCAAGTGGAAACTATAGTCAGCTTGAGCTATCAACACGCCTCAATGACGAGTAAGCTCCATACAGCTGTATCCTTTGCTAATCTTGCACCTGGCTAGTACGTGGCCCCTTGTCCTCAGATCCCCATTTCGCCTCGCCGTGCCGTGTTTGATAGACATGTTGGTTGAGACATGCAGAGACATATGCAGTTCTCCCCAAACGTCCAGGAGTCGGAATTAAATACACGACAATCATACCCACTGTCCCCGTTTACTTTATCTCATTACGGTATACCGGACGGGGAGCTTCTTATCCATCTCCAGACTGACGTGCTTCAAATCCACTCAGACGCGGGCTACGTCGAGAGAGGTGTCATTTGTATCCACCCACTAAAGATTTTACTATAGCCGTGAACCAAAACCCATGCTGCGGATAACTACCAAAGTGCATATTCTTCAGAAACCCTACCTAGTCGATCTAGATCTTGCCGTTTGGCCGGGGGTTGTAGAAGTAGCGTCAGCTTCAAGTGAAGAAAGAGCACCAATCGAGACAGAAGAAGCCCCATCAGAACAGATCAAAAGCAAGATCCAATATGCCACCTGGAGATTTGTGACTATAGGCTATTCCAACTGCGTTATGCTAAACAAACTGGATGTCGGTGTTTAGTTCTAATAGCCCAAGTCTTGACCACTTAAGTGATCATGTCTCCTCAAAGATATAAACTTCATGTCTACTATGACTTGATTGTCAGAATGAGACCTGATACGAACAAGACCCTAGTATTATCTGTAACTGTAGACGCGGGCTGGCCCGTCTTTTAGTTCAAGCCAGACGTCACCGTTTCTGTTTCAAGGATGCCGTCAACTTCTTGACCGGGTGTTTCATCAGCAACATCTTGAAACGCCAATAATAAGAGGTAAAGGAACTTCAGTCAATGTTACTGCTATCACCCCCTTATAATCTATTGTGTATAATGCTGGTTACCAGATTTGTTGCTCTTCTTTGATCTCAAGAAAACTAGCCCGCATGGGGGTGATGGTAGAGTACATGGCCATGACACTGATCGAAAACATCAGCCTGGAGCCCAATACTCCTATATATTGTTGAAGACAGTCATCTTTGAGTTACAAATATGCTCGTTGTAATGTTTTACTACAGTTGAGCCACGCGGGGAGTGAGTGACCAGCAAGTGACCAACATTCAAACATCCGTGCCCACGACTGACCACCTTGAAGTTGAGGGCCGTCCCAGTCGCTTCAATGCTTTGCATTGACCAGTTCCTCTATGTAGTAGGAACGAATCCGTTCCCCCAGTTTCCGTAATTACCAGACGTGCTCCTGAACAACAAGTTATACCAAGATCTTAACTGCACCATGGCATTCGAATGGACATCACCATAGTTTCATGGCAACACAGGATACTTTACTAGTTATATGTATCCCGAAACGCTCTTAATTCTGTGATCATAAGGTGGTTTCGAAGGCTGTGCTGTTTCTTGGATGAGACCTCGTCGTTGAACACACTTTGTATCATGTTGGATTGTGAATAGTTCCCGAGTCTGGTTGACAGCTACATAAGGTTATCTGGGATTCCCAAGCTTATATGCTGGAAGACTATTCTTCCTCAGTTGTAGAGGGTCTGCTTGTTTTTAATCGATATGGCATTGGTCATCCCGCAAAAAGATTTAGGCAATCTTCGAGTTTGCTATACAGGGTAGCATGGCAGGTCTTGCATATTGGTCAACCGTGTTTGTGTGAAGACCGAAAAGTACAGGAAAGGCCGGTATATAGCCTTGTCCCAGCTATATGCTCTGATTTCGTTTAGTTGAGCACACTTTGTTTGTTTTGTTCTGTGTTGTTAAGCCTTGGAATGAGAGTTCCAGCCACGGAGGTCGAACATAATATCAGGGCAATGGCTGGATGAATAAACACCATCCTGGCAAAAATGTCCGACCAGACCGATTCCATCGACATATCCGTCAATTATCAAGCGGTCAAAGACCGTGATGACCTTATTGTTTGCCGTACATGGGAATTCATAAGGATTCTGGTACTGTTTGCTCGATAGTCCGTTTCCCATCACCAGTTGCTTCACATATCAAACTGCATGCTCGATTTCCGCATCGCGGAACAGGGCTCCATATCAAATTGCAGGGGGAAGAAACTTAGTGCAGGTACACATATTATTGACCTATAAAATCTGTCAGTTGTGATGAAGCCCACGATGGTCACTCCCATGCATGCTTATTCCGACAGCAGCTCCGGCAGCACCTTCGTGCTTCCCCGAGGCCTGCCAATGCCCCGCCACGCCCCGTCGCTGTTCTAACAGGTGTTTGGAAGCAAGACTATATATAAATATATATGTCTGTATATATGCGAAACGAGCAAGGGATAGAATAACTGTGTATACGATTATGTATGTTTGAATCGAAGAGTTTCAAGCCTTGAACTCACAAGAAACACACTTGTACTCATAGTACACCCCGGCCCAGCTTAGATTGCTTCGCCTTGACCTAGCAATATTACTGGCAGATAGTATTAGACCGTCCGGTTACTGTATAGAAGAAGGATGCATCATGTGTACATATATGTCCCAGAATAAACATAATGCTAGGAGGGTTGTTGGCGCAACGTGGACATTACCTGCTTAAAATTCTATAGTGCGAGCGTCGTATGGATGCTCGAGTACAAGCATGCAACACCACTCTGCATTAGAAGGAAATCGTGTTTGCGAGCTTTCTCGACGACTTTTCAGTTGATGTTGCTCGTTTTGACCTGCAAAGAGAATAACCAGTAGACTCCTCCTCGCGGACACATGAAACACTAAACATATATAAATACTGCCTCCTGAATGAACATTGGTATGGTCGCTGGTCTTGCCATATACCTCTTCCATCATGATATACTTGATCAAAGTAGGTCAAGGTTCACATCGATGAAGAGTTTCTGTATATGGAGCGTAGATATTATCTTGGCCAGAGAAAGGACATGCCGAAGTGCAAGATGATGCTGAAGAAGGATGCTTTAAAGTCTTGGCTATGCTAACCGGGAGTTCGTCTCAAAATCGACAATGGGAAGAAAGTGACCATGTCAGTGATCGACCTGACATAGTCAACTTCAAGATTGCGAGCTCTACTGTCGTCCGTTTAGCAGATGCTCCGTGCTTCCCTCGGACTTGTGTGTCCCCTGCTGAGTCGATCACCTTGGCCTCCAAGCGAAGCTAGGGTTATCCTGGCTCCTCCACAAGTTTCAGTACCATTTGGAGCACTAAAAACAACGGCATCAAGATCGGCTCTGGCTTTTGAACACTGTAATGATATCACAACGCATTGCCAATATCTCCCCTCTTAATGCACCTCTTTTGATATCTCGGACCAACGACGCCTGCAGTCCTTTTTTTCTCTTTGCATGGTGGCAATGTTACTAAAGATCTGCGTAAGAAAAAAAATACCTCGAACGTGTGCCCATGAACATGCCAATGGCTCCATAGCGGCAAATCGAGGTGCAAGTGTGAGAGGGTTGAGCAGTAAACGAGCGGCATCAGGATCAGGGTGCAGTGGGGATCCCTCCAGTCTTGATGGGCAGACTCCCTCCGAGGGCCTATGCCATGCCTGTCCTGTTAAACCTGAGAAATAAACAAAAGACCTGACCCACAGCCGTCCGAACTGGCTAATAGATTGCCCGCGCTACCTGCTACGTAGTAGCTAACAGTAAGTCGCTTGTAAGCTTTGCATACGTAGTATCTCTTCGAGTTGAATATCAAATCGCAACCTCAAATGTCAGCAGCAGCACCATCCTGTCAATAGCTGCAGGCCGAGTGACAATTATGTCTCAACATAGTGGCCGAAGCAACACTGCTCGGCTCGGACATGACGAGTTAGATAGCCAAGTCAACTCGAGACCTACTCTTAGCCAACCAACCAAAACAATATGGCCGATGCTCTGCAGTAGTCTGCAGAACGATAACTGTTGCCAAAAGAGTCGAGCTGCGTTGCGCCGCGTTGGACTTGACTCGGCCTTGGACCAACAGATGCTGGCTGATAACTAGGTAGTGATTGCAGGATCCTGACAGGGCAGAATTGCGTATGATATCCACAATACACTAGCGCATGCGCCAGCGTCTGCGAGCCTAGATCGGATCCGGCAAGGACTCGGGATCTGGCGAGTTTGGTGAGTGTCGACTGAGCAACAGTTACAGTGACAGTCCGCTGATAGTGGATATGGTTTCGCAAGGACAGGCAACGCAGATGAGGAACCACTTGAGTCGGCCGTCAGAAAATGGATCGTTTTGCGGCTCATCCATCATTGAGAATCAAGAAAGCACTGGGACTTTGAGTGATTGATATAGCTGGACCAATTGGAGCAGATGATGACTGACATGTCGCTAGACGCCCCCATCGCTTTCCCGCAGGTGTACCAATATCCGTTTGAAGGTGGTACTGTAGCTGAGCCATTTTTGCATGGCATTATCACTGCGGATAGGATGAGCAGCCTTCTCATCTCTGTTGTTCCCTCTTCTGGCTGGAGCCCATGATGTCCATTTGGCCCTAGGCGTTGTGGCTCCGCCTTGGCTGTCGTACATGAGACAACATGAAAGACCCTTGTAGTGCCTGTCTCTAAGAAAAACCAACAACAGCCCATCCCGTGTGGGTTTAAGATTGAGCATCCTGTATCCGTAAGCGTAACAGATCCAGGTATGGTGTGATTCGGTCGTTTTAGTCCCATCTTCTGCAATTGCAACTACGCACGACTCCCTCAATCTCTCTGTCCATAGGTATCGTCAGCAAGGTAACTCCAATGAGAACCAACCGCATGAGAGTGCATTTTCCTTATGAGGGGGGTCCAATCTCAGATCCAGAATTCAGAAATGTGCCGGGGTAGACGAGAGCAGCCAAGAAGTGTCTGTAGTTCCGCCCGCCCAAGCAAAGCACTGTGAAGCGAAACAAAGCAAAGCTGCATGTTGGTGAATAGCCTATTGTCGCATTTTGTCCCAGGCCATACATATAGCGTCGTCTATCTTTATCGCACCCAATGGAAGATTCAACGTCCAGGTACCGTAGGTACTGTACCTAGCCACAGATCATGGGCCTTGGTGCGTTCAGGTTGCACCGTGCGTCGTACGCTCTAACGCTGCCGATGCAGGTAAAACAATGGATGACTGGAGAAGAGACCAGGGCTGGCAGAGATGATGCAGGCTCTCTTTCGGAGTCTTTCAATCAATCTCATCAGCCAGCCGAAGCCGAAAAGGATCCGCAGTCGTTGTGACCCTGCCGTGCCTCTGTCTAGCTGCCGAGTTGGGCGATCTGCGGTTCACGGTGTCCGCTCGTCGGCTGCTTTCTCCAGGCCGGTCCGCTAATTGTTCAACATAATCGGCCGCTGTCCTTGCAAGTGCGAGTGAGTGCCACTTGATGGCAGGCAAGGCAAGGCAAGACAACGCGGCAACCGTCTATGGGCGGAGCGGATCCAATCTCAACAACTCGAAAAGGCGAGACAATGCGATGTGATGTGATGATGCATTTCCTCTGGCCACTTCATCTATCCGTCCTGCGCGGATAGGGCACGGCAATCCTCTCTGCATCTCAATTGGGTCTATCACTTGACTTGAGAATGATTCTCATGTTGATCCGTGATTGTTGTGAATCTTGGACGCCGGAAGGAAGATATGGCAGTTATACCAATTCGAATGTTCGTAGATATCTGATTGCTATGCAAGCAATAGAGTGACATAACTGAATGCGTGCTAAGTAGCTAATAGTAGTTGAAGTCATGCAAAACGTTCAAAAAAAGGTTTGATCTCTGCTAATAGGTGTATGCGGTTCTCCACTCTTTCCTCGACTAGCTTGTAAGGCAGGGACCTCGGTTTTGAGGTTATCTGCACTTACCTACCTACAGCACCTACTGTACGTCCGGTCCATCCATTAGTTTGTTCTTGACTCGACCAACATGCGCTTCAAGAGGCAGGTATCTGCCTACAACACCTGGTTTTGTCTAGATGGGAAGTTGTCTGGCAAGAAGCACCTACCTCACCTTACTTACCTACCCTTGCGACTTGAAAGAGTCTATCTATCTCATGGATGTGGCAGGAACCGCCGCGTACCCCTAGCCACTTCGACCTTGACCTTGTGTGATATCGCTTCTTCGACCTACATGCATGCATCTTCTCCATACTTACATACTCACATCTCCAGCTTTCGTCCAGTAGCGGGCTCGCATCGGGGCCCAGTTCCTGCATTCAAGGATGTCAAGACTGCGCGTCCCATGATATCCGATATCGAATTGCTCACTCGTCAATTGTCTTGCGGTTCGCGGCTTCTGGTTGGTCAATGGATCCATGCCCTGAGCTTCTCCTCATCTGTCGACATGCAATCTCAAAATACTGTATTGTAACAGCATGGGACCGCATCCAACCTCTCGCATCTGCTACTGCAGCTACTTGTCCGCCGCATTCCACAGGGTTCACCTTGGACTTCAAACGCAAGACGCAAGACACCATCTTTTGATTCTGACAGGACGACCATGTCTGTCTCACTACGAATGAGCGGCTAATGGACTGACAAATCCCCAGGTGAGATTGTGCTTTTATGTTGCAGGTTGCTTAGTCCATAAAGAAATTGAAATTATCCTCGAGGACCCCCCAGGTCCCTGGCTCCGTCCAAGCCTCCAGCTGTTAATCCACTCCCCACCAGATCCTCACCAAGGCAATGCTGAATGGTTGTCTTGGCTTTTGGCCTGCACTCACTCGCTCGCGCCAGCAGTAACCAGATCCACACGCTAAACACGAGCAAGGTCCCATGTCTCCTCTCCCGCCCGTAGCCATCGACGCCATCGAGGGTTGTGTGTGAACCCTGCCACTTGGACCCCAGAGGCAAAACAACGACAACGACCAGGACCATGATGTGCGCCGCGGGCCGAGCAGCACTGGCCAAGGGCTATCCAGGGCTATGACATGGGCTGTCACTGGGCACGAGACGTGACTCTCATGCGCCAACCCAGAATCGGCGCCACGATGATAGGGTCCTGGAGAAACGAACGGACATGCTGGAGTTTTCAGGCCAAGGCACTGACCTAGTACCTAGACTCCACGCTCGCGAACCTGCGCCCCCATGCCCTGCCCTGTACGCAGTGCTCCGTACCTACAGAATGTACAGGCACCTCACCCCGCTCACACGCTCGCACGCTCCAGTATTTCTCGACAGCTTGCAGTAGCAACAGCTAAACAGCAAGAAAAGCCAGAAACAAACCGCACCGGTCCCGGTAGTCAAGCGGCCGGGGTCGGCGTTGAACGGGACTCAACTGGCTCTCAGCAACGCCTCTCGAATAACGCGCGCCAGTCCCTCCTGTGATCTCAATACACCCCCTCCTCCAATCCCATCTGCGCTACTAATTAGCTACATAGTTGTGCCCTCTTTATCCCCCAAGTCGAGCCGCCGCCGCCGCCATACATGGCCCCTCCAACCCTCCAAACCATCCAACCCCTCGCTCCCCACTGGTCCTAATGCAGTGAGCGCAAGAGCCAATACACCCCTGCCGTCTTGCCCGTTGTCCAGACCAAGATCAAATCTCGACAGACTTGCGCGCTTGTCTCTACGTAGTTGCCGCCCTACCAGTGCCACCACAACTAGGTACACACTACGATGGCCCACGGCCTCATCAAGGACCCTCTCTTCTCCATGTTCATGCATGGCCCGTTTTGGAGACGGGGTTTGGCATAGGTATATATCGTAGACCCGTTCCCCATCTTCACCCCAGGCTGTTATCATTGCCACTACCTCTTTTCCTCCTCCTCGCTCTTCTTCTACCGGCCAATTCCTCTTGTTATGGCCATCTTCGAATAGTTCAGTTTCCCGTCATTGTATAATATCCTGTCTTGAACCTCATCGGGTTCTTCGAGTCTTGCGACGGTGCGACTGTGTCTCTGGCGCATAGTGTTTTTGCTTTGGTTCTTCCAGCGTCTCTGATTCACTTCCACCTTACCTCAATCATCTTGGACGGTCAACCACTGTCAATTCCAGACTACGAGACCTAAGTCTTGTTCCGAACTCACTCATAAAATCCTCCTCACCCTCGTTCTCTCAAACCTTTTGTGTTCTTCATCACACCCTGAAAACCTGTCGAACAGAGCACTCGAAAGATCAAACTCTCAGCCTTACGGTATTCATCACCAGTCACCGTATATCACGAAAACTCCTCTTTGCTTTGAGGGGACAACAGCACCCTTCGTCAATCAACCAACCTATCTTTCCTGGATTTCAACACCCTCCCCACAGCATCAGTATGTATGAGTCTGATAGTGAAAGCCTTGGGCGTAGCCCTCTTCCTGGCCTTGCCGGGCCACTATCTCTTTCGATGCCTTCGTTCAACTTCTGGTATTCGCCCAGCTTCTGGATGTACCTTTTCTTGGGCCTCTGGTAAGTTCAACATATTCTTAATATACTGCTTCTCGGCCATCACAAGGCTCATTTGAAGAGTTTCACTTTCGCAAATCTACTTAATGATCAACCAACGCTAACACCACTGCTAGGATCCACCGCTATCTCCGTCTTCTAGTTCACTGCGTCAGTCATTGGACCTATAAGTCTAAACCTATCCCTAGCAAACCGTCATTTACTAGCAAGGACGTCACTGTGGTTATTCCCACCATCCACAACGCCTTTGAAGAACTTCGCCCTTCTCTTCAGAGTATCCTGGCTTGCGAGCCGGCTGAGTTGATCTTGGTCACCACGCATGACAAGCGAAAGGACCTCCAGCGATTAGCTGACTCTCTGGCCTTCCCCAAGGTCCGCGTTCTGGATACCCCTATTGCCAACAAGCGACTACAGGTATGCGAGGCTCTCCCCAAGGTCGAGACACCCATCACTATCATGGCGGACGATGATGTGACCTGGCCATCTACTCTTATGCCTTGGATCCTGGCTCCTTTTGAAGACCCCAAGATTGGTGGTGTAGGAACTTGCCAGCGGGTTCGACGAGAGCACGATGGTTCTTGGTCAACCAAAGCCTGGAACTGGTTGGGTGCTGCATATATTGAGCGCCGCAACTTTGAAATCTCTGCTACACACAACATGGACGGTGGCACCTCATGCATGTCTGGTCGCACCGGTGCCTACCGCTCTGAAATTCTCTCCAGTCATGACTTTCTCCACGGCTTCAAGAATGAGAAGTGGAGAAAGTGGATTTTGAACGCTGACGACGACAACTTTGTGACTCGTTGGTTGGTGAGCCACCAATGGAAGACATGGATCCAGTACGAGAAGGAGTGCGAGATCGAGACAACATTGGAGAACGGCCCCAAGTTTTTGTACCAGTGCTCCCGTTGGGCGCGGAGTAACTGGCGAAGCAACTGGACCAGCATGGTCAATGAACGCTACATTTGGAAGTGAGTATTGAATCGTTTTAAAACCCGAAGACCAATTATCTAACAACTGATACAGGCAGCAATTGTGGTGCACATATGCTCTTCACTTTGCGACTTTTACTTCGCTAGCTTTTGTTGTTGATCCGCTTCTCCTTGCCTCATGCTGGTGGGGAACTGCAAACTGGGATATCCAGAACCGCCGATACGCTTTCTGGTCCCAGTTCATCTTCATGTTCGCCTTCACCAAGGTGGTCAAGCTGATGGGTCTGTTCATCCGAAACCCCAGCGATGTTATCTTCCTGCCCGTGTCGGTCATATTTGGATACTTCCACGGACTGATCAAGCTTTATGCCCTGATCACTTTGAATATGGTACGTTCCATTTGCTTACTCGTTGGCTGACACTTTGCTAATCAAGTTTAACCACAGACGTCATGGGGTAGCCGAGCTGACGGAGATGCCAACGATGAGCAGCGATTGGCCCCGGCCCCGCAACCTTCAATTGTTTTGAAGACTCCTCCCGGAAAAGGCTCGCTCATCCGATATAACGCTCGTCAGAAGGGACGCCCAGCGCAAGCACAGAGCGGCGCGTGGGAGAAGAGCGACTACGCCGCCTACGACTCGAGCACATCGTATATGCCCATACGGGTGCATACACCACTGACAATAACGCCAACCGACACCAAGCTGCATGCGAACGAAAATTCGATCAGTGGGCAGTGTTGGGCAATGTGACCAGGCAACGAAACGACTTTGATGAGGCCATGAGTAACGTTTTCATTTTCACATGGGAAGTTAATGTGTGCAAGACCGATTAGGTCATGGTGGACACGAAATTCTTCCCGCCGATTCTCTTTTAACTATTTCTTTCACACCACACCACAGCCACCACAAAAAAAGTACGGATTGGGGATACGGATGGGAGCCTGGCAGGGCAAAAGTTATTGCTTCTTTTGAGGGATGATGTAGACGCTTTTCCGGTCGATGGCCGCTGATGAGGTTCAGAGTGTCGCCTACTTGGAATGAGATATTTCCAAAGCAGATGAAAGACACGCGGTAACCTGGACAGCGAGCTTTGCTGGACCAATCACTGGTGGGCGAAAGCAGTCGAGGCTGTGATAGCCACAGCCTTGTTGACTTGCTATGGAGCCCGAGCTGAAGTCATTATTTCTCGTTTTGTAACAATTTGGGATCATATGGGACAATGGGTGGAGGCTTTTCTAGGTGGTGTGCAAGATTCACAAAGGGCAAAGGTTATGGCATGTGAGAGTGATAATCAAAATATTTGGAGTGTATAAGCTCCCAACTGGCAACTCCTTGTTTCCATTGATCTGATCAAGTTGTGTGAACCTTTGTTTCCTGTTGTGTATTACGCGGACATAATGGCGCAGATTATGCCTACCTACCACCAACTTGGCCAGTTGAATCCACATCGAAAAACAACAACCCGTTAGTTCGCGAGAATAGGTAATTAAGATGGTGTCGTTGACACTAGTCTGAAGGTTAGTGATGACAACCCTAACCTAAAAGAGATTGAAGAATGGGTAATGGGCTGGCAATTGAAGATCCACAGCACCACCCACAGCATTAGTTTCGTGGTACGACAGCTCAGATGGTTTGCATGGTCTCGCTCAGATGCAACCTTGGCCTCTCAAGTCTGGCAAACCAAATCTTGCATTTGGCGTGCTATCTTTGGCCTAGGGCTTGACATTGTTGCACTGATGCACTCACATCTCGCACAAGTGCCGGAGGGTTGATGAGACAGGTAGCCACAAAGTCAAAAGATTACTGCGTCTGGAAGAGTTTGTGCACAGATGAGGCCATGGATATCCAGGGTCCTGCCCCGTTGGGCAATGCGACTCAAGTCGAACAACGCGAGTCGTGGTCCGTGGTATTCACGATACATGGGTACCATTTTCGTGTCATTATCATCCCGGGTTTCCCTGATCACCGTTGCATCTTCGGCGGGACTCGACTCAAGATGAGTTGCAGACACAGGGGAGCTTTGTTGGACAAGCCCATAAGCCCCCACAATTGTCGCATCTTGCGCTCCGCTTCCCCTCCTTGCCGGCCCAAATCAAGACACGACGATTTCCATACTCGCAGCAGGTTTTTCCGCCGTTAATGAACAGGCTGATTTGTGTGTTAGCCCCAGAACGACTTGATGCGGCGACTGCGAATCAACGTCGGAAGAAGAATAGAGGGGAACAAGATAGAATAGATACGTAATGAGGTTGTTTGAGAGGGGGAGGGGGTTTGATGAGGTTGACTGGAGGACATGTGCTAGATAAACGCCAAGGACAGAAGCTAGGGTTTTTGAAGCCAAGCTAAGCATTTGTGGACGGCGATCGTCTGCAACTTCGCTTGCTTTGATATGACATGGCAGCTTTGTTGCACTGCAGTCTCTGACGCGGGGTTTTTTTGCTATCCACTTAGATATCATGATGTGAGACAGGCGACGCAAGGTACCTAGATGGTTCTGCGGTTAGCTGAGTCTGGGGGTGTGAGCCAGGGTCCAGAGATGCAACTTGCACCTTGTCATTTCAGCATTGTGGTTGTGATTTTTGTCGTTCGTGATCTCTTCCCCCTCCTTGTCTACACACGCACAGACAGGCATCCCAATACATAGTAGAAAGTGGAGGTGGCGGCACGCTGTGCCGTCCTGTAACCTCTCATGCTGGTATGTTGCGGTTACTTTCAAGGAAGCCTGTGTCGTGTTGTGATGTTGGTTCTTGTTCCGGTTTTTTGCGGGCCTTGGGGCTCTAGGTACTCTGTTTGTATGCACCGTGATATGACCGCCATTGGACCGCCTCAATACGAAAGGTGACATGGGCACAGGTTGATGTTTCCCGGTGGCTTGTTGATGACAAGGTAAGCACCAGGGCTTGTTTTTGAAGGAATCTACCGCTGGCGTAAAGGGCCAAATGAGCTCACAAGTCACGGCCGAATTCGCGGAGTTGGACATAACCGTTCTACAGCTCCGATATCCACAGCGGAAGGGCATGTGTGTTGGTTCTTAGTTGGAGCTTGCGATGGTGTTTCGACACGTAACCTAGCCTAGCAAAGGGTCAATCCTGCTCGTGCCACCAGTCTTGACCAAATCCTGCAATTATCTCCACAATCATCGTTCTCTGATTTGCATCATCGCAGACGCAGGTCCCTGGATGTTAATCCTCCGGGAGCGCCCATTTGCAGATCCTGGCGGGCAAAACGACCAATCTCCTTGATAGTTGCCGGGAAGTTTTCTCCAGAGATTCCTCTTCTCTCCTCCGGCTATCACAACGCTCGAGAGTTGGCCCCACGAGACGGTTAGCCACATGGAGGCGAAGTCACTGGGCAATCGATTTGTGCACATACCTAGATCTGGCTGCCATGTTAGGTATTGTACCTACTGTAACGGGCTGCACTATACTGGATCCTTGCAAGTGCCCCATTTCCCCTCTTCGACAAAGATATCGTCGTGGGTCCAGAGCTCGGACATCGATCGGTAATAACAAGGATGGCACGGGACAATCAAGTCCGTGACACCAGGGCAAAGCCTCAGCGACTGTCGACAGGGTCGGGGTTTGATAGGGACTTGTAACAGCTACTATATCCAAAGTTGCATTGAGCGTTCCTGGTGTTCTGCGCCTGTTGTACGCCGACTGCATAGTTGGCAAGGAAGTTCCCTGGCTATGACTATGGATATGGCGGACTACGTGTGCCAATCTGCCGCGTACTGAGACACACCTAAGTCGCAATGCTTGGTTCGTGTCTTGGTTCCTGTGGCAGACATATGGATCTATGTTTCAACAGCTCACGCGAGGTGGCGCCCGAGGAGATGGAAGAATCGTCAAGTCCGTTTTATGAAAACTGTTTATGAGAAAGCCAACGTCAAGAGCAAAAGTGTGGAGGCTCAGCAAAGCATAGGTAATGTTTATGTTTTGATGAAAGCAAGATGCCTAATCGAGGGTAGTAAGAAGCGAAGGTCAAAGCTTCCTTCAACCGATTGCCTGATGAGGTAACTTGAGATCTTGCCCCAAGCGGGATCTAGATAACTCAAAAGCACCTTCCTTCCTCAACTGTGAACCGTCGAGGTATGGAGGTAGGAGGTAGGAGGTAGCCAGTACGTACCTGCCTATCTTTGAAACCTTCCTCCTCCATGTCTATCTATCTACTTGGTTGTCTTAACCTCTTTAACCATTAGCCCATCTCTCCTCATCATCAGAGATGGCGCAAGAACGGATACCTAGCACAAACCCCGGTCGAGATGGCGTCCGACGATTATCGACTCTGTGATGCAGTTCTAAGATCGCCATGTCCGTTCGCTCATCGCCTGTTAGCCTGTCTACCTACCTACAGTAGCTCTAACTACAGAACATCCACTACCTAGCAGCTCAGGTATCCCCATATGCTTAGCTGCAGGTCGCTATCGGCCGGAGGCGTCACATCGTCGAATGCCTGCCCATGTGCTGTGCGAGAGAACCCTGCCGTTTTCTCAGGTACACCAACGCAATCGGAGCCAAGAGTTGCTGCAGACTCCGTACCCTCCCGGGAGAAACACCTTCCAGAGCCCCTCGGCTCTCACCAGAGTAAACGAAACGGTGGCTGCGGCAGACTCAAAAACGTCTGGACTCGCTGTTCGGCTTTTAACAAAGCAAAACAAGATAACCGATGTGGTTTATTGGACGTTAGATCATGCTCCTGCAGTTACGGCTCTCGGCTCACTCTGTCGACTTATGCAGATAAGCCTGTACTATACACATATCTACCTATGGCTGTACCCGGCTCGTTCGGACCACGTTTATTACTCGCGGGCACTGAGGCACCGTTTTCACAAGAGTCCGTCCGAAGGGTCAGACGGAGGTGCGGCGACGGCTTACCATCGGTCGGTCATCGTCCACACTTCGGAGGTCCGTTCGACCTTGTACAAAGCCGCAGTAGCCGCCGGGCCGGTCCATTTATGCCTGCCATCAATCCTTGACAGAACTCTATGTATCGCTTAAGCAAGAAACTACTTTCGATATTCCCCCAGCTATATCAAACCTCGGCAACCAGATATCCGTTTGCTGGGGTTGAGCAGGTCTACGGCACAGAAACTACCAATGTACAGATAGTGGCGCAATGCTTTCTTCCTTCATATTGCTCAACCATGCAGGTTATTGTCTCAAAATCGACTGTTCAGCGTCCTAACTCAACTGCGCTAACTGGAGAACCTAGCCCAAAATACACGCGACATATTTAGTACTGCAGCGGCGTGTCCATAGCACACACGTCCGAGCGTGCATCCTGCAGACCATGCGTGCGTCGCGCCGTCTTTCTCCACTGACCACACCAACCAAAGTTGGCATGTTGGGGGTGTTCGTGTCGGCAGCGCAACAACACTTGACTTGTGGGGGAGGAGACTATGGTAGGCAACGAGCAGGTGGCAGGCAGGCACAGGCTTGTTTCCTGAGACACACCATCTTAATGCTAGGTCGAGATGTCATCGCCTTGATCTCCGGTTAGTGATCTTGTGGACGCATCTTGTGATGTGTCTTACAAAGCCCAGACCAAACATGTGAATATTGGAATCGTCCCCATCAACCACTTGTCAAATCGATGACGACCTCTAGATACGTCTCCCAAATACCAAGAAAGGCCTGGCCTCTTCATCAACCGAGGTCGGATTTAACATGATACATGTCCAAGACACGGGTCAATAGCTCTTGCCTCGTATTAGGTCCTGCGAAGACCAAGGACTGAGATGAGTGGGAAAACCAAAGGACAACATGATGTTACATGTATTCTGTTGACATAAGTATACTCTGTATACCTTCATTGACTCGAAGCTATGTATCTAATCAATTGATAGTGAATTCAATAACGTAACTCATTCTCAAGACGTACAAGGGCAGTCGATCTTTCACGGACCATCAGAGCTAAGCCATGGTCATGAGAGCGCACCAGTTGTTATACGATTTTCTCCGGTATACTACTATGTGATCCTTTGTAGTGCCATCTCACAGTAACACTGGATACTTCTCTGTCAGGACAGCGTTATGATGTGTCTTTGTATTGACATTTCAGACAATTTCTGTAGCTCCTGCGCCCGCTTTGTCACCGCGTGTGCCAGACTTGAACTATACACATCCAATTCTAACTTGCAAATGGGGTCTAGTCCAACAGTTCAACAGTGAGCATGTTAGAGGATTACATACAAACCTCCAGAGATGACCCAAAGCGTTTGAAGGAAAATGTGGAAAAGAGGCATGTTCCTACAGCTGTGCCTAGTCTGATGGTCGAGTATGTGTCATAACCATGAAACACCTGTCACAGACATACAATAAGTTAATATGGCGTAGCCAATTATTATCACATTGTGAGAAGGAGAAAACAAGAGATAGGTAAAGGGATGATAGGCTACGCCAACTCTCTGGCAACACCAAGAATTACAAGACATACTGTGAAAGCCCTGCATCAAAACTCCATTCCTATTTTGTAATACAATGTCCAATTCGACCGCACAGGATCCTACATAACAATCTTTTTCGTCCCCAATCCTTGCCCCCTTAGACCGAGCCCCCGAGATACAGAATGTTCTGTCTGATGGGTTCAGTAAGTGCAACCCGTCCGGTGTAAACGTGTGCGACGGTGTCCTCCCAGGCACGAGGATGTGGGAGCGGAAGCTCAATGGCGTCGCCGGGTCGAACATGCTCAGAAAGGATTATAGCAGCCAGTACAGGGAGGTATGTACGAGCGTAGTTGAGGCCTAGGAGATGTTAGGTATATGTTTCTTCAGGAGTTGTGATGTTGATGCCCGAAGACTGGTGGAGGTATAGGGCCAGTAACTTACGTATGGCAACAGGATGCAAGCCTTGCCGTGAACCTCTTCTATCAAAAGGTGGTGAGCGGTTAGGTTCGATTCGTGGAATAGCACCATAAGAATGGCGTCTTTCACGCGATATTCCAGGTGAGGATGGTCGAGTGGTGGAAGGGGGCGGTTGTAGAGTCGCAACCGACGCACGCCGAGTCCCTTCAGTAGGCTCAACAGGGCTGGTTACTGGAAGTGTAGCCCGTAACTCATCTAAGTCAAAGGTTCTCGTGAGGACCATTGTCTTCCGGCCAGGGGAGTGTACGACCACCCGGGTAGTCAAACGTCCGTCCACGAGATAGGGCGAAGAGGGTTCTGCATCACGCGTAGATATGAAGGAAATATGGCGAAGATCAACTGGCAGTACCAATATCTCAGGATCAAGTGGTCTGTATGAGCCAGGAAGCATTCGGCGACGATAATATTCTCTCTGGCGTGCGAGTTGCATGGATCTAGCATGGGAAACACCACCAGGCGCAGACTGTCGACGCTCATAATCCAGACCTCGCTCAGCATCCAAATCCCGAAGCAACATATTTCTCGTCTGTTCTGCAAGGGTCGGTCTTCGATAGGACGCAGGTGCAGTGAGCGGCGCAGAAAGGGGAGAGCGTCGAGCTGGCAATGTGCTTGGACTTGGAAGGGCAAGCTCTGCGATGGGTCTCAAAGAAACGTTGCGAAGACTCGGCTCCAGCTTCGGAAGATCGCGTTTTCGAGGTTCTAGCTGATCGATTACCATCTCATCAGGTTGCTCCATGTCCTCATCTCTGGCTTCTTGAAGCCGTGGGAGAGGGAGGCTGTGAGGTGAGAGGGGTGAGCCAGACCAAGAAGGGCTCTTTTGGACGATGCGAGATCGCAAGGATCGAACGGAAAGGCCAGGACCAGTGGTTCGTATAGGCTCTATAGCCGGACGAGGCCGAGCCTCAGCTGTGGCCGTCATCATGGTTGTCATCAAAGTGACCGTGCAGTTTTACGAAGATCTTGACCAAACTCCAAGTAATGAATAAGAGAGCACAATCCAAAAATTATCAAAGTGCTTGATCTGGGGGATAAGAAAAAGGATATGTGCTGAGTTGTAAAGAGTAACTTTCTCCTCGATAGATGGTCGTCATTTTATTAATTGGAATGAAATGGCGTTTGCTCTTAAAGAAAGGAAGACATGGCGGATACACACTTGTGCCAACATACTCTGACTTCAGCGCATCTGTCACAAAGAAGAAAGCCATTTGGCTCTGACGGATATCTTTGACGATCAAACATGTGTGTTTGCTAGGCAGGAGAACAAAGAAATGAGGCTTGCTTTAGGTGATGGGTACCGACACATCATGTCAGCGTCCGCGGGGGGCAGCCCGTTCTTGGCTGGTCTTTCCGACCCGGCGGCCTGAATGAGGCGCTGAGAAGCCTGGCTTTGGCGTGTCGACGTGTCGAATATCGCATGCATTGATGTTTGTTAGTTCGGGTGTTGAGAAGTTGAAGACTGATACTGTGTACGTTGGTTGGCAGGGATACACGTGACACGGCGCCCCTGTATAAGACGGCGTAGCGTCTCATTGGTTGGTTAAAGCTCTCGTAGCCTTGAGCCCCTCCATCTGAATATCCGGCAACACCTGGTATCACGGACAAGGCTGAGCTTTCGCATTACTTGTCAAGTTGACAGGTGTCGTCACCCTCCGTCTACTATTACTATTCTTTGTCTTCAATAATTTTCTCTTTTTTTTTACTAACATGCGCTGAAGCTTGATATCATATGCAGCCGGCCATGTCTGATTCCGCCAGCTACAAGCAGCGAAAGGAGGACTTTGTGTCCAACCTCTCTGGCGGCTCTGTCGCAGAAATTAACTATGTTACATCCGTTGCGGCTGTTTGTTTCCCTACGCCACTTGTCTATGCATGAAGATTTGCTAAAAATTGTTGCAGATAGCCATTATCCTATGGTCCGTCCTCCAAGCCCGCCAATCCTTCTTTGAACCGTATACCGTCCTCGCTTTCGTCGTCGATTTCCTCCTCAATGTCGGCGCCATCCTTCTCTCCACAACCCTCTATGGAAACTCGCCGCTTCTACTCAATCTCCTCCTGATTGTGCCTGCCATTCTCGTCTTCACCCTGCCACCCAATGCCATAAGCCGAAAGAAGAAGCCCAAGGTACCTCCGAATGCCCGGTCCAAGGAGAGCTCTGGGCAGCTGGATGTCCTGTCAACCAAGCCTTTCCTCACAAACTTCCGTGGTTGCATGATGATTGTCACCTGCGTGGCAATCCTTGCTGTCGATTTCCGCTTGTTTCCCAGGCGCTTTGCCAAGGTTGAGACATGGGGCACGTCTCTGATGGACCTGGGTGTTGGATCCTTTGTCTTCTCAGCTGGTCTTGTCGCAGCTCGCCCCGTATTGCGAGAGAAAGCGACAGGTCGCACAACGGGCCGAGCTACACCCCTTTTCTACCGAATTGTGCATTCGCTGCGCCATTCCATCCCACTCTTGGTCCTAGGCTTTATACGATTCCTGAGTGTCAAGGGTTTGGACTATGCAGAGCATGTGACAGAGTACGGCGTACACTGGAACTTCTTCTTCACGCTCGGCTTTCTCCCTCCCTTTGTGGCTCTCTTCCAGTCAGCGCTGAAATGGATTCCCTCATTTGCAGGCCTGTCATTGTTGGTCGGCGTCACATATCAGGTCCTGCTTGAAACCACTAGCCTTAAGGCATATGTCCTTACGGCGCCCAGGACCGACCTAATTAGCATGAACCGAGAAGGGATTTTCAGCTTCATCGGGTACTTGGCCATCTTCCTTGCGGGTCAAGATACGGGCATGTTTGTCATTCCCCGCAACATCCCTCCTAAGAGCACTGCCAGTCCAGGGGCCCAGAGGAACACGCTCTTGATGACCATGGCCGTTTGGGGTGTTGTCTGGGCTGGACTGTACTTGCTCTCCACGAACCGTGTCTATGGTTTTGATTTGGCTGTGTCTCGTCGAATGGCAAACCTACCCTATGTTCTTTGGGTTGTTGCCTTCAACACCCTGCAGCTTTTTGGATTTGCAGTCGTCGACACGATATTCTTCCCTGCATTCTATAATGCACAAGATGCAAAGACTGAGAAGGAGGCTTATATACAGGCTACCAGTCGTGTGATTCGAGCCTACAATCGTAACGGCTTGGCCGTCTTCTTGTTGGCGAATTTGTTGACTGGTTTGGTCAACATGACAGTCAACACCTTGGATGCTACTCCGATTGTGACGATGGGAATTCTGGTTGCATATATGGGGATTGTCACGGGCGTTGCGGTGGCTTTGGATGCCTATAACATTAGCATCAAGCTTTGAGTATTGCATATAGCATAGCGCGACACCCCTTATTCGAATTTTGGACATATCTGTAGCATGTCATATATAACACGTATAATACAATCGAAATTCGAAGTTCACATGTCTCGGTATGTTGTGGTTAGCTTGGGGTGCATTAAAGTATTGTGAGCTCGGTATCAAAGCCCTTCAACTGGTGATGAGCGGTTGCAGAACACGAATTCATACGGACAGGTCAACAACAAGACAATGTTCATATTCAAATAGAAGCAGTAAAGCTTCTCTCATTATTGAATTTCCAGTCACGCGAGGAATTATAAGATATTGCTTTGTCAATACTCCTCTACCAACGGACTCAGGTTATCGCCAGTTCTCTTCAACTCATGATGATATTGCTACCCTACAGCATTTATTTACCATGTGCCGGACGGCATTTAGCATGAACGCGTCCCAACCATACTATCAAAGGAGCATAAACTTGAATCTAAGGCACATCCTATCTATCTTATTGAGTAGCATCGGTGTTTGAATGGATACGAAAAATAAAACCACGACTAGGATCAAGTCATGCTCTGGAGATGAATCGTTGATGGAATGCAACGCAATCGTACCCAAATTTCGAACGATCTTCAAGACGCGAATAGAAGAGGATCCGAATTTCAAGTGGCATTGGCGGCTGGGATAACTGGTCCGGCTTGTCACTTGGCGGATCATCATGACTGGGATAGACGCGTCGCGTTTCAATGCGAGCTGTTGAGGGGTTGAATCTCGGGTACGAATAGCTCAGTTGGATTACAACATGTTAGATTATTAGTTATAGTAGCGTGGTTGGAGGAGAGTGTCTGAGTGCCCGAGAAAAAGTAAAGAGATATGACAGCCTATGGTAAGACGGGCAGAGTCGGGTTCTTATACTGAATGACTATCGTGTGGTGTAAGTCAAGGGCACAGCTTCACTGAGCCACCCAACCATCAAACGCCTTATGGTCCCAAACTATAATTACCACGACGGCTCTTCACGTCAATGATCGAGGAGCCTGGCTTTGTTTCTGGAGACGGCGACGCCGGAAGATGACGTCTGAAACGAAAGAATAGAAGGTCGAGGTAACCTTGTCAAGCTCAGATTCACGTCAGCGAGATCCCTGTCTGCTTTAAACGCAGCTCATCTCCGGGCATCAATGCTGGTCACGGGCTTCAACATAGCACGGCATAGCGGGTGCTGAGGGAGGTAGTTGCGCAAACCGAAATCATAACCGAAGTGCAAACTTTTCCCTCGCCTTGTTTTGTTCCGTCAATGTCATATCTATATATATTTATGGCGTCTCAGCGGATATGTCGTGGGGCACGAAGTGGGAGAATTGGAGATGGAAATTAGGGTGTTTCAGAAGTCTCTGGAAAGAGGGACAGCCTTGTCTCGGGGCGAGTGGCTAGATAGCAGAAGAAGACATCTGCAAAGAGCTGATTATACAGGTTCTTTATTTTGGATTCAATTGAGAAACCATTATCCGTAGAAGGTCCAAGGTTGATGGTCTGGGGTAAACAAGCGAGATTTGGCCCTGTCATGAGGCAGAAGATGCGACCCCAGAGCCCATCAAGTATGTAAGACATTAATTCAAGCAAGGGTAAGGGCTCAGCCGGGCGATTGGCCGCTTGAGGCAGGCCTCGGGCACGCAAAAGAGCCCAACCGGACGTTTCTCCCAGCCAAGGAAGATGTTGTGAGGGAGTGATGAAGATCGTCAATGCTCAGTGACATGGCGCGCGAGGGTTGGTCTAATGCCCTCCCCTCCTGTTGTTCGCGCATGTGCGATTTCTTTTTTAGATCCGTCAATTGCTAGCAGTAACTCGAAGAAGCAAAGTGTAATCGAGGCGAGCCTAGTGGTTGTGAAATGTATGCAGATGTAGGGATAGAGGTTGTTGTAGGTTAACCTTGAACCCTGAAAATCACATCTCGACGACAGAAAACAAGGTTGCGAAGTCAGAGTTAAATAGATAGCCAGGCTAGACCATGGCAGAATAAACAAAGTTGATTCAAATTACTCTCGTATTCTTACCAAAGTACGGGTAACATGTAGACATATGCTTTCTCGCATGTTCTTATTGCAACTAGTTCCATGGTTCGATATAGCGGAGCATAAAGCTTGAGCCGGGGCTCATCTGCCCACAAGAAGAGAATCATGCCAGCTGCTGAGCGTCCTGTGTACGCACGAACCAGGACACGGTTCCGTTACTGTAGCTGCGCCCGTTTCTTCCACCCGAGCTTCTCGAAAGAAGTGGAAACTGTAGCTATGAGCTTCCTTTGTTCTTCCTGCTGTAAACCAGGCTAGAATACGAGGAACAAGACGACGGACGGGTCCAGGCGAGACGGACCGTGAGACGCCCTGTTGAAACTGGAGAAGATGGTGTTGAAGTGCTACGGTAGGGAGGAATTAACTTAATCAATCAATACATGCATCATGCAGGGCGGGTTAATATCAAAGCCACGGCACATAAAGTACAAACGGCCGCAACGTTATCCGTCGTTGATGCATCCATGCAATGCAGATCTCACTGGTTTAAGCCAAGCCAAGTCAAATCGAGTCTCGACGGACGGGATATGGCATGCGGTCCCCTTCCTTGGACGGGATGACCGTCGAATTGTTCAACATCGTGACGCGAGCTGCCGTTATTGTCAATGTTAATAAGAAGGCCAGAGCTGAGACCACCCACCTCTGAGAGAAGCAACCCCCTCGCGAAGCCCACTTCTAAGATTACTGGTCAATGCCTAGCTCCCATTCATTCTCCCTCGTCAAGCTTCCCTCTCGTCAGCCCCCAACAAAGTAGATATTTTATACACAACATTGACCATTAGTCGAACGTTGACTATCGACTTCGGGCATCAAACCCAATTCCAGCGACGTCAGACAAAATGGACCGATAAATGGTCTCGGCTGGTCAAAACTAAACTCGGACTAGCTTCAGACGCTTCGAAACAAGGGCCATGAGCACGGGAAGACAGACGACTTGGAAATTGCGGAGCATCACCAAAAGACATAATGGCGCGAGCACTGACCGGCTGCTGGCTGATGAGGCATGATGTCTAATCTCGAGAAAGAACAAGAGACATGACGATGATGAGGAGTACGGAGGTCAGGTGCTGGGATAGATAGGCTACAGTCTACAGTGTTGCAGAGCATCAACGATAACCTCCATGGAAGAGCCTTACGGCCTCGTCAGCTCAGCTCAGCTCTTTATCACATTGTCGTCATTGAGCATATGTGATAAATGAAGCATTGAATAGGCCAAGTATCAAATGATACAGACAACTAACGATTGCTGCTTACGCGAGCCAAGTAAGTCAAACAGAGTCTTTCAGGTGTAACACATGGTTCATACCACCAGCTGTAGTTTGTGTCTATAATCAGTCATTATACAGAGGTAAATGGCATCGATCCATCCATCACATCGTGAGAATGGATCCATGAGAGATGGATGGAGTATTACAGTCAGTACCTGCAGGAACGACAGCGCTATATTCAGGGGTACTGCAGTGGTACTCTGTATTGCGCTCGATTCAGGTGGTACGTACCCTCAGAATGGATCTGATCCATCCATGCATGGCACCCTTTCCAGCCAAGGTTTTTCCCTCGACTCCTTGCATTGGATTAGAGACAAGGTATGCGAAGTACCTTGTGGATGGCATCACATTGGATATCTCACTCCAAGTCAGGCTGTGAGAGCATTGCATCCACTCAAATTCTCAAAAGAGATCAATGCTCTAACACTTTTCCCAGCGAAGAGGCGCCCTAGTCTGGTCAATGGCCTGTGTCGGTCTGGTTAGTGGTGGATATTGTCTGTTGGAGAACAAGAGGATGAGGATGGGGGTTCCACACCTGCAGCCCAACCTAGTCTGTTAGACGTCTCATCTCGTCCTGGCGCCCGAGTCTTTCAGTCTTGAGAGTCCCATCTGGGAAATTGATGAATGGCTTCCCTGGACTGGGCTTGGCTTTCGAGGTACTTGACCTGACGGGACTGCCCAGGTTCTAGGTAGTACCTTAATCTTTAAGGTACTGTACTTTTACTTTTACCGCGCAGTAAGGTAGGTAAAGTACCTAGTAGTAATTAGATTGATGCTTTTTCTGCTTCCCTCTACTTACTCACTCACTCACTCACCTCCAGGGCCTTTCCCTTTTCTTACTCCGACTCATACTCCTCCACCCTCTCTCTACCTAGTAGCGCGCGAAGGCCCCGACTCAAACACGGTCCTCACACCATTCGCTACTAGGCCGGCCAGAGTCTTTCATCCTCCGTCCGTTTAATTGACCTCGTCCCAATCTTCTTTCTCTCCTCCTCCATTCGCCTGTTTCTGGCGATTCACCACTCCTCTCACGTCTTTTCTGGCGTTTGCGCGTTCGCATCGAGTGCTGCGTTGTGTTGTCCGTCGATCGACTCCCTCTCGCGCGCCCCAACCTCCAGTCCAATTGGGATTGGATCCCTATCGCCTAAAAAAGGGAGTTAATTAGCACCTGCAGGACCCAATACCCAAGCCGCAACAACAACAAAAAAAAACAATACCAGCCCAGCCCGGCTGCCAACGCATCCAGCGTCGGTCGTCCTCCAATCCTAATCCGCGTGTCGCAGCCGTTAGCTGCATCTTCACCCTGTAACAGTCAGCGGATACTGTGACTTTAAACCGACCGATATCGATCAAAGCGCATTTCTTCTACCGACCGATCTTTCTGCGCGCGCACCATGAGATAGTCGAGACACGACTCATTAATACCTACTTATCCATCGGATCCATCCAATCTTTGAAACGGTTCCTCCGTGTCAGTCGCTTAGTTACAGCTGCTTCTCTGGAGCCGCGTGCATTACCTATTCCCGGTAGAGCGCTTCCCCCGAATTACTATACCCAGGCTGGACCGTCTGAAACTGCCAGGTATTTCGACCTGCATATTCGCGTCGCCGCCTGGCTTTTTTTGAGCGCCACTGTCAGAAAACTTCAACTCGCTCACCCCGTGGTATAATATTTGACAGCGCTCAGAAAACGGTTTTAGTCCGTTTAATTATTGACGCGTTTGGGCGTGGAAGATGTCGTCGGCTGCACTACAAACAGCCCCCCATCAACACACCGCTCTGGCTTCGTCCCCCTTGAGCACACCGTCGTCCCGCCAGTACAGGCCCGCGCACTCATCCCCTAATAGCCAGGCGTACAATGCTCAGCAGACCTCGACCGCTTCTTCATCTTCGCGACGACCTCCTTCACGAAAAACGAACGACAGCGCGCCTTCGCCTGCTTATCATCTAGCTCCAGGCTTCGGTTCACCCGTCACCGCTTCAGCACCCAACGACCAAGATCCTTCCGCCTCTGCCTCTGCCTCTGACTGGCAAGGCAACATGCCTCCCGTTGCTCCTCCACGGACCTCGTCCAACCACCAGAGTGGTAGTTCGCGAAGGTCGCAATATCCTAACGACAGGGCTACCAATTCTCCTCGCCGAGACCAAAACAGTTCCTCTCGAACTGGTTCGCGTGGTGACCCAGCAGAGAATGGTCACCGAAGTAGCAAGGCTGACGCTGCTGCCCGAGCCAGCAGCCGAGATGGCAAGGCCGCAACCACCAACATGCCGATCCGATCCGCTCACAGCACGCCCTCAAGGCCTGTCCACGATGCCACTGACAGCTTAACAAAAGCTATTGCAGCTGCTCAAGAGACCATCGACCGAGATCGCAATCATGCCACAAACCAGCACAACGCCGAGGACGAGGCTGCGCCGCCTCCTGTGGTCGCGACAGGTGATCATGGCGAGGAGCGACGAGGACAACGAAGCCGGCACGACCATAGCCGCAGCCACAAGGGCAACACAAAATTTGGTGATTTCATTCTGGGAAACACCATTGGTGAAGGTGAATTTGGTAAGGTGAAGCTTGGTTGGAAGCAGGACAGCAGTGTCCAGGTAAGCTTGTACTTGATCATCTTGCAAACATTCAACTTACACCGTACTACAGGTTGCCATCAAGCTCATCAAGAGAGACAGCGTGGGTAGCAACCCGTCTCGATTCGCCAAAATTTACCGTGAAGTTGCTATTCTCCGTGGCGTTCAGCACCCCAATATCGTCCGTCTAATCGACAAGGTCGAGACAGACCGACACATTGGTATTATCCTCGAATACGCGTCTGGCGGTGAACTATTCGACTACATCCTCAACCACCGCTACCTAAAAGATAATGCCGCTCGTCGCTTGTTTGCCCAGCTCGTTTCTGGCGTTGGCTACCTTCACAAGAAGGGCATCGTTCACCGAGATCTGAAGCTCGAGAACTTACTTCTCGATCGCAACCGCAACATTATTATCACCGACTTTGGCTTTGCCAACACCTTCGACCCGAACGAAGAATTGAGCAAGGAGGAAGAACTCAACCTCACAGACAAGGAGTTTGTGAAGCGAATGGGCTTGGACCGAGTCAAGATGAACGGCTCCAGGAAGGGTGATCTTATGCAGACAAGCTGTGGAAGTCCTTGTTATGCCGCGCCTGAACTTGTTGTCAGTGATTCTCTCTACACTGGACGCAAGGTGGACGTGTGGAGTTGTGGTGTCATTCTGGTAAGTTGTGGCCTTGATCTGAAGGATTATTGAAGCTGACCTGATGGTTTTAGTACGCCATGCTTGCTGGTTACCTCCCCTTCGATGACGATCCTGCCAACCCCGAAGGCGACAACATCAACCTTTTGTACAAGTACATCGTGACGACACCTTTGACTTTCCCCGAATACGTCACTCCCCATGCCCGAGACCTTCTCCGCCGCATTCTCGTCCCGAACCCCCGAAAGAGAGCGGATCTATTCGAGGTCGCTCGACACAGCTGGTTGAGCGAATATGCGAACCTTGTCGAGTTCATCACCAGCTCGACAACGTTACCTTCAGAAGTTCCCGACTCGGGAGTTGCACCGGACGATTATGCCGAACCACCTACCATTGCCCGAAGCTCTTCTGTCCGCGAGGCTACCAAGCACAAGCAGTCTCATCCTCCCGTGGTTGGAGGACTGGCGAAGACTCATGGCAGCGTCGACCCCGAATCCGAGTCTGCTCACCG
The DNA here is from genome assembly GCA_030411635.1 of Fusarium sp. MBC 119. NCBI lineage: Eukaryota > Fungi > Ascomycota > Sordariomycetes > Hypocreales > Nectriaceae > Fusarium > Fusarium sp. MBC 119. Next base: position 196,242 of record JAPERM010000089.1, read on the forward strand.
CAGCACCCCCAAGGATGCCAAGCGACGAACTGTCCAGGTCGAATACGTGGCTCCAACAACCAAGACCCAGCGTGGTACCGACGCAGCGCCTTCAAAACCCAGCTCTCACTCTCTGCAGCAAGCACCTGCCGATGTGCCTGAACCTGCTACCGAGAAGCCTCTACCCCGTGAACCCCCACTGACAAAGGACAATGCTTCCCGGCAACAATCGAGACGTCCTCAGAGCTCGCACAAGAGCACTGCTCCTCACAGACCGGCCCGCGACACCCGAGCTACTTCCGATAACGCTTTCATGACTGGTTCAAGCAACACAACAAGACCACGGACTCAGGGCTCGATGCAATCTTCTGCATCAATGGGTCTTCAGTCTCATGGCAACTACGGCCAGCCTGCGCCCCCGACCATTGCCGATACAAATGCTCATGGCCGAATCCAGCAACCTCAAAACCCCGAGGATGAAGAGAATGTAGCCAAGAACGTTGGTAGTGTTCCTCCCAAGGTGATGAAGATGTCGACTTTCCAGAACGAGACCAAGGCTTCAGGCCGAGGCCACAAGAGGTCCAACACTCTGGGCGACCTTGGCAACAAGATCATGGGCCGCAGCGGATCCATCTTTGGAGGCCGATCTAAGAAACGACCAGAGCAGCAGCAACAGCAGCAGCACGATAAATCGAGGAAGTATCCTCCTGTCAGCATGTCCAACACCATGCTGCCTGGTGAGGATGCCGGCCCACGACCCTCGATGGACTCGAAGGCTTCTCGACGATCATTCTCATTGGGACTGGGCAAGAAGCGTAGTGGCAGTGTCCAAGGCTCTGACAAGCAGAACCGTCGATTCTCTCTGGTCAAGGCCATGGGTTTAGGCAGGGACCAGGGAAGCGTAACAGGATCTGAGGCGGATTCACAGCAGGACTTGCCTATTCAACATCCTCGAGCTGAGCAACTCCGTGGGTATAGCGCCCATGACGAGCCACGACACAGCGAGCCTTACTTCGATGCTCCCTATGAACAGTATCCTCAGCGGGACACGGCCCAGTCGAGCCCTGTGTACCACACACGCTATGGAACCGCTCAACAGGACGGTCGAAGACCCAGCGCAATCCCTACTTATATACAGGGAGGCACTCACCTAAACACCGCGTCGGACTCGTCTGTGGACATGCGACGACCTCCGACCGAGCCACGATCTCGCCCTTACCAGGCAGAATTTTCGGATTCTGAGGGATACGATGGACGTCCCGTTGGAAGCAGCCGCGACGACCGATCAGGTGTGCTTCACAAGAACCACAAGAGGTTCGCGGACGCCTACGATGGAGAGAACTATCGTGGACACGAAGGAAGCAGTGGAGCCGCCAAGCGGGTCATGGACTTCTTCAGAAGACGCGGAAAAGCGAGGGGTGGCGAGGACCGGTGAACAAAGCATGCGTCAAGCACCTGGAGTTAACGGCGTACCGTCTCAGTTTGAAGATCTCTTGTCTGGAAGTTTCGCACCAACGTTCCCAGTTGGATGCCATAATTGTCATTGTCTATTATTTTTGCCGGGACGTACAACACCACACATATTCAGCTACCAGTAATGAGGGACGAAAACCGAGGGCTCTCGACGATGCCCATTAGCAACTTGGAGACCGCCCGGGGTTGGTCCTTTTCACACACACATACTCACATCATGGCGCAAGGGGATACGAGATTGAGATTAGGTGGTGGTCCCGGATGGTTATACTCTACTACATACTACATTTATCGGTTACGGAAAGTTTGTTCATGCTCGAGCGGTAGATGGAACAAGATGAGGGCTGGATGACCCTGTGTTTCTGTACATTTTGAACCGCGGAAGAGAGAAGAAGGTGGAAGGAAGGTGCCATTTTATTTGTTTGTTCCTATAAACGCATCTCAATCAGGTTTGTCTCAAGGGGACATTAGCGACGGAGCCCAAGAATCGAGTGACTTGAGCAGGTCTTGATAGGACCGAGCCGTTTGTTTGAAGGAGATGGAAAGGCTGTGGTTATCTGAAGACGCTCTGGTGAACAACGGACTGGAGCTGCCATATATCATACCTAGACATACCTAAACGAGATGGGAGAAAGAGGAGATCTATGTAGAAATTACACGTGGCGCACACTTGAATTGCCAATTGTTTGTACCATCCAAGGCTTGTGATGTAGATTTGTGATAAATTTGTTGACTATTGCGTTTGGAAGCTTGTTTGAAGTTACGACTACTTAGAGTGTGCAAACGCATCCAACTGAGCAGTCATGCTTTCTTTCAGGTCAGATAGACCCTGTAATGCCATAGTTACGAATGCTGGCGAGATCGATCAACACTTGTTTGAGATAACTGAACGTCTTCTGTTTCCTGTGGATTGTAACAATGTGTCTTGTTTAAACTGCTCTCTGTTCTAGAACTAGGTCTGTAGGGGCTTGCTAACGTACCTAGTACTCAAACACCCACTGGGTATCTAGTACTAATATCCAATCCTCGAAAGACACAATTAGTCGAGATGAAATGTGGTTTTCTTTGTGATAGTACTATCCTTTCCTAATCGCACAAGCCAAATTAACCGTTACCGCTTCAGCATAGTTCAAGCATCTGTGGGGTTAAGCTCTCGTTTGCTAACTGTTCTACCGGTAGCGGTGAGGAGTGTTGAACCGGTCCAATACTAAGGCTAACTCTGGACTCGAATTGCGTACGTGATCAATCAAGATGGGATTTCAGAGGTAGGATTACTGTCGTTTCATAAGAGTATCGATCATTTAATGTAGAAGTATACTATAACGTTCGGATTATCATTGCCGTTGTAACACCATAGTAAGCCCGGCGTATTGGTAGTTACGTCACTTGGCGATGCGTAATGAATGTACGGGAGACCTCATGCTTGCGCGTTGTCGGAGCCGGAGCCGGAGCCCACGATTTGAGCCATCGGTGTGATCGATAGGCCTCTCGGCTCGGACTTGGGTCTCACCCGAATGGCATCTCCGTGTGCTGCTTTGTCGGTCGATTGCATCACTAGTACTAGTACTAACTAGTACCTGTGTAGGTAGGGTTGTAACTTGTTCTACCTCACTTCTGAAACAAGAGTTGATATCTCGTTGATCATATTGCGTTCACCGTCAGAACTATTACAACATATCATTTAAGAGATACGTAGAGAGTCAAGCCACAGCCAAGCCAGATTCAAGGAAACTTGGACAATTCAGTCAAAACAAGTTGTGGTCCCTGTCGATCACTTACTCTTTAAGGGTGTGTCACTGCTCGTTGTGGTGGTGCCAAGCCTCACTCGGCACATGGCATCCGAGAAAGACGGGGATATTGGTCGATAAGCTTGTTGCTTTGATATGTCCCCAGTAGTCTGTTTGTTGGACCGCCTCGTGGACGATGGAGCTTTCATTAAGCTGAGGCTCTTTTCTGGTCTTTGTGATATAGACACAGATGTTTGTAATACATGATTGCTATCAAACGGTGTAACTGTTCACTAGTGAAGTGAGTCACGACGTCGCCAGAAACATCCAGACTCTCTTAGACGAGGGAGCCCAGGATCACGCGGCAAGCTTCCATCGCTGAGGCTGCACCGCCTCACTTTGCCCCTGGTAGTACAACCAATCAAGCTCGACTCTAGCGGACTACCTCAGCGGTTTGACGACATCAGATACCCATCATTGCGCTGGACTCTCGACCGGGCCACAGTAGCAGTGGACTATTCTCCACTAACGCCACTGAACAAACAGCGTCATCCCCGATTCAGGAAACCTCCAAGGGTACAGTAGCTTCCGCCTTAAAGCCAAGGCCTTGGCTCTTCTTGATTTCACTTCTTTCACACTTACACACTCGACGTTTTACACAAAACACTCAAAAATACCTGTCGAAAGCTGTTTTCGATAGTAGATATCTACAAATCAAACTCTCGAGTAAACACCTGTTCGATGAAGGAAGCCTCCTCTGAACCACCCAATATAAATGGCAGTCGCTCTGGTCCACAACCCGCAGCGCCCACTGCTCAAGGCTTGAGCGAACAAACTCGACACGAGCAATTCGACGAAAAGACTCAGTCAGATAAACAAAATGGTAGCTCTGGCTTTGCCAACGGCGGTGACGCTCAGCGCACCAGCCACAACAACTCCTCCATGCTCAAGATCCGATCCGCTGGTGACGCCCCGTCTCACACGTCTTCTCAAACTGCACGGCCGGGGTCTGTCATAGAGACGCCTGGCAAGGCCGAGGAGCCGTCACAAGAAGAGAACTCAAATAAAAATCCAAACGGAAGAATGGCAAGATTCGTGACTGAGGTCAAGCGCAGTTTTCGACTGGCTGTCACCTACAGTTGGCTCAACGTCTTCTTGATCTTTGTCCCCGTTGGTATTGCCGTCGCCCAGGTCGATGGCATCCACGGCGGTGTTGTCTTTGGCATCAACGCTGTTGCCATTATCCCTCTTGCCGGACTCTTGGCTTTTGCTACCGAGTCTGTTGCTCGAAAGATGGGAGACGCCATGGGCGCGTTGCTGAATGTCACCTTTGGTAAGTTGATCTCAAGCCTATTTTTAAGCCTTTGTATTCTAACCTATTTCGTCCAATAGGAAACGCTGTAGAATTGATCATCTTCATCATTGCCTTGGTCAAGGATGAGATTCGAATCGTTCAAGCCTCCCTTCTGGGCAGTATCTTGGCCAATCTCCTGCTTATTCTGGGAATGGCCATGCTTCTCGGTGGTTTGCGCTTCCGAGAGCAAGTCTACAACAGCACAGTCACTCAAATGAGCGCCTGTTTGCTTAGTCTTAGCGTTATTAGTCTGGTTTTGCCGACGGCTTTCCATGCTTCCTTCCGTGATACGGATCTCGCTGATAGGCAGTCCCTCAAAATCAGCCGCGGAACGAGTGTCGTAAGTCTCAGCATGATGCCCTTTGGTATGTAACCTTCTAACACGCTCCTAGGTCCTCCTCCTCGTATACGTCATCTACCTTGTGTTCCAGCTCAAGTCTCATGCGTATATGTACGAATCCACCCCTCAGCACATTGTCGATGCTGAGTCGGCCCCTGGCCCTGCTGCTGGTTTTCTGGATTCGTCCAGCTCTGACGACAGCTCATCATCGAGCTCGGATTCTTCCGACTCCGATTCGTCTCATGGTACCATGCGCAAGCGTATGAAGAAGGTCCTCCGCAGCAGACGACACCGAAGATCTAGTGCCACTTCTGTCGATACTGCTGATACCAAGGGAGCCCGTACCGCCTCATTCACAACTTCCAACACCACACCTCAAGAAGAAGTTTCTGAAGCAACAGCTTCTCGCCACAGGATTCCTCGTTTGCCCTCCTATGACGGAAGCGAGAATGCCATCGATGAAGAGGAAGAGACGAAACGTTCCAACAGACGCCGCCGTTATCGCCGCCATAGGCACCGCAAGAATAAGAAACACGCTCGTGATGTTGAAAAGGGCGTCGACAACACTCAATCACAGAACAATCTGCCCGAGGGTATCCCGCAAACCAATGGTGAGGGTGAACCTCGTCGCGTGGACTTTGCTGTACACGACGACATCGAGGCTGGCCCTTCAAATACCGGTAAACGACCATTCCCTCTCAGGGGAATATCTGTCAAGAATCTGGCCCCTCCCGTTTTCACCGAGAAACCTAAGCCTGGCGATGTCCCAGCCATGGCTCCTGGTTCTGTTCCTCGTGTTCGCTACGGCATCAGACGTACCAACTCACTGCCGGATCGCCTGCAATTTCGACCACCTGGCGCAATGTTGCCGGCCCAAATTCCCCTCATGTCGTTGAATGCTCCCGGCGCTCAACTTATCGACAAACAGGAAGAGGACGAAGAGGAGCATCTTACCCAAATCGGAGCCATCGTTCTGCTTCTTCTTTCCACAGCTTTGGTAGCAGTCTGTGCAGAGTTCCTCGTCGATTCGATCCAAGAGGTTGTTGAAACTTCTCACGTCAACCAGGTCGGAATCGGTCTCATCATCTTGCCTATTGTTGGCAACGCGGCTGAGCACGTTACAGCTATCAAGGTTGCAATCTCGAACAAGATGGACCTCGCAATTGGAGTTGCTGTCGGTTCATCGATTCAAATCGCCCTTCTTCTCACTCCTGTCATGGTCATCCTTGGATGGATCATGGACCGAGATATGACGCTGTACTTCACGCTGTTTGAGACAGTCTGTCTTTTTGTCTCGGCGTTCATCGTGAACTTTCTAGTATTGGATGGAAGAAGCAACTATCTTGAAGGTTCTTTGCTTTGTGCGGTATACATTATCATCGCCGTTGTGGCTTTCTTCTATCCAAATGAAAAGCAATCTAGCCCTTGGGGTGGTGGTGAGTAGTCCGTCCACTTCACATAGTGGGACTGGCAAAGGAATGTCCGATTTTACTCCATTGAACTTTTGTTTAATGCCGAGGATGTGTCGGGATATTTTGCTGGCTACTGTAGACGTTGACAATCGGTGAGGGTTGATAATGGCTTCATATAACATACATAGAAATCAAGGTAGACAGTGAGGAAATCCAATCCAATCTGATCAGAGGCAGGGATCTCAAAGATCCCCAAATCAGTACAATTCTAATTTTTAGCACAATACGGTATTTCCCTATGGTAGTCCAAGCTTTCCTGTGACCATGTGATACCTGGGGAGGGGCTGTGCAGACTGCGTAAATACGACGAGGCGTATTGTTTGTGGAAAATGGCGGCACAGCCACGACTTTAAAATGACCTACTTCCCGATAAAAGGCCAAAAGGGAGACGCTCATTTGCTTCGTTCTCTTCCTGGTTTCTTACTTGAAGCCTGTGTCAGGCTGGTTCTTTGTTGATATGTATACCAGTGAAACCTGATTTAAGCTTATAAGTGGTTGCATATGCCCACTTTGAATCCCTGCCTCAACTTCGTCATAAGCCTAATCTTATTTCTACATCATCACAATGTGTTTCGGAAGCAAGAAGGAACAAAATAACGACCCTGCGCCGCGTCCAGTACAGAGACCGGCGTCGTCTCAAAGCCAAGGGGACGTTAAGAAGAGCAAATACAATCCTCAGAATGACCCCAACCAGTTCAATGGAGAGTCTAGCTATGCTGCGCCGCCAGGGCCGCCTCCGGACAGGAAGCAGGCCTCTGATTTTGCGCCGCCTCCAGGACCACCTCCCGGCCAATCTTCATCGCAACAGTACTCTGCTCCTCTAGGACCGCCACCTGGTCACGCGGCATCGCAACAATATGATGCTCCTCCTGGACCACCCCCAAGTAAAGGCCCGCCGCAGTACGATGCGCCCCCAGGTCTACCACCAGGCCAAGGGCCCTCTCAGCAATATGCGCCGCCGTCTGGTCCTCCGCCCAAGCATGATTGGGAGGTAGCAGTGCCGGATACATCGCTATTCCCGCCACCTCCTGCTATCTTCAGCGGCTACGACAGATCGCCTACGAGCAATGCCACTGAGGAAGAGGCCATTGCTGGCGAGGACTGGTGCCAGTCGTATCCCATGACGGGTCCTATCTACCTGGACCAGATTGGAAAGACAGCTCTCCAGGCGGGCAACATTCGTCTCATGGAACCTATGGGCTTCAGCGGTAAACTTACCTGGATGGAGCCGGGACACTGGCAGGGCTGGAGCAAGAAGAACTCTCCCGACCGTTGTATCATTGGCTACCCGCCGCTCTACTCGGTCACCGAGCACGATCCCATCCGCCTCGGTCAGCCTAGGACTATCTACTATGAAGTTAAGCTTGCGCGCGATAGCCCCGAGGTATTCCTCGCCCTTGGCTTCACCGCACTACCCTATCCATCTTTCCGCATGCCAGGCTGGCACCGCGGTAGTCTAGCGGTGCACGGTGATGACGGGCACAAGTACGTCAACGACCGCTGGGGCGGCCGCGACTTCACGCAATCTTTCAAGCGCGGAGACACATACGGTATCGGCATGACTTTCCGTCCCATTGGTGGGCCGAAGCCACAGGTTGACATCTTCTTCACGCGCAACGGCACGTTGACGGGTGGATGGGCGTTGCATGAGGAGACGGATGCAGAGCAGGATCTTCCTGTGACGGGATTGGAGGGCTTCCATGATTTGAGCTGTGCTATTGGAACTTATGATGGGGTCAAGTTTGAGGCTGCTTTTGAGCCGTCCAAGTGGTTGTATAACCCGTATCGGGTCTAAGGGAGTCGGCGTTTTTGTTGTAATGACTCGAGCTGAAGGATTCTATGTCATGCCTGACTTCGTTGGCTAGTTGGAGATTGTTTACCTTCAAATAAGAGATCGAGACACACGTTCTCTTTTACATTGTATTATAATTGGTACTTGATACATATGCTTTTATGAGTGATCCTACCCGGGATGAGACAGATGTTGCATTTAGAGAAATATGAGTTTGCCCCGAAGCAAACAGCAAGGGCTTTTTGTATTTGTCAAGATTGCCGTGGGGTCAACTCAAAATCCTGGTGTTGTTATTATAAGTGATGTGCTTGGTTGCCATGCAAAGGGTTTTGTGTCTTTACACCGTAGTAAGAAAGATCTCGGTCTCGGAGTAGGCGATATTCAAATATCAGGCTTGGATGATTACTGGGCACACTTATAGCAACAACAAACCATTTCTAAGACTGCGGAGTGGAGATTCTAGAGTTATTGTCGTCAAAACCAAACTGAACCAAACTTCCAGAATAACAATCAGTACAACGGTCGTCGCATCGTCCATGGGTTGAGTGTACATGCATCTAACGGGGACAGGCGCCCCCATATTTACAACCCCACCACAGAGATGCGCGACCGACAATCGCGACTTTGTGGATTCTACACTTTCTATCGTCGCATATCGTCATTTCTTTCGCATCATACAATCATGGAGGTTGATAGCGATAACGGCCCACTCAGTCAGTTCGCCTCAGGCGCCTCAGTCGAAAAGTAAGCTCAATGACCTGTCTGCACTCCTCCGACAGCGAATATCTGACCATGATAGGGATGCTTGGCCTGCAGTACGCAGCGACATAATTACAAGACTCGACAAGGTATTCTCATACGTCGCCTTGCGATCGCCTTGATCAATGGACTCACCACTTCACTTTAGATTGCACACAACGACTTCCCGATACCTAAGCTACCTCCTCCACCACCAGCTCCCCAGCCATCTATAGAAGTACGCGCATCTGCGCCGCCCTCATCGCCACAAGCCGACCCCTCCCAAGAAACAAGCAAGGAGACTGGGACGACCGAGTCACTTCCCGCAACACAGACTATCGATGGCGCACTACCCAAACAACTGGCAGATATGCTTATCGACATTACGAAGCACCTCGAGACCTTTGAGACCGATCCTCCCCATACCATTCAACGACTTGCCGAGTTGATCCTACGACCTAAAGCACACTACAAAGCGATCGCGCCTTATCTACATGCCGTCGACCGTGTAGTGCAGGTGACGTCAAGTATAAATACATATCCTCTACCGCCACCTATTCCCGACATGTCTTCGATACACCTGAATGGCGAAGACCCCAAGGATCCAGCTGTATCAGTCGCCTGGAGCAACCCTACAACGGCAGCACTGGGCACAGATGAAGCGCTGGGAGGAGCTCTTTTGACACCTATCCCGTGGTTGACAAGACGGAGCCCCGAGAGCTCACAGGACACGCCTGGAGCGCAAATTCACAGCGAAAGCACCGAAACCATCGAAGGGCCCAACGGCGTGGGGAGCATTGAAACAGTTTCCGTTAGTGTCAACGGCATTCCGTCTACAGGACATGCACGAGGGGTTACACAAGGCGAACTCTTGCGCCAGGAGCAACGGGCTGGCGTGGTCCCTGTGAGCCAACTATCAAGGGCTCAAGAAGCTGCTCATGAAGGAGAGCGTGTGCCGATGGAGGAGGAAGAGGAAGAGGAACCACACGAGGAAGAAGAGGAGACACCCCATGCCAGAGGGCCTGAAGAGATTGGCATGAGCGATACTGGACCTCAATCTACGACGACAAGCTTCACGTCAGAAGGTGGTATGGGAATGCAAGGAATCGACGTAGAGGCTGCAGTTGGTCGGAAACACGACGAAGAGGAAGAACACAAGGCCGATGGTGACATAGACGCCGATGGAGATGTCGAGGGCGAGAGCGAAGCCAAGAGCCCAAGCGCAGAGAGCGTTGGCACGAAACGTGAGGCAGAACAAGATCTCGAAGGCGACGCGTATAAGAAAGTTAAGGAAGATGGGACTGAAGACGACAAGAAGATCGATGGCGACTCTGCTGATGCCAAAGATGGAGTGAAGAAGGAAGAGGAAGAGGAAGGCCAAGCGCCATATGAAGAAACCAAGACAGAGGACGATGTCGACAAGATGGATATGGAATAGGAAACCGGCTTGACGAGGCTGGTCACGATAAGACGAAACGACAAGTTAATGGGAGTGATTACTTCACCAAGCAAGCTCTCGGCTTCTGGGGCCTGATTAGAAAGCATAATTAAGGATTCATACCGTTATGAAGGTATGTAATACCGGCTTAACATTGTCTTATTGAGAGTATGAACTGAAATGTCTCATGATCATCATGCTCAGTTACAGACAGACACACTCAAGCCACAAAATAATTCTCCTTAGTGTGACATGAGACTTTTCACCGCTTTATGACAGTCGCAGGGCGTATAAACCAGGATAGGAAATGTGGATTGTGTTGACTGGCCTTGAATCGACCTGAAGGGGCCCGTTGCTGTGGTAACAGGCGCTTTGTCTGTGTTGATCCTAGACCCATGCCCCCCAAATACAACTAAACATGGTCTACAGTTGTACTATTTACTTTATGTCAAACAGCCTTGCCGCAACCATATGCAGGCATCCCCTCCTCGTACTATCGAAAATTCGAGATCTTGCAAGTTTCAACCTTCTTTTTGCTTCTCTAGTTTAATACTCGGTCAAGCGAATGCGCAAGAGCTGAAGCACTCTCGAGGCTCCCTCCACAGGCTTTCACCACTTAAACTAACCCAACAGAACCCTCAAACAGTTGCCCATCGTGGCTTTCCAACGCCCAACACGCTCCGAGCGGGAGCATAGCCGCATCGCGATGGGCTCAAGCCTACGCGCCGGCGCCGGCAGCAGCAGCCGTGCCAGCGTGAGAGCTGGCTCAAGAGCGCCATCGACACGATATGGCTCGTCTGTCGTGTCGCGCAATGGACCTGTATCACCGACCGGGTCTATCGCTTCAATAAACACTGTCAATACCGTCGGCACCAAGCGCAAAGAGCGCGACTTTGAGGCCGATGCCAGCACCGAAGAGACAAACATCCAGGTCGTTGTTAGATGTCGAGGACGCAATGAGCGCGAGGTTCGCGAGAACAGCAACGTTGTTGTCACAGCGGATGCTGTCAAGGGAAAGATTGTCGAGTTGTCAATGGGTTCCAATGCTTTGAGCAACCGCTCTTACAACTTTGATCGCGTCTTTTCTCAGGCGGCGGACCAAAACATGGTCTTTGACGATACAGTGAAGCCAATCTTGGACGAGGTCGGTATCTACTACACTATCAGACGCGAATACTAGTTACTGACCCTCGATTTAGATGCTCTCCGGATACAACTGCACCATCTTCGCCTACGGACAAACAGGCACCGGAAAGACGTACACCATGTCCGGTGACATGACCGACACTCTGGGGATGCTCTCAGACGAAGCCGGTATCATTCCCCGCGTGCTCCAGACTCTGTTCAACAAACTCGAGCTCGAAGATGCCGAGAGCACCATCAAGTGCTCGTTCATCGAACTTTACAACGAGGAGCTCCGCGATCTGCTCTCGTCTGACGACGGCACCAAGCTCAAGATTTTCGACGACACCTCGCGACGAGGCCACGCCAGCACCATTGTCCAGGGCATGGAGGAGAAGCACATCAAGACCGCCACTGAGGGTGTCAAGGTGCTCCAGGAGGGTAGCTTGAAGCGTCAGGTGGCGGCTACAAAGTGCAACGATCTCAGTTCCCGAAGTCACACTGTCTTCACCATCACAACATACGTCCGAAAGCCTAACGAGCACGGCGTGGATGCTCTTGTCAGCGCAGGAAAGCTGAACCTTGTCGATTTGGCTGGAAGCGAAAACATTCAGCGATCTGGAGCTGAGAACAAGCGTGCTGCCGAGGCTGGTCTCATCAACAAGTCACTCCTGACTCTTGGCCGAGTCATCAACGCTCTTGTCGACCGCGGCTCTCACATCCCCTACAGAGAGTCCAAGTTGACACGCCTGTTGCAAGACTCTCTTGGAGGTAGGACCAAGACCTGCATCATTGCCACGATTTCTCCCGCCAAAAGCAACCTGGAAGAAACTATCTCAACACTCGACTATGCTTTTAGGGCCAAGAATATCAAGAACAAGCCACAACTCAACCCCATGGTGGAGAAGAAGACATTGCTAAAGGACTTTACCATGGAGATTGAGAAGCTCAAGAGTGAGCTCATTTCTACCCGCCAACGCAACGGTGTTTATCTTTCCAACGACGCCTACGAGGAGATGACTGCACAAAGCGAGTCTCGCCGCATTGTCAACGAGGAACAGGCTGCCAAGCTAGAGACTCTGGAAAGCAACCTACGAAACAAGGTCCAGGAACTGTTCAACCTCCAGTCCACGTTCATGGGTCTCAAGAAGGATCACGAGGGAACAAAGGCCCAGCTGGATGATGCCAAGGAGGTGTTGGACCAGACCGAAATCGTCCTATCAGCAACACGAAAGTCGCTCGCCGAGGAGACCAAGATCAGAAAGGCGCACCAAAAGACGGAGCAGAAGCTTACAGAAGTTGGTGGAGAGCTCATCAACAAGCTGCATAAGACAGTCAGCGACGTTGGTGGACTTCACGCCAAGAACAAGCGAAAGTCCGATCTTCAGTCTCTCAACCGAAACACTTGGACCACATCTCAGGACCAGGTTGTTGATGTTACTTCCATGGTCGAGCGCCGAATCGACGAGTTCCAGGAGGAGCAGCAAGAACATATCGCCAGCGTAGGACAACGCATGGAGAACTTTGTCGACGAGGAGCTGCGCAAGCTATCCTCGACACAGACGTTCCTCGACGAGCACCTGAGCACATTTACCGAGTCAAAGAGGGAATTGCTCGACTCGAAGCAAAAGTCCAAGGAGGATATGGACGAGGTCTTGGAGGAGATTAAGGTCGTTCGTGACACAGTCAAGGAGCGCATGGGCGAGAGCCTGCAGTCTATCTCTCACTCTGCTGAGAGAATAGCAGCAGACATGTTGAATGAGATGACAGCGTTCCATGGACAGGTAAGCCTCTACCATGGTTTATTTAAAAGACAGCTACTAACACGCCACAGCTGCACAACTCTTATAGTGCACTCGGAAAAGACTTCAAGTCTGTCTTCGAGGATCTTGTTAAGCACATCACTGACCAGCGAGCTGAGTGCGATAGCCTCAGACGACAACTCCAAGCTGCCACCAACACCATCGTACTTCAAAATGCTACCATCTCCACCCGAATTCAGGATGCGCTTGTAGAGGAGCGTCGTCAAGCCGTCGATGACCGTCAGAAGCTCATGACCCAGATTTCAGCTCTGATCAACGCCCAGGCCGAGACTCAAGAGTCGCGCATCCAGGAGAAGGCTTCTCAGATCCAGAAGAGCGTAACTGCGACTAGCACGAATCTTGAGCAGGCTGTTTCCACCTACGGCGAGGGCATGTCGTCGTGGGATGACAAGGAGAGTGAACTGTTGGACGAGGTCAAGAAGTCCCGAGATCAGCTCAAGACGAAGCTTAAGGATGACTGGACAGCCGCCAATGATCATAGCAGCTCAATTCAAGCCACTGCCAAGTCTGTTCACGCCGAGACTGTCCGTGTCGTCGACGAGCAGATCAAGGATCTCGATGTTCAGATGGAGGCCCTCGACGACTTTGTCACTCGTGCCAAGTCTGAGAATGGTCACCATCACGAGACTCAGAACCAGTCCATCCAGGCATTGTCCAACACTGTCGAGGAGTCATTTGGCAACATCTCGTCGCACTTTAAGTCGACATTTGACCGTGTCAAGAACCTCGGCGAGGAGATGGAGCTCGACATGGGCGATCTTCAGGAAGGTTTGGAGCCTCTCAGCGACCAGCTTTGCCAGCCCCTGGCCAACCTACGCGAGGACATTTCTGGTACGGCTCTCCACGAATACCAGCCTACTGGCGAAACGCCCGCCAAGGTTCAATACCACTATCCTACCGACCTCCCTCGCACTGAAGCTCACGATCTGATCATCTCGCGCATCGACGAGGCGCCCACACCAACCAAGGAGCGCGACTCAAACGACAAGGACGCCACGATTGTCTTTGCCGATCTCGATTGTCCTCAGAAGATGATGACATCTCCAGCTCGGCCTCCTCCTCGTATGTCCAATGCTAGTGCCCCTGACCATACCGGTGGTGGCCTGGGCATGAGTCTCCGCGAAGTGAACCCCAATGTGACGACCAACTTCACCACGGGGTCCATCGGCTTCGATCCTCGGGCCAGCATAATATCCATGCCTCCTGAGCGCACCTTGCCGCTGTTTAAGCGCAGCACGCGTGTGACTCGTAGCACCAAGAAGATAGGCGGCAGAGATCCCATCATTGTCGAGGGCAGCGAGAATGTGCTTCCAACGGCGTTTGAAGAGAGTATGTCTAGGAGGAAGAGTCCTAGACTGAACTAGAACTCACATACTTGCGTGTTGATGATACAATTCCGTTAGGGACCTTACAATTGGGCTTTTGGGTTTGGAGTTTGAGGAGTAGTAATGAAGCATTGCAATGCGTGGTTTACATTCATTTCAGTTCTTGGGATGGCTGGGGGGTGGTTTTTAATGTTGTAGGGTTATTTGAGTACTTGATACCCTTTGACTTTTAGATGATCAAAGTAATGATATTCACATGATTCTGAACCTTTCTTATCGCCTGGGTATATCGTGCTTGGTGCAAGGTTTGCCTAATAAATATCCTGAACTGGCAAATCTGAGCTTTGCATTCGCCAATCTCTACCCGCCATCAGGAAACAAGACTTTCGTTCTTCTGAAGTTTCACCGTTTTCATGGATGACGCTTTGTGAAAGTGCGAGCTGTATACCAGGTTTTAAAGAGGTTGTGCTCGGTCCTGATTGCTGTACTTCACTCAGCTGGATAGGTGAAGCCTGTATCTCAGGTGAAAAAAGAGTCAACTATGACCACCCTTTTCCTAGACTTTTCTAGACTTTTCTAGACATCCTACTTATACCCGCTGACTATGACGACAAGTCTTCCTCCGCATAACTCGCCTCACGACTCATCCCAGGCTTCTCTCCATAGAACCTCTTCCTCTTCCTCTGCATGGCATCCTCGCCTCTCCATCCCCTACCTGGCACAATCGGCTTCAAGAATCCGTCAACGTGCACACCGCCCGCCACCTCCTCGTCACTATCCATTTCTTCTGTCTGTCCCTGATGCACGAGCTCCAAGTGTCGTCGCAGGTTCGTCTTACGGGTGAAGCCCTGCGCCGCGCGGTCACACGAGGGAATCGGGCAGAACATCAGACCTCCTGCGGAGCCGGAGCGTGATCGTGGGGATCGGATGGCGGATGAAGGTCCAGGAGAGCGTGTTGAGCGACGGCTACTGCTTCTGATGGAGTCAGGGCTGCGGCTTGAGTGTGCAATCGAGGCCTGACGGGATGCGACACGGCGTTGTATGAGGTCTGCAGCATCATCACTTTCGTCATCGGCTTCTAGGTCCGAGTAGGATAGCTGGATGGGCTCAGGACGATACTCGACAGAGTTGGTACCTCTCCCGTTTGTGGCGGGCACTTCGTTCAACGTCCTAACTACCATGCCCTCGCCAAACAAGTCAGCGCATCGTCGTGCTGTTCTCGCAATGACATCGCTCGAGAAGCCTGCTATGGCAGCTGCGCCGAGTACATCGCTCCAGTCGCGAAGACCCCATCTGGCGAGCTTGCGGTTCTCGTTCGGTCCCGATGTTGAATCATCTTCAGTCTCGACGCCTTGCGACATTGCGCGCTTGAGGGACAAGGATCGCTCGCGCTCGATGATCTCATCACCCTTGCGAATCCATTCCTCAAAGGCTGCGTCCCTGTCCTTTGATGTCGTGGGGATTTTTCGGTGAGATTCACGAGCAATGCGCTGGTGCATCTCCTCTTCCGTCTCCCCATCGCGAGGGATGTGGACTTTTCGAGGACGGCCACGTCTGCTAGTTTTGGCATTAGAGGCTGGTGAAGCAGATGCAGATGTGTCTCTCTCGTGGGCAATCTTTCGTGGACGACCACGAGGTCTCTTTTGTCCACTCTGACTCTGGTTGTCTGATTCGTCTTCTGTTGAGGAATCGGAAAGGTAACTCATACCCGCTACGCGTGAGTTGTGAAGTATAGTGAGTGTGTCGTCGAGTTGTGAGAGTATGTGTCGAGTTGATGGCCGCAAGAGTTCATAGGATGCCTCGTCGTTGGTAGACTCTACAGGTTCGTACGTCTTGGGTGTCCGCCTGCCAGTCAATCTGCCCTCCTCTGTGTCAATAGCCAATTTCTCGCCCTCATCTTCTGTTTCGAGCTTGGCAGACGACTCTCGTGACAACACATCTGGCGTGTTGTTGCCGCTCTCGCTATAAAGGGGCGTGGACTCTTCAATGGACGGTTTGGCCATGTTGCTCTTCTTCCTGCGAAAACGACGCTTGGCGGTTCTCAAGATGGTGGCTGAGATCTCCTCTTCTAGTTCGGTGCTGGGGAGGATCTCTTCTTGCCTGCGGAATGTGAAACGATCATCTTGGTCGTGCTGATCATTGGTGAACCGCTCTTTGGGCACTTGTTTATGTTTGAGTGGCCATGCAGTCCACATCTTAGGTGGTGCCCATACACCGTCTTGACCGGATTCCTAGGTCCATTCGTTAGTAACCATGTCTCATATCTTGTTTAAGAGAATAAATATGTAATATCTGCTCACCGTCTTGACCACTAAATCCTGAGCCGTTCCCGCATCTTGACCTCGTCGCTTAAGCGCAAAAGCATTATACAAATGCACCGAGAGATCCTGGTCTTGAAGCTGCTTCATTGACTGCCAAAGCAGGCGGTCTTCTTCGGTCAAAGTGCGCCATGTCGACTTGGGCCCTGTCCAGCGATTCGGTCTGTGTTGATGCAAGTCTTCAGAGGCGATGGATGCGATCTCATCGCTGTCTAATTCCCAGGCGGTGGCGCTAGCTTCCATTGCGGCAGAGGCATAAATAAATGATTTTAAAGAGAGGAAGAGAAGGACGAGATCAGAGAGCCGTCAAAAAGATTCATTGCCAGCTGGGTATAATTCTAGGCAGGTTGAGCTGATAATGGTATGTGTGATGTGATGTGAGGTTCAAGTTTTTCAAGGTAGCCAGCCATAGCAAAGTAAAAGTTAAGATATCCACCCGCAACAAATACATTCACAAACAAAATATACTCTCAACATTGTACAACACTCAATAAATGCTTTTAATCGCGAATAACTGAAATCTATAGGAATGGTATAAAACAATGCCTGTACATTACGCCTTAGCCTTGCCCTTGGCCTTTTCCTTTTCCAGTCGTCTCCTCTTGGCACGTAGCTTCTGGTCCTCAGCGCTCTTCTTGTTGTTGGTGTACACCATCTGCTCATACAGCTTCCGCTTCTTCTTGCTGAGCATACCCTTCGCACGCTCGAGATTCTCGGCTTCGTCGCGCGCCTTCTTGGAGAGGGCCTTTCGGGCGTCCTCCTTGGCCTTGGCCTTAGCGTTCGTTGTCTTAGACTTGACAGCACCGCCAGTAAGCTCAGCCTCAAGCTCCTGTTGCCTTTGCTCGGCATCTTCCTCCTCCTCCTCTTCAGCCTCCTCTTGCTCATCCTCAGAGAAGCCACCGAACTCGTCCTCCTCATCCTCATCCTCTCCCTCCTCAGAGTCGGCCACATCCATACCCTCCACCGTGTCGTCAACCTCATCTTCGCCATCGCTCTGAGCCTCGATAGCTTCAGCCTCGGGCTCCTGCTCCTCCAGAGGAACAGTGGGGTCATATGCGCCCTGGACGTTCCTTACGAAGGGGCTCAGATGGGGAGGAAGGGAAGAACCAGGAGCATACAGATGAGGCTCCTTCAACTCGCCATCGTTGACACTGTCCCATACCCATTGGGGCTGGATGTATGTTCGTCCTGGGACTCGTCGGTTGGCGGCAAGCTTCTGTGATGTCTGGTTGTCGTCGCCATCAGCCTCCTCCTCGCCAGTAACCTGGACAGGAGGTCGATCAACGATCTGATGGGTGATGTTGGGGTCAAGCTCGTTGGTGGTGAAAGCGCCATCACCAAGAACTGCATCCCAGCCAACGCGCTTGCAGCCGAAAGACTTGAGGAGGAATTCGAGAGGTTGTCGTGGTGTTTCGCGAGACAGGTAGATGGTGAGGTTGGAGAAGAGGCTGTTGGGGTTGGTTCCAGTGTTGGAAGGCTGGGGCAGCACATCACCGCCAGGGGCGGCAGGCTCAAACTTGTCAATTGCGCCAGCCTCCTGATCCTCGCCGTCCACCTGGTTCTCAGTCGCTGTTGTCGACTCGTTGTCGGCGTCGTTACCCTTCATCTTCTTGAGGACCTTATTCACAGCAGCCTGAACCTTGGGGTCGGGCTTGTGCTCAGCAGCCTCCAATGTCTTCTGCTCCTGCTCATCAGCGCCAACCAAGGTCTTGCCCTCAAGAGTGAAAGCGCCAAGCTCAGCACCAGCCTCGTCCTTGGCCTGATCGAACTTGGGGGGGTACTTAAGGCCGAGAGAAGTGTACAGTCGGAAGTTGACAAAGCCAAGCAGGGTCATGTAGAACTCAATGAAGGTACCCATGATGCGGAAGTCGACATCGCCAACGACGCGCTGGTTGAACTTGTAAGGAACCAGCCAAAGAACGTCCTCTCCCTGAATGTTTGCCTGGTAGTAAATACCCTTGATGGAAAGGAACGACTTGGTAACGCTCTGCGACACAATCAGATAGTGTTGGAACTCGAGGCACAGGCGCTCGCAGCGGGCAATCATCTTGGCGGGAACCGTCGAGGTCGAAGGCAGGTTGGCGAACAGGAACAGCATGGACAAGCAGTCATCAAGATCTCGCAGCGCATCGACAAAGGTAGGATAGCGCTCGCGGATGACATGGTCAAGAGTGTAGCGAGGCTTTCCAGTCTTTTCAGGTCGCGCAGCGTTACCCTCGAGACGGGCAGCGTCGGTGACATCGCCTCGACCAAGCGCACGGGAGATCTTCTTCTCGAGGACCTTCTGATCGCGAAACTTTTGAAGCAGAGGCTCATGGAGAAGGTACTGGATATCCTTGGTGTAGTAAAAGGTGGTCGAGCTGGTAGATGACTTGGAGACCTTCTTTCTGCTTCGGGGCTCGCGAGGATAGATTCCCTTCCAGATGCACAGCTTTCGGAAGTCGGGAAGGCTGATCTGAAGTTTCCGAATCGCCTGGTTTCGGGTAACGTAGTTCTTGGCCGCGCCGGCCTTGCCCTTCTTCTTTATCCGAGCCATTGTCGCTGTTGGATGTATTATGTTGGTGGTTGTATCTCACAGCGAAAGCAGCGGGGCACTTTTTTCCTAACAATCTTTCATTTTTTTTCGAACTTGAAATTTTATGCCAAGTAGTACCGCCTTGGTCTGGAGCGAAATGGGCCTAGTGTACAATTGACAGTTTCTGATTGGCCTATATGACACTCACCGCCCTGGGATGTGCTCAATATTCTTAGGCGCGTTTCCAGCGCCTGGCATCGCCAATTCACCGAATACAGTGGAGCTGTAATCGACCTTATGGGCAAAGCTCCAGCGGCCCCTCTCCCGCCGCAGGTCCCGAAAGTGGAGGGGCCGCCAAGCCAGGAGCTCAACCCGCCAAGTGGCCTTCAATCCTACGATAGCGCCCATCGTCAACCTCATTCAACTGTTTCTACTTGCGCAATTCGCTCGGAGCATGCAATGTCTGATACCATGACATTGCGAGGCAAAGCCAGCGTCTACGCCGGCGCTGCCCTGCTCCGGCTCGTTCTCTTTCTTGCCTTCCCTGGCCTGCCCGATCTTCTAACTGGTCGCGTCGAGATATCAACCCCCGTCACAAGCTTCAAGCGATGTAAGCAACCACCCCACGTCGCATCACCAGCGATCGAAGCAATAGGCTTACAATTTCCAAGTACAAGAAGGTCTTTTCTTATATACGAATAATGTTTCCCCCTACGATGGTGGCGTCTTCCACCAAGCGCCGTTGCTGCTGCCCTTGTTCTCGCTGCTCCCCGACGTAAAGAGCTGGCCTATCTTCACACATTTACTCTACATCGCTGTCGACCTCCTCAGCGCCGATGCTCTTTACAAAATTGCCGAATCAGGTGTCGCGAGCAACTCGAGACTGTTCACATCACCGCGCCGTGCCAATAAATTTGGTAGTGCTGCGATTGCTGCTGGGTAAGGGAGATATCGATTCCCCAGCTTCGAATACTAGGACTAACAAAAGATAGCTTCTTGTTCAACCCTTACACCATTGCGACATGTATAGGACGGTCAACAGGTGTCTTCACCAACTGCGCCATTCTTTTTGCCATCGCCAAGGCCATCCAAGGCTCTCCCTTCAATGCCATGGTCGCTTTATCTTTCGCATCCTACCTATCGATGTATCCTGTTCTTCTCCTACCTCCTCTTATTCTCCTTGCCTTCGACTGTCAGGCTGAGAAGCGTCGAATTGCCTGCATCAGCAAGTTCGCTGCTACTAATGTAGCCGTTGTGCTGGGATGCATAGTCTCGTTGTTAGGCATGTCTTTCTTATTGGCCAACAACTCATGGGAGTTCCTTGCCCGCACATACGGCATCCAGTTGACTTTGTCGGATCTCACACCTAACGTCGGTCTGTGGTGGTACTTCTTCATTGAGATGTTTGATTCGTTCAGAGGTTTCTTTCTCGGTGTCTTCTGGCTCCATCTCGCATCCTATCCTGCAGCCCTTTCAATCCGTCTACGTCCCCAGCCGCTGGCTGTTTTGACTATTCTTCTTGGTACTTTCTCCATTTTCAAGCCCTACCCGTCGCTTGCAGATGCGAGTCTGTTCCTCTCCGTGGTTCCTCTGTTCCGACACGTTTTCCCTCTCATGCGGTACGCTTTCGTCACCACATCCACGCTTCTATACGCAACATTCCTTGGACCGGCCTTCTACCACCTTTGGATCTATGCTGGAAGTGGAAACGCCAACTTCTTCTATGCCATTACTCTTGTGTGGAGTTTGGGGCAGAGTTTATTGGTGACGGACCTGACATTTGCTGTGCTAAGAGATGAGTGGGAAATTGACCGACCTGAAATGGTGGGCAAGGAGATTAGACAGATATAAAACCATCGTGTAAAGAGATGGAAGATCACTAATGGGTATGGGTTTTGGCATGACTATAACATGGCATGAGAGCAACGCAACGGGTACTCCAAAACATCTAGACCAAGGGAGCAAATGTTTTCTAGAGTTGTTCTTCCGGACTGGGAGGGTGTCTGGTAGTTGTTTTGTCTATTAAATAGTTGTACAATAATGTTACAATATTACAATTGATTTTCTAGTCCACTTCTGTGTCGGTCTCAACAAACCGAGCCCCGTTGGACGGATGAGAAGGCCGGGGCGCATCTGCAGGTCCTCCTAACACACTGCCCAACATGGAACCTAGCGCCCCAAACTCTCCCAGCTTCGTGCGGTTCTTGTGCGTCTGCCACACCTGTATCCGAGATCCGAAAGGCTGCATTGCCTTGTATGTGTGGTAACCATAGCCGAGAGCGGCACCTGTAGCGAGGACGCTCAGAGCCAACATAAGGGACCTGCTATCAATGCCGGTAATACCTCCTTCAGCCCGCCTCCGTACTTCAGTCGCATACTCATCACCAAAGCCAGGAACGTTATGAAGGATGCTGTCAAGAGTCCGTGAACCCACACGCAACGCGGTGTTGTTATCTGATTCGACCCAGGGCAAAGGACCCGACTTCCCCAGGCATCTTGCCTTGATCTCGTCAACAAACTTCGATAGCCGAGGTGTCTTCTTCATTAGCCAATCTTTCAAGAAAGACCTTGGCACAGGAGCATCCCGCATCAGCGCGAGATAGCCAAAAGCTAAACAGTCCAAGGATGAGACGTCCGTGCCCTTGAGAAAGCCACATGCCTTCTCTTCGAATCCGTCCTTGAGGTAATCGTCTAACACGAAGAGACAGTCCTCGGTAATTCCATAGAGTCGAATAAGAACTGCTTGTTCAGGGGTCATTTCCTCATGAATTGTCTTCTTTGTCCGCGCAGGGATGTGTCTTCTAAAAGTCTCTGGCAAAGCATCTCTTCCTGATGAAAGGTGAAGGCTGCCGTTAGGATCAAAGTCGGTATCCATATCAGCGAAGCCCAGATGCTCAACACGCTTGACAGCCTCGGCGCGGATCAGCGGCGGAACGGTCCATGTCAAGGGAAACGGCAAGAGAGTGCTGTAGGCAGGCCTAGTCGTAGCGGACCAGTTGGCGGCCGAAACGTAAAGTGAGAGGTCCAACAATGGGGCAGCGTGAGCGGATAAGAAGGCAGCATATGCGATGCGATCAGCCTGCTGAATGGACGTTAGACCGGCGTCCAGGTTGTCACCGAGTGACTTGTCAGCCAAGTACTGGACAATGGGTGCAAAGCCCGATATCCATACGCCCTCATGATAGAGCGCGGGAAGTGTATCTGGGTGAAACGGTCAGCAAGACAAGGTTCAAACAAGGCAGCAGGAAGTGCAGATAATGGGGCAAGCCATACTAGATGGGCTGACAGAAGGGTCGTTGCTGGGAATCAGGCGCCAGTCTGATACAGGGAGGCTGCTATGCAGGTATGTAATGATAGCAAGGCACTCGGGGTCAATGGACGCAAGACCAAAGGCCGAACCCCAGACATGAAGGTCCAACATGGCGGGTCGATCAGGCTGTGAAGCTATTCCACAGACGTCATGTGTTCAAGGGCCAAGATTGAAAAGCGGGATCGAGGCCGCGGCAACGGAAGCGCGCGCGAGTTACAAGATGAAGGTGCAGGAAGTTAAGTTTTGATATTCGACGTGGCGATACGCCAATGTTGGCAAGTACAAACTTAGTTGATCCTTGCCTGGGGTCTTTTTTGAAGCTTCAAATCGCCAGCCTTGCCCGCCAAATGGTACTACTACAAAGTGGCAGCGGTAAAAGGGACCCGCTCTCCGTGTGACGGAGCTAAAGTCTCAGCGCGTAGCCACGTGATGGGCTCGTGGACTTTAAGGATACAGCCTCCCGCCAGGGCCACCTCATGCCTCGAACATGTTCGAGGCCGAGGAATAATACCAGAAGCATCTCATTCGCCTTCAACACTTGTCATATCCATTTAAGCGAACCCTTGTGGTAACATCGCCCCTGAAGAAACGCAACGTATCTTTGTGAGAATTCAGGAACTCCTCAAACCGCTCTGATCTACATACCAGCGCTTGCTGTGCCTTAACTACACGGTTCGTAGATCAGGGCCAAGACCGGGGATATTCTCCAGAGTTCAATGTACATAATTGATTAGACAGAAACAAGAGCTGAAAGGATATTAAATGTATATTTCATTAATTACTTACTTTAGTGTCAATATAAGTGAGCCACATTGATGTGAACGTCTCACCAACAAACTTACACTCAGACTAAACGCCAAAGATGGGCATGAATGTCACAAAGCCTAATTGAAGTGCGAGGTACCACTAACTATACGCATCCTTGATTGCGTAACTGGTTGCTGATACTGACAAAGATCTTCATCAACTCCTGTTTTCCAATTGATAATCCGACCTGTATCGGTAATCGTCACCCGAGCCCCTGGAGCGGCAAGTTGCAACATGGCGGACTATGACGATGATCGTCAGTCTCTGAGACAGGCACAGGAACAGCAGAAGACCCATAGATCCCTGAAACTGTCAAAGATAAGCAGCCTCGTGGCTTTGACGGTCGTGACCGCCTGTTTCATCATTTCAAGATGGACATTTGATGTTTGTTTGTTGAATGCGGATGAGCAAACATCGAAACAGCCACTGCAAGCCCAAACTCCAGTACCATGAACTTGGGTTTTCTTGTTCATCAGCTGGTACCAATCACCCATCTTCCCATTGCTTTGGCTAGCCTTAGCCTTGGTCTTGCTTGGTCTTGGTCTTGGTCTTGGTCTTGGTCTTGACCTATAGCCAATCTTACCTTGGGCTTGGGACCAACTAAATAGATCGGAGAATCCATCCCATTGCGGGAGTAAAGGCTCCCGTTGGCGTCGCGCCGGTTGAGAGCCGGACATAGAGAGACGAAACGCTATTTTGGCGATTGAATTCCGATGTCTTTCCGCACCCAGCGCTAGCAAATCTAGAGGAGATCAGATCAGACTTTGAGGGGGGACTTTTAAGCGAAAGGCTTTTTCAAGGAGAAATGACGATGAAAGTCCGTCTCTGCGCCCTGCCCCTCACCCCGGCGACATCTCCAACTTTGGGAATAGGAGACGGATCGGCGCCGGGTTTACTCTGTAAGCCACGGCATGCCCGGCCGGAGTTGGAGACGGGATGATTGAGACATGGCATTCAGGGCAAGATAGATATTACAATTTTTTTCAGTAGTATTCCCAGGCAGTCCCTGGTTAGGGGCCCTGCGGGTTTCAGTTCTCTTTGAGGCGAGCGTCAGCTGTTTGGATCGACGCTGCAAATGCGCGGCGCGGGCGTCAAAGGGCGAGATACTCATTCTCCTACCCATGCTGGAAGCGAGCTGTTGTGTCCCCCCAAAAAGCCCTACCTGCCCTGATTAATGTGCCTTCCCAGCCTAGGCATTATTGTCAATGACAGCAACACATACGATGCAAGGGAGCAACTTGAACAAGGATATTAAAGATCACGAGGCGCTATCTCGACAGGGGTCATGGTAATTTGAGCAACGCAATATGGGAAAATTCGCATGCCCCCAAGAGGTCCGTCCGCCGCCGAGTCTTTTCGGGGCCGGAAATTCACAATAGGAGACACGGGAAGACATTTTAACAAGTCACTATTGGAAATGTTGTGTTTGGGGGCAATTTCAATTTTAATTGAGTCTGCGTAAAAAGTAACCTGGTATCTCGTTCCATTTCCGTCGACACTGAGTGATCAGTGGACATAATCCCATTTGCTCCTAAGGAATCGGGTGAAAAATAACCAACCCATCCTAAATGATATCTATGTTCCCAACCGACGTGTTCATCATAAAGTAAAATTCCACAAGTAGCTGCCACAAGGCAGTAGACTATGCGGTGTATGTTGTGACGCCGTGATAATGCCTGTCTATTGATACAGTTCCTGAAAGACCGTGGAACAAATTCCTCCCAAATAGTGATGAACGAAGTAGAGAAAGGATAAAAAGTGTTCGAATGTAATTAGATAGTGGTATAGAGGGTATTGAACGGTGATGCGCTCGTAGGTTGGCGCACGCAAAGAATAGAAGTTGAAAGAGTCCGGTCGGTCCAGCCATAAAGGACAAAATAATGAAATGGACCGGGTCGCGAAATGCCTGGGTAGAAGGTCCAGGTAGATCCGGTAAAAGCAAGGCGGTTGATTCGACGGCTGAACCAGTCGAGAAGTGGTAATGGCCAGCTCAGAACCCTTAAGGTTCTTGATTAATTAGGTGTATGAGGTGCATGTTGGGGTTGAATTGGAGTTCGCATGTGCATATGCGGCACGATGCAAGGAGCCGGGCGAACCTTGTCCTTTGTTTGTGTAACCGAGGACAAGAGAATGGAGGTTGGTTGTAGAGCTGAAGCCAAGAGTATGTAGTCGTTGAATCCCAGAGAGGCTTAAACCAAGAGATGTTGGTTTACCGTCGATGTTGTCGATCTGCTTTAACCTCGCTTGGGCAGAGGAGGCAGAGGGCGGCTGGGAGGTGGGCCGGGGCAAGGAGGAAGCTGCGAAGGTCGTTGAGCAGGCATGTTGTTTGTTGTTTGTTGGTATAGCTGTGATGTAGCTTCGAGTAGTTGAGAGAACCGAGGACAAGTAGCTCAGTTCTAGGTAGATGTTGTTTGGTAGTTGTGTGTTAAGTCGAGTATATCGATCAAGTAGTAGTAGGTAGTAGTAGTTGCTGGTGTAAGTGTTGAAGTAACTCGAGTATGTAAGTTGATGGATGAGAGAGCTAGAGGCGAGAGTGAATGCCTAAATAGTTTCTTGATGAGTCGATGATGAGAATGATCAGCAAGTTTTTGGTCATGGAGAAGAGGGAGGTCTCTGCCCTTTTTGTATTCCTGGCCAGTCTGGTGTTTGTGCCTCCAGCTCCTAGCCAAAAGGTAATCTGAAGTGAAGCAGCCCGGGCAGCCAGGGCGCAAGACACAGGGCACCACTTGGAAAGACAGGGGGCACATCAGAAAGGGGGGAGTGCGCGCACGCCCTCAGCCCTCCAGGAGATGATGAGCGCCCCGCTACGGAGTGGAGATGTTCTACCAAGACACAAGACACACGCCCCTAGGCCTGCTATGCTGAAATGGAGGTCAGGCTAAGGTCTCTCGTACGAGGTAGATACGTCAGTTGAGGTACTTTGGCCCCAGGTACCCAAACCCGCCCAGACCTGAAGCAAGCGGCCAGTCAGTCAATATGGGAACTCTGAGAGAGAGGATCCAATAGCATGGGTTACCACTCCGAAACATCCAATTATATCCTGCTCGCCGAGTGTTTTCTTTCCGTTTTGATGCGGTGTAAGAGAAATGCGATACGATACGATACGATACGATACACCTCCTCTTCTCACTCTCCTTTGACTGAACTGGAACTGCAACTGGAACTGACGGTGACGCAACGGGGGGGCCTCGACCGTGGGAAAATGGGACAAAAGGGAAATTGAAACAAGCGTAAATCAGAGGAGACCAAAGCAGAGCACTATGGATTCCCTGTCGCACAACAAAGCGCCAGTAATTCAGTAAAATCCGCCAGTGCATTCAATAATTAATTAATATTGCAACTCACAATTAATTACATGCGTGCGTGCTCATTGATACCTTACCTACAGATGCATATTGTCTTGGACCCCCTGTGCATACAGTAGCACAATGCAATGTGCTCGGCCACAATTTGACTCTACGCTGCCTCACCGATGCTGCAAATGTGCATCAGTTAGTTCGTACAGTAATAGTAATGCTTGCTCTCTCACTCAGCCCAGCCCTAGTCCTGCGATACGATACAGTTGACTCTGTACGACACGCCCATTGGACTTTTTGAATGCCGGTCGACCCCAAAAAAGCAACAACGGGGGACTTTGTAGATGCCCATGATGACGATTCCTTGCTTGGTACGGCGCATTATCAGCCTGTTATTGGATCTTGGGGAGATCAGCTGGGCTGCCTAGCAGGCTGCCAATGCAGTACAACCAGCAGTAGATGCTCGATGAAGCAACTATTGCTGCATTCAAGGCTCATGAGTATCATCAGCCGGCGTCTACTTGGGCCAACGCTATCAACCACCAGTGTCAATCTTAGCAAGCGGTGCCCGCCGTCGAGGCGCTCCAAAAGTCTATGTCAGGAAAACGAAATCCGTCAATTTAATGTGAGTAAAATTCAGCTACCAAAAAACTCCAGCCCAGTCCAGCCAGTGACCGTCTATCCTGATTCATTCCAACCAGTCCGGCTACTAAGCCGTTGGTTTTTTCCCCGTCAGGGCAAGTAAACTCTACTTGCTCTCAACACTCGTACGAAAAAGGCAATTGTGGGAAAATTCAATGTCGATGCTCTTTGTCTGCCACTCCTCCAAGAGGCGCACGGCTTAGACGGCTACAGATCCTCGTCAGCCAAGCAGCGTGAAACAGGCGAAACTGGAGAAAGAACTGATGGCCAGGACTGTACTTTGTTGGGGTTCCACAGCGAATCCTGGTATGGAACGTCGCATGGAAGCTTTCGAAGAAGGTCATCCTGGCCGTGCAAGATTGCCCTCTCACCTAGGCTCCCTCCCACCAGGCGCTAAAGAGAGGCCTGTGCCTGGAGTTTGCGAGATGATAGTGGAGAGTCGTCCGGGGTCTTCAATGCTCGGCGCTCATAGTTGAATGACGTCCAATTTCGGTGATCCGTGAGCCTGAACCTGGGCTGTCATGCCCCCGGCCTGGACGCTTCACTTCGCATGTGAGTTGGGTGTAAAAAAAGATCCAATATTGGATCCCCTTGAAAAGCTGAGACCAGGGGGAGGCGATTTTTGACACCACTCGCACAAATGGGCCAACTGCAATTTGAGAAATCCGTGGTCAGCTTACCCTCAACAACCTCAACACGGAATTCCTGAGCTGATTCGCAGGGCTGAGCATACCGTACATAGGTAGGATATCTTGACCGCTGAAAAAGAAGCAATCATAGTGGACACGATAACTGACTAGGAAGCGGTCTGTAAAAAATCTCTTGTCTAATAGACATATACTAGCTTAATACTGCTTTGTCCGGCGCCAATGCTGTCGGTTTGACAGGCCCAGACCCTTAGACAAATGGGTTCGATTGCGGGGATATCCATATACATGCGCTCAAGTCATACAAATTTACCTCTGACTTACACTTGTCTGATCTCCGTGTTGTCTCGGTTGTTGGTGCCAGAAGGTCTCAGATCTCTGATAGCCGCAATTTGATCCTGGCGTGTGACAACACGTGTTTGTCCAAGTTGAGCTGTGTCTTCTAATTTCCTTGTCGGCCATGCCACCTGATTAAAGCGCGGAGTATAATCGCCGTTCTCTGAAAACAACGTATTCGTTTCAGGTTACACCCTGTTGTTGGTATTCGGTATTATCGCCCGGTTGAGCGGCCCAAAACTCTCTGTAAGCCGGTGCACAACGAACCGTCCAGGCAGGGCGTTTCTACCAACCGAACAGGTGTCGCGGGAAACTCTATCCTCAAGCAGCGCTTGTGGTATTGGTCTGGCTGCCTTTTAGACGCGGGCCGCCTTCGGTATAAGCGTCCCGTTCATTCCAATGTCTACAGGTTAGAAGTGAAAAAAAAACCTCGCTCAGGCCTTGTTCTTTGACGGTTGAGGCGCCCGGAGTGGGAAATGGGCAGATAGTCAGGGCACTACCGTAATCTGCGTGCCTGTACCTGACTACGACACGTTGTGTTGCCCGCGATACCGATATTGCGGCGTCGTTGACTCGTTCAACACTGACATGGTGTTTGGTTTTGGATTACGAGGTTCTTACTATTCAACACGGAGACCAAAATAGTACCGCCAGCCCAGCGCAGCCCTGCAAGTCATTCAATCCTACACAGATCTCCTTCGCAAGGGCATATCGGCGTGGTGTTGCTGTGCCGCCGCCTCTTTCTTTTTCTTATTCTTTTCCCTCTTCAGCCCGCACTGATACTTTTTGGTGCCCGCTACAGCCCTACATTCATTCTTTCTACTTAGTACACCGGAGTTTGATCTTGAGTGGTTCGTTAGTGTTACTGCACGCTGCCCAACCTCCGGGTCTGTATCCCTGCCTGCCAACGGTGCTCCCCCATCATGCATTTCCGGGGTTCTGCGATGACTCACACTTGACGGAGCCTTACCTTGTGACGATGATATTGTTCAATCTTGACCGCGATCCCGACCATGCCGGCGACGTTGCAGTCTCCAACTCGCCGGTTCATGTCTTGGCAACGAAGCCCAGCATTAACGGTGTGCAGTTGCGGGCTGCTTCCCCCCCACGGACGAACCTTTTCCCCTCCGCACTGCTTATTCGTATTTGATGCATGCTCTTAAAATGAAATGAAACCAAACCTCACCTCCACTCCACTCTGTCATCCATCGGTTGACCCCATCATTAGCAGATCTCGCTTCAATGCAGTTTGTTATTAATCCCACTCCTGCGAAAAACCCTCATCTCACCGCGATTATGACTGTGCGTGCGAAGCGAGCGCTCGGGCGCTACATAACGTCGAGCGTAGTGAAGATCACTGTGTCGTGATTTGGTATGAAGTCATAGGGGTCCTTGGGCTCCGCTGTCGGGTTCGCTTTGATAGGGGAAATCTTGGATGAATAATGATTCCTGAGTGGCCCGTGGTTCTGTAACAGCTCCGAAACTCCCGGATTTTGGGATGGATGGCCACGGTTTTTTTTTTCTCTTGTGATGTGGACTGTAACTTTGGTTGTGGGTTTATCGCCTGTGGAATTGTTCTATGAGTTTTCCATGGCTTCCAAGGCTGTAGAAACAGGTGCCACACTTTCATCATACCGTGTTGAAAATCCCAAGGCTGGCGTTTTCATTTAGCGACCGAGGCGTCAACATCTGACCAATGTGAGAGCCATATCAGCCATGGGGGCATGGCTGCCCTCGATTACCGAAAGCAGAGGATGGATCACACCGACAAGAGCCTGGTCTGTTCGTAGAATGTTCTTTGGAAAAATAGAAGGCCGGGATTTGGATTCTAGAGCCAAGCACAGACACGATCATGGGTAGCGCACCTACGTAGTAATGCTACGTGTTTCCTTTGTTCCGTGGCTGGGCTGAAAATAGTGTTCTTGGAGATGTCACCTCAGCTTACCGCCAATTTGGGTCACTTTCCTTTTGATTACAGTGGAGGATACGATATCATTTGTGAGCTGGAGACTGAGCCTAGGTGGCTAAGCCAACATGGGCACTTACACCCGTTGAAATGTGCTGTCGGTTTAGACAACCACATAAAAGTGACAGACGTGCATGATATCGATTCACTATATGGGTCTCGTGTAAGCGGTCTATGATGCCTTGGACTTACACGGACAACAATCATCAGAACATCATGCACGACATCCCGTCAGTGAGCAGGTTTGGGCATCTACACGGCCCAATTCAAGGCTTGAGCGTCAAATCCTACATGGCAACGACCAACTTACATGCCGACCAACGGCCGGTACATGATGTTTGAGTATCTCGTCTGGTCCATGCTGAAAGGGGGTGTATGCAAGTTTTTTCAGCCTTTGTTTTGATGCTGCGTCACTACCCCTGCCATTTTTTATTTTTGCAATCATTAATTTTCCCAGCGTTGTTGACTATTATGCACGTGCCTCCTTTGGAATCTACGGAAGAAAAAGAAAAAATACCTAGGGCTCGGCTTACATGAACGCCGTACCCCTTCTCCTATGTCGTGTTCCTGTTGGGAAATTAACTCCCTGGACCCTGCATTGACAATGTTTGAACTATTCATCCCTTCAAGCAATAATCTCTCCACAACATCTCAGCCTCAATAATCGCAAACGTGAACGATATGCAGCCGCCCCTTCTCAATCAATATCCGTTCTGATGATGAATACCTAATCAACTTAGCATCCATCTCATCCCATCCGCCCGTTTCTTTGTGCCCCTGACTAAAAGAACGGGTGGTGGCAAACTCGACACTAGCGGCAAACAGACGGTTCCAACGGCCATTAGGCCATTTGGGCACTGAGCTTTTAGGTTAGGCGGTGTTGAATGGTTAATGATTTTCAGAATTGATGACGAGGCTGGAGGGCACTACCGCAGTTTCATCCCATCTTGTACCGACCTCGCTTGGTGATCCCATCGTGTATCCAGGGGTGTGTGTCGCACTAATGAGTAAGAAGTTTTTCCTTTCTTCTTCCGTTTGTTCTTCACCCTATTTTCCTTTTTAATCCGGGGTCGTTAGATGAAGACCCCATGCCGATTCCAGACCGCCGGGTTTCTGATCAAATCTGCTTCACCGACTTATTCATGGGGTCTCCAGAAAGTGGGAATGGTGGCAAATGAACGGAAATCAGATGGAGACATTGATCGCTCTTGGGCGGAACGCCGTCGTCTCTGGCTTTGGGGATCATCACAAGTATCGACAATGTCAGTTCCGCCCTGTTGTCCGCATCAAGTCAGTACCCCTGGATGGAATGAAGATCATGAGTTCAAGGTGGCAAATTATCACAGGAGTTTGACTTTCTTGATGCTGCTTATCAATGAAGATCGTTTCAGCAATTTCGAATTGACTGTTGAGCCGACAGGTTTCAGCAGAGCTGGGGTTTTGCATCACTCCCTCCGCGTACTGATAGACATCTTCGAGTGAGAAGAATGCCTGTAGCGATCAATCACGAGGTCTTCCTTCGATACTACCTTGATCAATAATATTTTTTCCTTGACGCTATTGGTACATCGCGGTCATCTGACGCATTGCAATCACCGCCAATCCAACATATTCCGCCGTTCTCGGTAGTGTTCTCCGGACTACCTGTCCACGTCCGTTCCGCCGTGCTGGTACCTCCTTTGCCGAGACGAAAGCGGCCGCCCCCTACAAACCAATTGGCACTGTCGTATTTCTGACCAGGGACAGAGATCACCGTAAGCTGTCTCAAGCGTGTTTGGGATTTGGACCATTCACAGTGGCGGATGATGATTCTGCAGCACATCACGGAGACGCCGTGCCTCGGCTCCAGATGAGGTTTAGGGCCACTATGTCTTTAGCCAGCCTCTATCCCACAAACCGTTGAACTTATTTGCTTGTTGTCTCTAGGCGGTCGGACTTTGGGAGGCTTGGCGACGGACTTTGACGCCTCTGCCGAGTTACCACGAGCTGAAAACCTGGTTTTTCAGAATTTTTAACGTTCGTATCAGTGATAGTAGTGCCGAGAAGCCCCTCTTGACTCTGTTTGCTTCACTGTCAGTCTCCAGTTGACGGAACTGCCGTCAACACCATAAACTGGCCCGTGCCAATATGGAGCAAGTTGTCAAAACCAATCTCTCGGGTTTTAGTCAGTTTGGGACCTTCATCTACAAATCGACTTAGTCAAGCGCCCGAGCTTCGGAGAGATCGAAATCGAAAAAGGGTTTCACAGCAGCTGAATACTAACTAACTGACTATCCGCGACATAGGCTGGCCGGATTCTGTGCTAGAGTGTTACCATCATGTCAGTGACATATCGTCAAAGCCACTGTTGGTCCTGAACCAGGCTGGTTAAACTCTGTCAGCTACATTGTCTCAGTACAGCCGCCTCAAAAGAACCCAGTCGAAACGAGTGCTGACGACAGGAAAGCTGACGATGTCATTGCAGCAAGACAAAGGGGCTTCAACAGGATCAAAGCCACATCCATTCATTGGCAACCGTTAACTGACCAGGTCGAAACACGAAAGTCAACAGCCAGCCACAGCAAACAATGGACCACACCACCTACAACGTTGCTCTCGACGCTGAGCTCGTCTCCCAGGCAGATGGCAGGGCTGTCAAGCCACAAGCCAGGCCCCAGGGGCACGCACCCTCTCCACGTGGAGATCAGGGGATGTTGATGACGATGGCGCATGTGTGGCGTCCCCTGACGATCCCAGTTCGTGCCCGTCAGAATGATAAGCATACAGAGTACGGATGGATACTTGTCTCAAGTCGTCAGCTTCATACGAACCCCTTTCCCACATTCCGAATGCTCTTATTGCAGATGCACGGATGGGGAAGAGTCTACGCAGAACTCCTGGCCCGTGTTTGATGAGTTGTTGAGGAGTTACGACATCTGTTCTGTGCTCTGAGACATGTTAGGATCCATTCCCTGACGAGGATCACGGTCAATTGCGGCTGGTGGTGCTGCTATCGCGGTGATGCCACGCAAGACGAGATAACCTCCCTGCCCTCCGCAACGCGACGGCACGTCTCAATGGTTCAGCCTCCACTTGGATCTGGTCTGGACCTTAATCTCGAGCCCAGCCGCACACAGGGTTAGTGATGGCTATTGATACATTCTGAGCGAACTGCTACTGTAATATCCGGGCCCCTGTCCTGGGGAGATGATGCGCGGCTGACGTTGGTATTTTTGGCTACAAACGCTACAAGACGATGCTGGGTGGGCGGTGAATGACCAGCACGTCCCTTGATTGGAACAATCATCGTTACGTGGCGTCTTTTCCCTGTGGGAGAGCAACATTAATCGATCCAGCGATGTAACCCCCAACCGCCCAGAGTGACGGGACTCTTTTGTCACTTTGCTTTGTCTTTGATTGTCTTTAGCTTACTCGAGTGGGCCAGACATTACCGACTATTCTCGTCGCTACCGCTACCTTGCCTACTGCAGTACAATTTGGAGGGGGCTGGCTGGGTTTATGAGACACCCAAGTTTTTCCGCACGCTATGAAACGTGGTGTTGAGCTTTCCACGAAACAAGCTCCCGTCGGCAACCGTTATCCTTCTTTCAACCACCACGTTGTGGATTCGAGCTCTAACAACTGCCTCAACTTGTAACATTTAAGCACATATTACCTGGGTGCAATGATATGAGTTTTTGGTAGGTATTCTAATGCCTCGGTTACTACCTATCATCTTGGCTTACCAATACTATTCTGCAGGCGGCTGTTATGAGTTCCCACCTAAAAGCAACCTCCACTGGGGGCTGCACCACTGCACGTGGTGATTATTCGCAAGGTTATCAGAGGGCACGGTCCCTTGGAATGGAGCCATGAGCTGCATATTAATATGAATTGCTCATCAAACATGCAGCTATCTCCACGTTGGTGGCGGCCTATTCTGCCTGTCCAAGGCATTGCATCTCGGCGTGCATATACGCATCTACAGCCGCACCAGACGACTTGAATCCAGGGCCGCCGTCGCCGCCACGGGCCGTGCCAGGTGTTGCCATTCGAGGGTTCACCGTTCACCGTCCTTTGGTTCAGGGCTCGCTTCGCAGTCCTTTCCGTGAGTAGTGATGCCTACATACAACTTGGCCTTTGGGTGTGGCCTGGCCGCAGAACAGCGGCCTTTTCGCCTTGGGTGTATTGCCTAATCAATCGTAAGGAACCCTTTTCCGCAGCTCGTCAGATCCCGCCTGTAGATGTAACCGTACCGTGTAGATACAGCTGTGAGAGGGGTGAAGCCAGGTCGGTATCATCTTGGCGCATCCCTTTGTGCATTGCGCGTGCTGCTGTATGCTTTGCAGCTGCGTTTGTCGCGACATTGCTCTGCAAACGTCAGCCTGCATGACGTGCTCCTGTTTTGTCCGGCTGGGTATGAACTCGGGATCATGAAGTTATGAAATAGCACAGCATGTTCCGCTGGTTAATCAACTTGGTTATCACGATCGGCATTCAACTCATGGTAGTTTGTCTCTGTTGGCCGTATGCAGTAACATCTGATCGCTCTCAACTCAGACGTGCGCCGCCTTGCAGATACAGGATTGATTACAGGGAGCTTTGACTCGAGGGAAACAGGGTATCTTGCTAGCAACTCTGTATCAGATCGGCCCGCTGCGGGTCGAGATATGCGTCGATCAACCACCTGCGACATTTTATCAGGTGTTCAGGGTCTATCTGCTGGTGTATGTGTGCCTAGGGAGTCGATGTTTGAGATGTTCGGAGATAGATACGGAAATTGGCGGAGGCTATGTCTTCGCATTATTGCGGAGAAATGACAGGACATCCACGGGTGTAACTTGACGCGTTGCAGATCGTGGGGTTGATTCCTTGGTGTAAGAGGGGTCATGACTACGTACAAGGTACTGTAATATCCATGCAATAGCCGAGACTATCTCGATGCGTAGTAACACATCATGACTGACGATAACAAGTTCAGGATAGACTAATGCTAAACTACTGTATGTGTTATCACAAACAAATGGTCTGATGCCACTGATTTATAACACCGACTCTGGCTAGTGGGGGTTATAACAAGGTAGATCTGTATGACTTCAAACGTCGTCGCTTACCCTACATGATACGGACGCAGATTCGCCAACGTGAGCGTCATTCCCCACGATCCGGCTAAACTTTGCTATACAGTAGTTAAAATCCTGGCTACTGGCAATAAGCGGTCAACTATGTCAACATCAAGATCGAGATCAAAGCGAGACGTGTCGTTGATTTGGTTGGTGGTGAAAGGGCGGCCACTAATGACGGTCAGAACCTAACGTAGTCTTTTTGGACCTAAAACCTGCAAAAAGGGTCACGAGATGGCATTCTGAAGCAACGAAACGCCGAACATGCATGCTGCTCCTGCTGAGTTGTCGCATCCTTCAAAGGACACTACTGTAGCACGCTGCAGCGAGCCGTAAAACTAATCTAGTGTGCGCATATCTGGGAACAGCCCGGCCCAACAGTGAAATCTGCAACGGTTTCCTAGAGCAGAAATCCAGGCTGAGGATCGTCATTGGCTCATAACTCAATCCAACCCCGGTAACGAATGGCTGGCCGGCAGAGTCATCATTCAGCGTGACAAGGTTCAGCAGGATTGGATGCTAGTAGGACAAGGTGCCTTTTGGGCTCGTTATCGCGCTGCGGATGAGGG
The DNA here is from genome assembly GCA_030411635.1 of Fusarium sp. MBC 119. Lineage (NCBI taxonomy): Eukaryota > Fungi > Ascomycota > Sordariomycetes > Hypocreales > Nectriaceae > Fusarium > Fusarium sp. MBC 119. Next base: position 232,333 of record JAPERM010000089.1, read on the forward strand.
GAAGTTTGAGACGATCATGATAAGGCAGAGCAGGGCAGGGCAGGGCAATACAAGGCACAAGCAGAAGCAGACAAGCCAAGGCAAGGTATTACAAGACATGGTGAAACTAATATGGCGTGTCTGCCTAATGCCCTGTTCTAGTATTATACATTATGTCCTACGCCCTATGCCCTATGCTCGACCAAACTAGTCGTGGCACAGCAGTTGGTGTGATGCTTGCCATAGCCATGGGATTGTCCAAGGCTGAGACGTGTAAACTCCAGGCATCGAAAGATCATGTTTCGGATGTCCGAGCCCTGGTCTGGCAGCAGCAGATCTCCGTATGGGGAAAGGGAAGCGATGATAACGATGCACGGGTATCCGTAGTATATGCAAGAGTATGACTGTAAGCACCTGTGAATGATGCCACGACATCTAGCTGTGTCCGTCCCGGCCGAGAGGTTGACCGATAGAAGAGGGGCTCGAGAGGGGAATGCCCACGTATGTAGGCAGATAATCAGCAGTGGGATGCTGATGCTGATGAAGAATTGCGTACATATCGTGCCGCTGTACCGGTGGCAGTGTTAAGAGTTGCATGTTACCGTTCTTGCAATGGAGGAGGCGTGTCTACAAGAGCAAACATGCTTGCCTTGCATGCATGGAATTAGCAAACAACTACCCATCCATGTCATCATCATCAAAGAAATGGCCTTACTGTCGCTATAGACACAGAGGTACAACCAGCACTTGTACCCATGGTATCCCCGTAATGAGACCAAATGGCTGGCTACCTACTCACCGAGTCTGGGAGTGTCATCGAATCGAAATTGAGCATTTCCCCTCTCTTGAACTTACTGCACGAAGCTTTCCCCTCCCATGATCCTTGCTTTACCATCGAGCGGTTGCGGGGTTACTCGATGCTAGTGTGAGTTGAGTTGCTGCGTGCGGCATGTCATCCATCCATCTATTGTCATCCCGAGACGGTAACCCGGACGTCGGGATCTTTGTTAGACTATGGTACAGTCATATTTTGATGAGAGACACGATGACTGAGAAGTTATTTTGTTGGTGCCGGTTCATACCGCAACTTTGTTGCCAACCGACCTCATGACCACCCCCTCCATCTCAGGCACAAGGCACAAGGCACAAGGTACCAGGGGTTGAGAACATGATGATGATGAGGATGATGATTATGGGATCTTGTGACCAAAATTCCGAGGATGCCGTGTCCGTCTTCAACGCCGGCGCCGAGATACGGGAGGCTTACATGGATCGCTATTGTAGGTTGTGATATCAACCCAAGCCATCGCGACGCGTAACGTAACGTATCCGTATCCGCGACAACTATACCAACAGGAACAGCTGTTATGTCAGCCCAGCATTAGACGACCCCGAAACAAAATCGTATCTTGATCGACTTGGCAAAACTTTACAACGAGCTACTTGATTTATAGGGCTCTCGTATAATAAGTGCTGATTGCTACAATCTGCCCAAACCACCTGTTCCAACATATTTCAACATAAATTATCACGTGGAACTTGAACGCTTGTGGATATATATCTCTTTGTAAAGTGCCGAAATCCTACTAAGGCATTCAACAATTTTAAGCTCAAGCTACTGATGTACCAAACACTTACGTACTCCGTAGACAATGGCTAACATGGATATAGGGAGTAAATCATATAAATTCAATTTCCAAGCCCAACCCCAGCCTCACCGGAAAGTCTGAGACATACGTAATGAACCACGCCAAACAAGCTCCAGGGTTCATAAGAAACTTGTCTTGACGCTACATACTCCTTACTATCATATTAATAGCTCGAGCATCAAAAGCAAAATTCATTGGGGTTGCAACGTTGAATGCCGGCAATACATTGGTCCCCGAGCATCCGGCTCAAATGGAAATATTGGACTAGGGATCCATCCCGTCCATAAACCTTTGCCTTTTACGCCCGCTACAATGCCTCTCGAATAAGACACTCGTTCGAACTGCCTCTTGATGACTCTGCCTAGGGTTTGCAAGACGGTGTAACCATATCAAAAAGGCCTCATCTATTATACCTTCATGTCCCCATATGATACCCTGACAAGACCAGGGTACGTACACCAACAATGGAGTCAATTGCGGCATATATACGAAACTCCATGGGAGTATCTCCTCCGGACGTCAATCTATAATATTTATCTTGTCATATTTCTGAGACATACACTTAGCCATGCCTTGCTATTGCCGTCCGGTCTGTGGTGCTCCAATTATGCGGCTGCAACCTTGCAGGAGAGCCCCAACCCATGAGGTAGGTATCATAATGGAGCTCGTGCCAGGGGCTTGAGTTTGTGAACTCCAACATATCATTACTATCGCGGCGCCAAGCCCCTCATCTTGCCCAGGATCCTTGTGAGACAGGCGCCAAGAGACGGCGAGGCTCGATGGTCGACGGTGGTGTCTGAGCGGCCCGGTCGAGGTGGGCCACCGATTACAATATCCTCTTCGAGTCAGTATTATAGCTCCGCGATCAACTATTGATACTAAATCGAACTGTGTCAGGCTGAAATAACTTGGATGAGATGAGCATGCTCAGCCACTGCCCAGGTCTAGCAAATTGACCACCAAAACATTGATTCAAGTACTCAGCTTGTTTCAGGGACTCGTCTATTTCCGGTGTCTTGCAGCCCGTCTGAACGCCATCAGGGACCCGACGGCCGTATCCGCAGTTCCCGTCCGTCAACCCCGGCTTTCGGGTCAACCCTCATCGACCTGTCATGTCACGCCATACTGGGACGCCATATTAATTGATATGTTTGCCTGAGACAGTTTGTATGCATGCACAATAGGCCGGATATGAAGGAATGGCCTCGGTTAAGGTATCTCCTCCCCAACCGGCACCTGTGTTGAAGAGATCCAGTTCTCCATCATGGCCTGGCCTTCTGGCCGGTCCTTTGCACCCCCACCACTGCTAGCTGCAGCGCTGGCTCTCTTCTTGACGACAAGGCACAGCACCTGACCGTAGATTGCAAATCCCTCATATGACACGTCCATTGCGAGTTTCTTCTTGTCGTCGTTTCCGTCGTTTCCGTCGAGACCGCCGCCCTCCGAAGAAGCTGCCCGGACTCTGTGCCTCTTGTGTGGGGGCGCCTCCGTATCAGAGTCAATTTCGATGGCCGACGCTGTTTCATCATCTTCAAAAGCCTCATTGTCATCTTGGTCCGGTTCTACAGTCCCTCTTTGGCGCTTACTCCGCCGTGTTGCTGTTTCGGCGAGGGGAATATCGGCTAGTCTCACATCATCCTCATCCTCTTCTTGTAAGACCGGTGCACGATACTCATCGTCGACATCCACGGGGACACTGTCCGTCTCTCCGATGAGTTTGGACGAATTGGATTCGAGTTTTGGTGGTAGTTTCTCCCTGAAATGTTTGGTCTTGTAGATAAGAGAATGCCTGGTGCTTGTCTCTGTCAAGAAAATGGAGACCTCAAACTCGTCTGGATGATATTAGCTATTGATACAGGCATAAGTTAGAGATTTGGTAAGAAATACCTGAAACAACTACATCCTTGACGGCCTTCTTCTTGCTGCTCTTTTTCTTACTCCTCTCTTTCTCTTCACGGAGCTTTGGTAGCACCAGAGGACGAATACGCTCAATGACTTTAGGCAACACTGGATTTCGAGGGTTGAGAAGCCATGATTGAGCTAAAGCGGGATTGTCCAGATAAATTCGGCACTCGAGGACCGAATATTTAGATATTCTTAGGTATCGACGGACTGGCGCCATTGTGTGTTCAATGCTTGTTATGAGATCATGAAGAGAAGAGTGAATGAGGCTTCGTTGAACAAGGCATTGGTTTAGTGATGTAATGGGCCGTCGTCCGCTATAAGTCGCGTTTGAACGCGCTAAAGCTCAAAGCTCCCACTGGAATGTTTGGTGGACCTTCAGCCTTGCAGCTGGTCCAAGCGGGCGGGTTGTCAATTGACGCTTGACAGGTAGCGCAAAAAACTCCATTGCTCAGCCGTGCCGACCTCATCTCTAAGAACAGTTGATTAAGTGCGACATGGTCTTCGATCGATCATGCTCAAGTCTTGGAAGTCGACCCTGAGGCTGCCTCGGTCGAGTTTTCCGTATGGTTTACCCTTTCCAGTGCCTTCGTAAGAACACAAGGATTTAACATATCCGATCTCGCAGTGCTCGTCCGAACCCCAAGCTCGCTCAGCAGCACCTTCAACAATGTACCGATGATCTCTACGAATGGCAAGGACAGAATCGCTCTGAAGAGAAACCGTTTACTCTCCACGATGGCCCACCGTACGCCAATGGCAACCTGCATGTTGGGCATGCCTTGAACAAGGTCCTCAAAGATATGATTCTGCGAGTCAAGGTGCAGCAAGGCCGAAAAGTGGTATATCGACCAGGCTGGGACTGCCATGGCCTTCCAATCGAGATGAAGGCTCTAGGACCGAACACCACAAAAGGATTGACCCCCGTGCAAATCCGGGATACGGCGCGACGCTTGGCCTCCAAGACAGTTAAAGATCAGATGAAGGGCTTCCAGGCACTTGCAATCATGTCTGACTGGGACAAGAGATGGACTACGATGGATCGCGAGTTCGAGATTCGACAACTCCGTGTATTTCAGAACCTGGTTCGTCGAGGATTAGTCTATCGCAAGCACAAGCCTGTCTACTGGTCGGCTTCATCGCGGACTGCGCTTGCCGAGGCTGAGCTGGAGTATCGAGACGACCATGTCTCAAAGGCCGCATACATCAGGTTCCCAATCGTTTCTGACTGGTCCTCAATTCCCGAATTAGCCAACTTTGAAGGTAAACTGTATGCAGCCATCTGGACAACAACTCCCTGGACTCTCCCCGCAAACCGTGCGATTGCCATTCACACCGATATCAGTTATTCGGTTATTCAGGTTGGATCGGACGGTTATATTATTGCCTCGGATCGTGTTGAAGCTATGAAGGAAATGATCCCCGAGTTCCAAGTCGTGGTTGAATCGATGCCAGGCTCCAGTTTGAAGGGTCTCCAGTACCAGAACAGACTGCGAGGCAAGTCTGCTCCGCCGCAGCCCATCATTGATGCCGATTTTGTTACTGCCGACTCTGGTACCGGTCTCGTTCACGTTGCACCTGGACATGGACAAGATGATTATGAAGCTTGCTCTAAAGTCGGCATTGAAGCATTTGCTCCCATCGACGATGGCGGCTTCTTCACCAAGGAGGCCTATCCCGACGACCCCGAGAAGCTTACCTCTGCGCCTTCAATCCTGGACGGAGGAAGCCAATCTGTGCTAGATTTGATAAATGACGACGTACTGGGTACGCACAAGCTGCGTCACAAGTATCCCTACGACTGGCGAACAAAGCGACCTGTCGTGATTCGTGCTACGGCCCAGTGGTTCGCTGATGTCGGTAGCATCAAGGAAGATGCTCTTGCAGCGCTGAAGGATGTTCGCTTCGTGCCGGAAGGTGGTCGTGTTCGCCTCGAAAGCTTCATCAAGGGTCGCAGCGAGTGGTGTATCTCCCGGCAGCGGTCATGGGGAGTCCCCATTCCAGCCCTTTACGATGAGAGCGGCAACGCGGTGATGACAACGGAAACCATAGAACATATCATCTCGGTTATGCAGGAGCGGACCTCGTCCGCTTGGTTCTCTGATAGCCCAGACGATCCAGTCTGGATTCCTTCGAACTTGAAGGGTAAATACCGTCGAGGTACTGATACTATGGACGTTTGGTTTGATAGTGGTAGCTCATGGACCGAGACCGAGGGGCCTGCTGATGTCTATCTCGAAGGATCTGACCAGCACCGCGGTTGGTTCCAGTCCAGTCTATTGACCTATGTGGCCACGCAAAAGTCAATGGAGACCACCAATAAGATTTCGGCTCCTTTCAAGACGCTAATCACCCACGGGTTTACTCTTGATGGACAAGGCAAGAAGATGTCAAAGTCACTGGGTAACATCATTCTCCCCGATCAAGTCATGGACGGTAGTCTTCTTGGACCCGTCAAGACAAAGGGTAAGGGCAAGGATGGACAACGGTTCGATGGTCTCGGCCCGGATGCCGTTCGGTTGTGGGCAGCGAGCGCTGATTTCACAACGGATGTACTCATCGGACAAACCATTCTTCAACCTGTTCATACCTCGCTCATCAAGTACCGAACTATCATCAAGATGCTTCTTGGATCGCTGAACCAACAGGCCCGTCAAAGCCCTCTGACAAAGTTGGACCAGATCGCACTTGTCCAACTCTCGGATACGATGTCCCAGGTCATGGAGTCATACAACAACTATGAGTTTTACAGAGCAATCAGTATGATTAACCGCTGGGTTGCAACCGATCTATCCGCGTTCTACCTGGAGGCTCTAAAGGACCGCCTCTACTGCGGTGATGGAGGTGGTGTTCTGGAGCCTATCTTCATCGGGTTCCTACGTATGCTGGCTCCGATCACTCCTATGCTTGTTGAGGAGGCGTGGTCGCATCGGCCAGCATGGATGACTGAAGACACGTAAGTCGTCAATGCTCAATAATGACGGTTCTGTGCTAATAAAAATCCAGGTCTTTGGAGAACCCAGCTCGTCAATTGTATAATGCTCCTCTTGTTGATCCCCTGCGTTTGACGCTTCCTCAAGATGTGGTGCGTAAGGACCAGACCATCATCACAGAAGTCCATAGCGCTGTCAAGGCAACTTTGGAACAGGCACGTACTGCCAAGGTGCTTGGTAGCTCGCTCCAGTCCTCAGTCATCTTGGAGGTTGAGGATGGCAAGGCAGCAGCAGTCATTGGCCGCTATCTAGATGAACTGGAGGACATCTTTGTGGTGTCTTCAGTGCAGGTCAACCAGCCCCTCCCTGACAAGCCCGACTGGGCATACCAGCAGGAGTTTGAGATCCAAGACGCCAAGGTCAGGGTACATGTGCTTCCCCCAAAGCAGGAGAAGTGCTCTCGATGCTGGCGATATGTGGCGCCTGTGGAAGACGCGCTATGCGGTAGATGCGAGGAGGTTGTTGGTGCATTATCAACCTCGGCTTAAAGAGAGAAGAGATAACAGAAAAGGAAAAGGAAAAGACGGTGATCTTGGTGAAGTATACCCCTCTTTCACCTGAGACATGTACAATATTTTATGAAAGCTATGAGGGTGTGGCTGTTCTTACCTCATACTTGAGATTTTAGATAGCCTCTGTATTCTTATAAAACAACCACTGAAAGAAATGTTACAGCATAAACTAGAATATGAGTTTATTTGGCGTAAATTTACTAGCCATGAGTTTTATCAGGTGAGTCAAATTCCAGTCTCATGACTCTATTTATGACACTCGGGGGCTGTCCCTGAAACCCCCCGCCATGAGGTGTCCAGGGGAGGAAGGTGTTCAGCAGCTTCGATTAAGCTTACACCTTGGCTTTGAATGAGTTAATTTTTTTTCATGTGATGATGATTGATCATCGGCAGTTCGGGCCTGAGACTCCCGGTACTTGGAATTATGTGTAAATTGCCCCTTAAACCTTGTACTCGCAAAGCTGCCACATTGAGACATGCGTGCGTCACTCCCCGCCACGCTTGTGCTTTGGATAGGTGGGAAAGGCGTAAAACTGGCGCATCAAAGGCCCTGTAGAGCCAGTGTCCTGTAGCGTCCAGTTACATTGGATTCCCGTGACGTCCAGTCCCCGGACCCCTACAACCTTACAGTAATCAATCCATCCAATATCCATATCCAATCCTTTCAACTTGAGCTCCGCAAATCCAACATCAAAACTACTTACAAAAAACTTTAGTCCAACGCATAGTTACCGCGACGTGTCTTCGTGCATTCATCGAGAGTGATGAGCTCTTGAGGCGGATTCCCCCGCCGGGCATCCACTCCGACCTCGACGCTATTCTCGCCGTCATTGTCGCTACCTGAATTAGCTCCCCCCGAAGCCATCGTCACCAAGGACAACACTTTTTTGACCAGGATCTTGCGCTTTTGATCGACGAGGACCCTTGAAAGAGGACAAACAATGCTGCACTGCTCTATCCATCATCTCTGACGACAACCCCCCGCTTCCTTTCTGAGCGCGAGCGTCAGGCGTGTATGTGATAGCAGCAGCGCGCAATGGCCGACCCTCGTGCTGCCTCATCTTTGAGTGCATATGGAAGACGGACTGGCCCAGTGACGCCAGAGCCTCCTACGAGGTTCAGTTACGATCACGTAGATAGGGGCGAGCCCAGCACCATCAACGCTCTTCTTCACGCTCCTTTATCCCCCGAACGACCCCTCGCTTTTTCCGATGACGAAACTCTACCACGCTTCCATCACAAATCTCGCGGTGCAGCAGCAGCTACCAGCGGTCTTCAAGCTGGCCGGCCGAAACGAGCTCGCTCGCGGCGAACACACAAAACCCAGGCGGGCGGTGCCTTCTTGCTTCTGGAGCCCGTAACCGCAGACGACGATTCGGGCAACCAACGGCGCGGTCACCGAAGCAAATCCCGGCATAAGGGGAAGGATGTACTAGAACCATATTCATCCAATGGCCCACGGGATTATGGTCTTGGTATCAGTTCCGGTGGCGGCAACCGAGCTCGTGTTGTGTCGCCAGATACATCTCAGGAGGAGCTCCATTTATCAAAAAGGCAAGATGGTCAAAGACGCGGTCGACGACCGCACGCAGGCCAACAGGGCACTGCGCTTGATGTCGATTCAACGCAGATTGTCAACATGGCCTTGAACTTGAGCGAGTCGCGGCGTATAGCGTCTCGGCGCAACATTAGCCGTGGGAACCCTCCTCGTTTAGCACCAGTGCAGGACTCCCAGGCCGGCAGCAATCTTAGAGCGCATCTCCAACAACAGAGAAAAGCGATTCGAGGAGCATCGCCGAACCCTAATCAAGGTCTCTCACCGCGATTACCGGGGGTAAGGTCCAGCAGTCCTTTGCGCCCACCCCCTTTCGAAACCACTGATGCCTCTTACCGTTATCACTTTTCTACTTCGACCTTGGCAAGAGCGCAGAAGGCTAGAGAGCATCTTGAACTCATGGCCCAATACAGACGTTTGCTACAAGTACTCCCTCCCATCAAGACTGGTTACGATAGACCTTCCGCTACGAGCCCCCCTGGTTCGCCTACAGAGGCAAAGATGCATGCCTTTGGGAGCAGGGAGTTCATGATTCCACTTGGCCGAGAATACAACCCATTGCAATATATCCGAAACCGGAAAGTTAGAGGGCGCGAACGAATGGCTATCGACGGCGAGAAGCAAGGATTTTCTGATGTTGAATCTGTCAAAGATTGGGTTAATGAGGCCTCAGACAGGGCATCTAGAGATCTGCTTTCCAGTGACGGGTCAGCTCTACCACCATTTCCAGGCGCTGAAGAAATTGATCCACAGATTGCGACCGACTCGGTTGCAAAGGCTGCTCTTCGAGTTCGGCGCCCAAGAGTTGACTGGTTCTTCGAAGCATGCGATCTGATTGCAGATGCATATTGGCTGGAGCAAGATCACCACAAACAACTCATCGAGGATAGAAATCTGAACAAGATATACCCACAGACAGGAGAAACCATGAGCCGACCAATGTCAAGACAAACAGATGAGCTTGGAACAGGGATATCGCCTTTCATGACCAAGACAATGGAGGAGACGAACGGAAGTGCAGACCCCAATGAGGCCAAGCTTCTGAAATCCGAGACAGAGCCATTAGAGCCCACCCACAGCCACAGAGATCGAGCAAAGCAGAAACTTCACGAAATGGGATCGTTTCACCGACCGACAGGGTCGGTGCACCATCGTCATTTCAGAAGGCGTGGATCGTCTTCAGATGACTCTGGTAGCGATGACGACGTGAAAAGCGACGGGAAGGTTCGACGTGGGACAATATCAAGTCGCGAAACCGAATTGCTTGAGAAGCAAATGTTGGAAATGGTCGCTCGAGACATGAGACAGCAGAGACTCTCCCATGTCCAGGAGACTGAGGCTGAGTACATGCAAACCGAAAGCTCTACATCACCTGAACACAAATCACAAACGAAGCCTTCCACTACCAGAGAGTGGAACCTGACAGATAATGATTCAGAACATCGTCCTATCCACAACAGGGCCTCTTTGGATATCCCAACCCAGCCAAAACTGGGAAGATATACCGGAGGGGGCTCACAGCGTGGTAGAAGTCGTAAAGAAGACGTCGACTCTCCTCAACCTATGTCACCAGAACTCGCTCCACAGTATAGCTTATCGGCACCACCAACTGGTTTAGAGCTCTCTGCCCCATCCAGTCGATCATCATCCCCTTCGAGAAATCCCTTCACTAAGGTCAAGCAAATATTCAAAGACAAGACTCGTGACGAGCCCGAAGAACAAACAGTGGAAATTGAGGTACCTAGCAGGAGACCATCGATAGAGCCTTCATCCCCCGTCGATGCCAAACCACTGGAGCGATATCCTTCTAACTCACGACCAAATTATGATGGCCACAAGCCTCAACGCAGTGTGGGTAGTATCAGGCCCAGAGGTGATGATCAGGTTGGCCTGCGAGGGATGTTCAAGGGCCCTCGTATTGACACGGTAATTCGAGGAGGAGTCTCGAGACTGGGCGACATGTTGTGGAAGAAGGATACTTCGATGGAGGCACCAATCGATATTCTGACGAGCGACGAATCTGATAATGATCAGCCTAAAGCAAGATCAAGAATTTCTCTCAACTTATCTCGGACAAATTCGAGACGTAACAGGCCTGAGCCTCAACATGGCGCCAAGCATTTCTTAGATTCGATGCCTCAGTTCCAACCCATGGCGGACATACATGGTCAGTCAGCAGCCGACCCAAAGAAATTGCAACTTTCGCAATCCCGTGTCAGTGCCACTAAGCCACCTATGCTTGATATCACTGGCATTTCAAGCTCTGGCAAGCCCCAAGAAGTCGAGAAAGTGTCCTTTGCCGAGCCTGCAATGTCAGAAACGGAATCATACCAGGAGAGTGCCCAGGATGGCACTCGAGCAACAGAGAAAGACAATGATGAAGCGGCTCCAATGGTTCGTTTCAACGAGCCTGACAACTTCAAGGCACGGAAGTGGTCCATCGCAAACCAGGCTATTCCCCAGGAGGGACAGCTTTCGAAGCGTGAGATTGCCCGACTACGCACGCTTATTCTTACTTCTGGTATCAAAGCCATGGAGATTTCCCGTCGCGCACAAGAGTTGAAGAAACCTCTTGCCAAGGACAGCCTCAAGGAACTTGGCACTTCACCGCAATCAAACTTGGTGGGAGTACCGTGGGTTGATATCGCAAAGCTAACCCCCAAGAAGTCTTTGCCTTCTGACGATGCCATCCCTTGCTCTGACCACTTCCGCTTGGCCAGTCAGACTCTAGGTGTTGCTATTCAGACTTCGATGGAGCAATGGCAGACATCGGCCGACCGTTTCACTGCCCAAACACGGCCAAAACTGGAAGAGCGTATCTGGTGCGTTCGCTCGCGTATCGCAGACGAGCTGTCCGGCATGACGCGGGAAGCATCAGACCAAGCTGATGAGACGGGCAAGGATTTGGCTCTGGGTCAACTACTCAAGGTCAAGCACGTCACTGACCTGACAGACAAGATGATGCGTAATAGACGCAGGAGATTCAGATGGCTCCGTCGTGGCATGTGGTCTATCGTCGAGTGGGTGCTTGTCGGCTTCATGTGGTACGTCTGGTTCGTCGTGACCATCTTTAGACTCTTCCTAGGCCTCGGACAAGGCGTTTGGCAAGGTGTCAGGTGGCTCCTATGGCTATGAGACGGAGAACGAGCCCCCTTTCAAAATATGGAGTTGTGGAAGAGTTGAGTTTCGCAGAAGGAGTTTTCTACACGGGTTGTGGATGTTGCCAAAATGTTCCCATTATCATCTCATTTTTATCACCTTATCCTTACCCATATTCACTTTACTTCCATTCTTACACATGGTTCTCCTTTTCTCTATTTCTGGATACACGACATTGTCCGATTTTGATACCCCTTTTTCCATCTACGGGGAAGCAGCATGGCGCGGCGCCTTGTGTTGTGGCAGAAGCATCTAGCCTCGGAGTATACGATTTTATTTTTGAACGGGACTTTGTTGGCATATTGCTCTTTTTCTTCTTCTTCTTCTTCTTTTTAATACTCCTGTCATCATATCTGTAACTTAGCTTAATACCAACGAGAATCGCTTTACTGCTTGTTCTCTTTTGTATCACCGTATATGTCTATCCACACCTACATTACAATAGAAAGTATTTGAGTGCAAAGCAAAGTACAAAGTCATCTAGACGAACAACATTATTACAAAAATTGACTTGGAAATCTCCGTCTTTCCTCCCAGATAGTTTAAGGGAAACAGGCAGGTTTCTATAGTCTTCGAGTCAATGAAACACTGGAAGCTATATCACCTCGACATAAAAGAAAAGCACCCGCATATAATGAAAACCTATGCCTCCTTTTTAGTCTATTCGATCCTCTTCTTGCCCTCCTCGGCGTTGAGGTATCGAGCTGTGCTCAGTCCCCTTTCGTGTTTCGCCACGTAGGTTCCGATAACAGAGTCCTTGCGCGCCTTGGCGAAGTGCTCGTTGTAACCCTCGACGGCAAATGGTCTGGGGTTAAGACGGGGCCAGTTGACCTATTGAAAGGTTAGATCAGGTTCACGTAAAAGAGTGAAATTGATAAGTAACTTACATAAAGCATGCCATGGTTCCAGACAAAGTAAAACGCCCAGGCTGCAATGATGAACCAGAAGATGAGGAAGATGCGGAGGGGAAGGACACTCGCATCAGGAGCCCGCCGGGTAAAGAGGCCGGTAAGGACAATGAAGACGCTGAAAGCGAGAATATAAGGAATAGCCTGGATCAGGATCGGACGGCGGTCAGTGAAGACAAGGGTGGTGCCGATATTGGTCGAGCCTGGTCGGTAAGCTCCAAGGAAGAGATCAAACGAATCCTGGCGAGGTCCATCGAGGAAGTTGTTACGGAAGTAACGGGTGATACCAATACGAGCGTCCTGAAGGGCACCGACCTTGGTTCGGTTACCTGTTCGGGTGACATCTGTCTTCATGGCGCCAGTGCCGGAGTATGAGTTGGAGACAACATCAGCATTGTCAGCCCAGATGTTACGGAACATGTCCTCGAAGGCAGCATCCTCGTCACGGAACGAAGAACCGCGTGACATGAAGCCAACATCTTCAAAGATGCGGTCGAGCTTGTATCGAGCGAACATGCTTTGGACGACGTTGGTTCGGTCGAGGCAGTCCATGCAGTTGGTACGCATGACGCTGGTCTGGTAGCTACGAGCATCGAGGTTACCATCAATGCTGGAAGGAGTATCAACAGCACGGAAGTAACCCTGCTTTTCGAGAGCATCAGCCAACTTCTCAATGAGGGCATAAGCCTTGTGCATTTTCATGCCCTTGGTCTCGCTATGGTAGTCAAAGTAGACGTAGTGCAAGCGGTCGAACTCTTGGCGTCTACCCTCAGGCTGGATCGTGGTGAACTTCTCCTCGGTGATCGGGTCTGCCTCTTGTCGCTCCTTGGGAGAAGAAACAAGCTTCTCCACCATCTGCTCGTACGACAGCTTGACCCGGGCCTCGCGACCCTTCTGGTTGACCAGATTGATAAGGTAGTTGTCACCATACAAACGAATCTGTTCATCAAAATGCTTCTGAGCAGCAGTGAACGCTGTGTCGACGCCGCGGATTTGAAGTTTGGGGACATATCGTAAGCTATTAATTTCAGCCCAGAATGTAGGAACGCTACCACGGGTCTGGACATAGGAGAAGATTTGGGTCTCTTGGCCGGCGCCAGCGCCGAACTTGCCACTCTGCATGTCAGAGCTACCGGCATATCCGCTCAACCCGCTATTGCTGTCGTTGAGGATGATGATCTGTTCTGTTTCGTTGTAGTTGGCGACATGTCCTTCCTCGTCTACACCACGAGTAAAGTATCTCGTACCACCGCGGTGGCGCGATCGACGGGTGATGAGAACCATAGTCAGGGGGTTGCCCTTGAAAGTTGTAGGCTTGATCTCAAGCATACCGAAGATGCATGGTAGGATATAAGGGTCGATGCCGGGTTGCGCGCCAGGTTGCGATCGAGCACCACGGGTGCGGAAGTCAATCAGGTCACTTTGGAGGTACTTGTTGAAAAAGAAGCGGTCGTCGGTCTGCATCCACAGAGGCTTGGAAGCGTCGGCTTGAGCCTGGCGTTGGAAGGAGTTGGTCAGGTCGATAGAGTAGGAAAAGTACATGGGCCCTGAAGCAAGGAACGTCTTGAGAAGCTGGATAAAGATGTCTTCGTCGGGATCGTGAATCAAGCGCTCGCGCATGGGCAAGATTTCGGTGGCAGCGACCTTGTACACCATGTGGCCTTTGAGGCGGCCCACGGGCTGAGCCTTTGTGATGAAGATGACATATTTGTCTTTATATGGTCAGTTATAGTGCACCAGCCAGCACCAGAGGGTATCACCCCAAGGGTCGGCGCGGCAGAGACGAACCAAGGCGAAGCTGGATAATTCCCAGAATACCGGCGATACTTGAGACGCGAGTTGTTCTTTTAGCGGATGCAGCGCTGCCTTCGCTCAGGCGAACATCACCGGTGGGACGATCGATAACAAGGGCGGGCGCATCGGGAGAGGAAGGAGAAGTAAAAGTATAAGAATCGTTGGCGATCTTGACATTGATGTCGCGATAAGGCAACTTTGGGGTGTTGAGATGTGCCATGGTGTGCGGTGTATAGAGCTTCCGATAGCTGAGATGATGGAGCTTGTTCGTTAAATATTAGGAAAGACAGTAACAAGTTGTAGGATACAGAAAAGCCCGGGACTTAAAGAGTGGCCAAGTTGGCGACTTGTTTGCCCTTGACGGCTGAAAAAAGATAGAGAAACAGAAAAAAGGGACTTGACGTGAGGGATGGGCTGAGATGGTTGGTTTAGTTAGCACAGAATGTTGATGAGGCCAGCGAAGCTATAGCACAGCCACATGGATAAGAGAAGTAAAGTTAATGACGAGACACAAAAGAAGGGGACCACTGTGGCTTGATAAGGATGCACGTCACAAGTGGGATGAGGCTCGTGAAAGTAGGGGTACTTGTCTCACCATATGTTTTCGGGACAGAGATAAGTAAGGTCTACTTCAAGTGGATTGCGCAAGTGCCCGGCCATACGTACCTCTCCGGACCCCGTCTGCCCGCCTTGGTACAGTGGCACAGTGGGTGTCCCTCACCAAAAAAAGGCCCTGCCTGACGTGTGCCTCGTGCCGTTTTAGCCAGTCACGACCAAGGACCAAGGCAGTCACTTTACCTTTACTGTACCTCCCATCTCGTCTTAATCAAAAGAAGCGAAGCCCCATCTTAAGACTCGCCTCTCACCTTCAGCCTCGACTCTTGTCTCCCATCTCTCTATCGTCGCCCGCTCTTCTAACCTTATATCTCCTTTTTAACTGGATTCGCCCTCGCTGCGCAACCACCTTGATACCATCTCCAGCCCGAGCGTCTCTCCACGCCGTTGTCAGGACACGTCCGACCCCAACGCCGAGATCATACCGCCACTACCACGGTCTCTATAGACGCTCTCTATACCTCTCCATCTCGAAACCACATCCCCGTCCCTCAATATGGCTTCCCGAGCACCTCCCGCTGGCGCCCGCGGCACCAACACACGATTCGCGCAGTTTAAGCTGGTTCTTCTAGGTATGTTACATTGCAGCCACATTCTTGTCAGCCCGTTTCATGGCATGCTTGCTAACCTGTGTCATAGGCGAGTCTGCTGTAGGAAAGGTATATTATAACGACGACTGTTGATATGATGGTTTACTAACTGTTCTGCACAGAGTTCAATAGTTCTGCGATTTGTCAAGGTAAGAACTCGAAGCCCATATCGTTGCATCTACTTCGTAACTCACCAATGCCTCCTAGGACCAATTCGATTCTTATCGCGAGTCTACTATCGGCGCTGCCTTCCTCACCCAAACCATTTCCCTCGATGAAGCCACTACTGTTAAGTTCGAGATCTGGGATACCGCTGGCCAGGAGCGCTACAAGTCCCTTGCTCCTATGTACTACCGAAATGCAAACTGCGCCGTCGTCGTCTACGATATCACCCAATCTGTATGTTCAGCCTGAAGTCTCAACCCTCCTGGAACAGCATACTAAACTACTCACAGGCTTCGCTAGACAAGGCAAAGGCTTGGGTCAAGGAGCTCCAACGCCAAGCGAACGAGAACATCGTCATTGCTCTTGCAGGAAACAAGTTGGATTTGGTTACTGAGCAGCCCGACAAGCGAGCTATCCCCACTGCCGACGCTGAGGCCTACGCTCGTGAGGCCGGTCTCCTCTTCTTCGAAACTTCAGCCAAGACTGCCGAGAACGTCCAGACCCTTTTCACAGCCATCGCTAAGAAGCTGCCTTTGGATCAGGCCGGCCCCCGACACGCCCGACCGGGACAACGACCAGGCGTTAGTCTGGCTCCCGAGAACTCCAACACCAACGTCAGCGGTCCTTGCAGCTGCTAAATTGGCCCTGAGTTTAAGCATCGAGATTAGAGACAGCCTTTCGTTTCGTCCTCGCACATACACCACAGAGACCTCAGCATGGATACATGCACGACTAGGTGTCCTTTATGGACTCTGAGGTACCGAATGAGCTGGGGCGCGTCATATAATTTATTGGAGTCTTTGGGTTTGGAGGGATCAGTTCAGTCCATACTTTTTAATACCGAACTTGAATTTTGTTGCTTGGTAGTATGAGTGGCCCTGGATGCTCTACGTTGCTGGAGCTCGGCACTTGAGCATACCGGAGAATATAGAGTGGCTCACGAGATGGACGGACAGGAGAGTATGTACGAGGCGCTCTGTAGCATTTCTTTTCCTCCAGCGTCTGAATAGATGTCTGTCACTAGAAGATTCACGGGACTGTGGTGCTGAATGTCACGGTGATCAAGTACCCAAGTAGCTCAAGCTGTATCGTTCAATGGTCAAGTAGCTCTGTTTCTTTTTTTAAATCTACATTCAATTAATATGTAAGTTAGTCTATCTAACTTTTTAGGAACTGCCTGTTACTTATCAGTTGAATTCCAGTAAAGCCCGTTGAGTAAGTCATGTACTGTAACTGAGCATGTGATGACGAGTTTCGCTATGATATGGACTGATTATACTCAATCTAACTTTCAAATCATAACAAGACAAATTAGTATTAGTAATTATAATGAGTGGGAGAGGAAACATGCACCAATTCTTTTTATTATGGCATTTTTTATCTAGGTATTCTGCTGCAAGTATACTTGTTGAAGAATCACTGGCCGATAGCAGTTGCGTCACCCGGTTCCTGCCGCTGGGCTAACATTTTAGCTCCAAGCGGAACCGGGAGCTGGCTTTAACCGAACTTTTACCCTGAGCGTTTTTGAAGCAGCTCTCAACTCCATCTAACCGATATACAACTGCATCGCGAACTGCGCCCTGTTCGCCATTGCAATCCCTCATGTTGCGAACTTCGCTTCAATCTGTGAGGGCATTTGGCGGCAGGCCCGTTGTGGCCGCTGCCGCCCGCCAATGGCCCATTGCGGCTACACGGCGTGCCTCTCTTGCCGGCCAGGTAAGCTGTCTTTTACAACACAACGTCACAGCTCTCGTGATAACAGCATACTGACCGCGCCATCTTCTCTAGCGATTCTACGCTGTCAACAAGAAACCCGAGCTCGATCCTGCTAAGCAACCCGTACTGCCTAATTCCCAGACTGTTACATCCGAGAGAATCCACGAGACTACCATCGACGATGTCGGCGAGACCAAGGCCGCTACCGTAGACGTCCCCAGGACACCTCCTCCCCCTCCTCCCGCGCCTGTCAAGAAGAAGGGCTTCTTCCGAAGACTGAAGAACTTTGTATTTACGCTTCTTGTTCTTGGTGTTGTTGGTTTCGCCGGCGGTGTCTGGTACTCACGTGTTAGCGATAACTTCCACGACTTCTTTACCGAGTACGTCCCCTTCGGCGAGCAGGCCGTCCTTTACCTCGAGGAGATGGACTACAAGAAGCGATTCCCCAATCCCGCATCTAAGACCCGAGCTACCGATGATGCCGTCCGAGTCCCTGCCCAGAGCGGCGCTTCCTGGAGGGTCGCTGAAGCCGACCGTCACTCAAGCGCTGGTCCCGTCACTGCTAAGGCCAAACAGGTTGAGGAAACCGTCAAGGCTAAGGCTCCTAAGGCCCCCGCCGTCGAGGCTAAGACCGTGGCCAAGACGGCTGAGAAGCCCGCTGCTCCTGCCCCCAAGTCTGATTCTGGATTCAAGGCCCCCGAAGTCAACGAACCCTCCAAGTTCCCTCCTCTGAAGCCAATTGACCTTCTATCGCTTGAGGATGCAAAGGAGCCTGTTATTCAGGACCTCGTTCACATGGTGAACGACCTCATCCTGGTCATCAATGCTGATGGTGCTCACGGCAAGTATGGTTCCTCTGTTACCAAGGCCAAGGGCGAAATCGCCAAGGTCGGAGGCAAGCTCAAGGCTATGAAGGGCGAGTTCGAGAAGAAGGCTGCCCTTCAAGTTAGAGAAAAGATTGAAGAGTTTGACAAGGCCGCTACGGACCTGGTTGACCGCGTTGAGGGCTCCATGGTTACCCAGGAGAACCAATGGCGAAAAGACTTTGAGGACGAGATGAAGAAGGTCCGGGAGAACTACGAGGACAGAATCAAGGTTCTCCTTGAGCGTGAGCAGAAGTTGAACGAGGAGAAGCTTCAGAACCAGCTCGCTGAGCAGGCTCTGGCTCTCAAGAAGGAGTTCGTCAAGGACGTTGAGAGCCAGGTTGAGCAGGAGCGCAAGAACCGACTGGGCAAGCTGAGTGCTTTGTCCTCCGCTGTCTCGGACCTTGAGAAGCTCACTACTGGCTGGAACGACGTTCTCGACACCAACCTCAAGACTCAGCAGCTGCACGTCGCCGTCGAGGCTGTCCGAGCTAGCCTTGAGGATGACCACCACCCTCGTCCCTTCATCCGTGAGCTCGTTGCCCTTCGAGAGATTGCTTCTGACGATCCCGTCGTCAATGCCGCCATCGCCTCTGTCAACCCCGCCGCCTACCAACGCGGCATCTCTACCTCTTCCCAGCTGATTGACCGTTTCCGCCGTGTCGCCAACGAAGTCCGAAAGGCTTCGCTGCTACCTGATGAGGCCGGTGTGGCCAGCCACGCTTCCAGCTGGGTCCTTAGCCACGTCATGTTCAAGAAGCAGGGTCTTGCCGATGGCAACGACGTGGAGAGCATCCTTACCCGAACCCAGACATACCTGGAGGAGGGTGACCTGGATTCTGCGGCGCGAGAGGTTAACGGCCTTGAGGGATGGGCCAAGACTTTGAGTAAGGACTGGTTGGGTGAGGTTCGCAAGGTGTTGGAGGTTCAGCAGGCTCTTGACGTAAGTTTGATCCTTTTTTCCATGTCTGTTTACTGTCAATTTACTAACATAATTTACAGGTGATCGCCACAGAAGCCCGTCTCCAGAGTCTTCGTGTGGATTAAACAAAAAAGGGCTGTCTCATTTGTAGTGTATATTTGGTCCCTGGTGTCGTCGTGCCTAGAGAGGAGAGGCCGGATGGCTGTGTATTAGATAGCAATAGACGATGAGGGCGTGGCTACCACTTTTAAATGTTCATTATTGTTAACACGAGGTACCTACCTTGTTACTTTGTTTGATGCTTCCTCATTTTCTCTCTTTTACGATATGAACACCGCCCTACCTTCCTAGGTTAGGTACATTATATAATTCTCTGTTGTTACCACCAGGAGCACCTACCTTCAAGTGTCTACTGGTTTATCGCTCCTGCGTTTTTATAATGGCCGTCCCAGCTAGGTATATAGGCAGATTCTTTTCCATTTTACCTAGATCCATTTCTTCCATTCTTCCATTTGACATCATCTCTCTCGCTCGTGATCAGACACTTACAGCCACTTGGACATTTTACAGTCCGTCTCAGCCAATATCCTCACCAACCAAACATTCACTAAGGCATATCAGGAAATCCTGATTACAACTCAGGTAATGGACAGTCTCTCCAGGGCCGCCTTTTGTAGTCGGCGGGTCTTCATCAAAGAGCTGGCATACGAATTGCCTCAGCATATCAGATTTCATCGCGGTGATGGCAACCAAAGACAGGAAATCGTGGCCGACCCTAGCTCCTACCCGGATTTTATCTCTCCCGTTAGAGAAGATCGGATCCCAGCACCATACTTTTACAAGATTCGATCTGCGCTTTTGCCAGATCCCCTGGCAGATTCTTATGAAGAGTTGGAATGGGTCGCTGGCTTATACATTTTTGTGCGAGATCTGGTACAGTTCAAGAGACTTTGCGACCCCTCGGAAATCATCCCGCAAAATGTGCCGGGCGTGACCCTCCCAACATCCGTGGTCTCACACCGTCTTTTCATCGCAGGTTTTCTGTATGCGTGCCGCTTTTGTCAACAGGACTTATCTGAAGAGCGCAAGTGGGAGTGTGAGCTGTGGATTTTTACCAAGAATGCCCCTACCTTGCCTCAGGGCATGCCAGCGACGTTGAAAAATACGGCACATCTACGACTTATCCCGTCCACCCCGTCCGAAAAAGTACGAGTGTCTGACGCAAGCGTCATTGATTACATACGGGTAATACAGGGCGAACATCTTCACTGTGGGTTGACGGAGGGAACACGGTCGTGACTGCGACCGGCAGATGACTTGTGATGGCTGGCACGGAGTCAGGACTGTGGGCGTTTAAGAATGGAAGGGTCGGTTTCAGCGCATTGTTAGTAGCGAGATAATTACTTTAATTCTTGCGGGCATAAATCAAATCAATCGTATGGTCAGGTATGCTGTCTTCTCTTGATCGGTATCAAATCTTGGAATAACATCAAAGTGCCTGGTCTGGGGTTGTATAAATGGTAGGCGGATGTAAGTGTGGAATACCTGGGGCAAAGCTGGCGCAGTATTTTCCTACCTACATACACAATCGATGACCTAACTTAACGCTTCACCACTCAAGACTTACTGGGTAACCAACCTCACTCCTGCCTCTTTTTTACTGGGCTTTATATGTTTAATTTCATTGAAACAGCCCTCAAGTTGATCTGTAGGATTGACACTATTCCAGGATGCACGGTGAATCATTAAAATGAACCGCGGTTCGTTACTAGGTAGTCGATTCACAGCACACATCATGGCTACACGCAGAGGCATTAGCAGCGCATCCCGCGACTACAACGAAGCTCTCAACCTGCTCTCCCAGCTTTACTCAAACCGCCACATCACCAATCTCTTCGACAACCGAGCCGTATCAAAGACTCTGGCTGAGCCACCTAAGGATCTCAATGCGCTGGCTATCCCGGAGATGCGCGAATGGCTTCGTCGCGCTGGATACGAACCAAAGGACCTTGCGCGCCTTAAGCATATTCATATAGCGGGCACAAAGGGCAAAGGGTCTGTGAGTGCATTTGCTACAGGTATGCTACGACAGTATGAGACGGTCGGAACATATACGAGTCCGCATCTCGTGAGTCCTCGCGAGCGCATCGCTATTCAAGGCGAGCAGGTCTCCCAAAGTCTCTTTGCTGAGGCATTCTTTGAGCTCTGGGAGCGATTGTCTGATGCGGCCAAGAAGGAGGGTAAGAGTGTGGCTGAGGCTGAGGGACCAGGGTCCAAACCCTTCTTCTTTCGCTTTATGACACTCCTCGCCTGGCATATCTTTCTAAGGGAAAAAGTCGACAGTGTTGTTCTTGAGTGTGGAATCGGCGGCGAGTATGACGCTACGAATGTGGTGCCGCCTGAAGCTGTCTCTGCGGCTGTTATCACGCAACTGGGTATAGATCATGTCGCGATGCTGGGCGACACAGTTGATAAGATCTCCTGGCACAAAGCCGGTATTTTAAAGCCAGGAGTACGTGGCTTTGTTCGTCGAATGGATGAGAAGCCTAGTGTGAGGCAAGTTCTGCAGCAGCGAGCAGCAGAGAAGGGCGCTGAGTTAATCGAGTTGGACGACACGCTCGTTGAACAATGGGGAGGTGTGGTCGGGAGACTGCCCGGCGAGTTTCAAAAGTATAATCAAGCCCTCGCCGTGCTTGCTGTGCGACAACATCTGGGTATGGATGTTGACCCCAAGACTGCTCTGCTTGACCTTCCGGATAAGATGATCAGCGGGCTGGAGGAGGCAAGTCTCAGAGGGCGTTGCGAGATCATTCAACAAGGCCACATAGGTTGGCACCTTGACGGTGCGCATACCAGAGATAGTATGCAAGAGGTTGCCAAGTGGTTCGTCGCCAGCCTTGGCAAAGACGAATCTGTAATTCTGGTTTTCAACCAGCAAGAGAGGGATGCAACGCAATTATTGACGATTTTGCTTGATACTATTCGAGGAGTGACAGGGCGGGATAACATTTTCAGCCATGCATTCTTTACGAGGAATGACCAGGAGAGGTCGTCAGGGGATGAGGTTAGAGACTTGAGCGTTCAGAACCGAGTTGCAGATTTGATGGGCGAAAGAGCATCTAACTGCCATGTCAAGACGTTCGACAATATCCAGGATACAGTTTCCGAGGCGAGAAAAGTTGCAGGATCACATCAAAAGGTTTTGGCTACGGGGAGCATGTATCTTGCAGGGGGTATATTGCGAGCCTTGGAGCCCGAGGGTCTAGTATAGATGCTTTTCCTTTTATTTTCCTTTGTATCCATGGAATATTACGAATCAAAGAGCATCGGCCTTCTCTAATATCCCCAATGCACCACCAACGAGATGCAGACTGCCCGTAATAAAGGCCTGTACCATTTCGCCCTCGGGAAGATTCTCACTCACATGTCGGGCGTAGTCGATAGACTGCTCAATGGTGGGCATGACCTTGACAGTGGCAGTTGGGTCCAGAGCCGCCCACTTCTCGGCAAACCGTTGCTGGACTGTCATCTTGTCAATCTCGGCAGGGTCATATTGGCGGTTGACAAAATCACGCTTGTAGCCCGATGCAGCGTATGTGACATTTGTGCAAAAGATGACATGGTCAAAAGCTGACTGGCCATCGCGCTTAGTTGCCTTGAAGACGGATTCGAGGAAGTCGACAGCTTCAGAACGACCTTGTTGGTTGAAGATCATGACACGCGGACCAGTTCTGTAAGAAGTACTGTCAGTTAGATAGCCTGGCATCAAGGATCGAATATCTTACCGCTCTGAAGTTTCATCTTTGAACCACTTGGCCGACATTTTCAAACTGTCAGAAGTATGTGCGCCGTCGACATGCCATGTCACCTTATCTTCCGTCTTGACCTCGCATCGACCCCTCCACACAACCTTTTCAAGGCCATCCACAAACTCCTTTGGTAGAGGTTCCGTACGAGGCGGTAGAGAGACGCCAGTCTTTTCCAACGCTGTTTCAGCGAGAGCAATGGCTAATGTGGCATTGCGCTTTTGGAAGATGGCGTCTGGTCGAATTTGAACGGCGCTCAGTCGAGGGTCAACGTCTAGGACTTTCAAATCCACGTTCTTCTCCACAGCCCTCTTCCTGAGCACTTCGTCTGCATCTGGGACTTGTTCAATTGTGAAGGCAGCACTACCAGTCTTCATGATGCCTGCCTTGTGCCATGCAATCTTGGCCACTGTGTCACCCAGAGCAAAGACATGATCAATGCCTAGCGTGCTGATTCCTGATGCCACGGGCTTCTCAACGACATTTGTTGCATCAAACTCTCCACCAATACCAGTCTCATACACAGCGACATCTATCCCTTCTTGCAAGAATACATGCCAGCTCATCAACGTCAAGTAGCGCGCATAGATGGGTCGAGGGGGCATGAGTTTATTTGCATCATCTTTCGGCGCTGATTCTAGACGGTCCCAGACTTCAAAAAAGTACTTTGCGAAGAGATCTTCTGAAATGGGGGTCGAGTTGATGCGTATGCGCTCGCGAACGGCGATGAGGTGAGGGGATGTGAAAAGGCCCGTTTTGCGAGGGGTTCCCCGCGTGTGCTGATACTGGGAGAGGATGGAGTCGACAAAAGCGCAGGTGCTACCTTTGCCTTTGGTGCCTGCTACATGTACGATATTGAGGCGATTCAAATCAGAAGGCTATAATGTGTTAGTCTCATATAGTCATGCTGCTGCGGGGTTGAGTCTTACAGTATATCCGATACGATGAAGATATGCCTGCATCTCCTTTATAGACACAGCATCAGGTTTAATTCCAGCCTTCCGGCGAGCCTCGATTATGTCAAAGGGTGTCTGGAGTGAATTGAGCGCATCAATTGCGTCCTATAGCTAAGAATTAGCTCATCATGGTTCCTAATCTCATAAATCATTACTGGACATTTCGTACATTGTAGGACCGGCTTGAAGAAACCATGGTAGACAGCGAGGCTCTTTGTACTACTATAAAGCTGACTGGTTGCTTAGAAGCTCGCCACAAGACATGACGCATTGAAACCAACAATGTCTTGAGATGTTGGAGTTGAGTGAAGCTGTCTTGGTAGTTACTCGCGGAAAGCTCGGGTAATTCGCTCGTGATCAGCGCTATGCTCTCAGGATAAAAGAGTCGGAGAGAGGCTCAGTTCTTGAAATTATAGGTCATTGAGGCTCGAAAAGTGAATAATAGAAGAATATCGTTGTTGGTAGAGTTATTTGGCCTGATCAAAGCAGAAATTGCTCTCACTGAAGCAATAGTCGCATACTCTAACTCTTCGTCGGTGTCTTCCCGCTGCTAGTGACCGGCCTTCGGAGGCGGCGCCGTTGATAGGACTAGCCATGGCTAACACAATGATAGCAATTTAAGGATAGAAATAAAGGATTCAAGTAATAAATTCATTCTTATCCTCTGTTGAATTCGGAATCATTTTTTGTGCAAATACTTTTTAAAAAAACACCAACAAATGCCTGATTCAACGTTACTTCAAACTCCCCTAATATGCATCCTCTCTTCGGCGGACCTCCGAGGCTCCGGAACAATTAACCGATGTTATAATCCTCAATCGCGCCGTATCTCTTCATCACCCACTTATTCATACCTTCTTGCAATGCTTCAGCAAAGTCACTATCGTATCGCTTTCCACTATCAAACCACGCCGTTCTTGCTCGCCAGGTGAGCCAATTCTCTGCCATGACGCCTTCAGGTGCTCTGATGATGCCCGTAGCCAAGTCAACAACGTGATGGTCATCGGATGGCCTTCGGTCGCTGTGAGAAAAGAAAATTGTTGCACCGCACGCGCCGCAAAAGGATCTCACAACATCATCTGACGATTTGAAGGTCTTGGCTGTGCCGATGAGAAGATCGTCGTTGATGCGAGGTTCACAGATGGACAGAGGGATGAATGTCCATCCTATTATGTGAGTTCCGTTGACAAGACGACAGTCGTCGCATCCATCGAAAGTAGCAAGCCATTTCGTATTGTCCTTGTGAGAAACGAATTGAGAGTAGAACTCGTCCTTCATGGTCTCCTCGCTTGGGCGAGATATGGTGAAAGAAACACCTTTGCACTCGCACTCGACTCGAAGACGTTCCTTTCCGTCCTCTCCAACCTCGGTATGAGCTTCAACAATCTTGGCCTTGGGGCTATCGTCGGGAGGATTCCAGTCAATAAACTCCCTTCCTCTAGTATGCGTCAGTGCCTCAGCGATGCCCCTATCCTTTGCCGACTTGCTGAAAATGTGCTTTTTGACATCAAAGAAGTCTGCTCCGTTTATAAAGATAGACGAAGCAACCACCCAAAACTCGTCTTCAGGTGGCCCAGCTGAAGCAATGTGGCAGCCGCACGTCGAGCAAAAGTTCCATGTCCCAACCTTCTCTCCAATGGCGTAGCTCGTCATCTTGGTCCTCGAAGATGGTTCCACGAACTTGGGCACTACGCCAGATGGGAGCGGAGCGTGGAAGATGCACGGCGCGCCTGAGCCATATCTGCAGAGGCTGCAGTGGCAAAGATGAGTGCGGAGGGGCAGTTCTGAGACAGGCACGTCGATTGTGTAGTGAACAGAGCCGCAGAAGCACTTGGCTTCGAGGGTCTTGGTGCCATTATACTCTGTCATGGTTGTAATAGTGGACAGAAGCTTCAATGAAGACGCCTGAATATCAAGATGATAGCAAGATTCAAGTTGAACAGATGAGGACTGAGGAGGCAATGCAGGTTAACCCCTCACACGACTTAGTGGCTTTTATAAGGCGGTCTATGTATATCCTTACATACCCATGTAGGCAGATATTGCCATACGTCGTTTCGTGTAATTCATCACTTTGAAGCAAATACGATGAAGTCACTCGCAAGAATACAAACTAATCGTTATTAATCCAACTCCCGCAGAACAAGATCAAACTAAATCCCTTAGGACTAGCAACATTAATTGTTAATCCAACAACTAACAGCGTGAACTCTTTACCTACAGCATGCTACACCCAGGGATAACACATTGTTCTTGTTATGACATAAAGGGCGTGCATAACGCTAGTTCCAAGATCGCCGACCATCGTTAATGGCTTGGTGGGGCAGGCGTTGACAGTTGCCATTGGTGTTAGCCGAAGTTGAGCCGTCAACCTTCAAGAACCTCCTAACTTTTTTTTTCCTAGTGGAGTGGCCGACTCATTCATCATGACTTCAGCGCCTTACAAACTTTCCTTCTCTTCCGCACCTTCATCTCGCAGTATCGAAGGAGCTGCACCAGATTAGCAAAATGTCGAAACTTGAGGAAACCCCGGATCTTGAACGACAACAAAGGCAGTTTGAAGACGACATCAGTAAGCTGCAAAATGGTTTGCGACACTGGCAGATTTGGGATGCTGAGTATGAGATGCTCAAGGAAGAGGTCATGGCCGTGTGCAAAACTGGCGAGACGGAACTCCACACTATTCACGCCGGCTTTGAGGGCGAGCTTCTTAAGGATCGCGAGCTTGATGAGATCTTTGGTGAGAGGACACATCGATCTGGCGAACAGATCCTGAATATCCTTGACCGGCGTATGGATTATGTTTCCAAGAATATCACAACCCTACAGAAACAGATCAACGCTGCTGAGACCAAGCTTGCCGAGCTCCAGCCTGACGCCGCTGAGGAAGATGGTCTACCGATTACAGAAATTATCGAGCAACTTGACGATGACGACAACGTTATTTCTTACAAGCTTAACCAGCCCGACAGCGCCTTACCTCAGATTGAAGATGCACTCAAAAAGGTCGGTGTCGAGGATCTTGAGAACGGTGACTCGTCTTTGCACGGCGAAAGCTCTAAACAAAAAGGGCCCGAACTCTCAAGACAAAGTCCCCCTCAGCAGACAGATCTTGAGGCCACAACTCTAGCACCATCTGCCAGCAAGGGAGTATCTTTTGTTACGGATACTAAAATGCAAGACGGCCCTAAGCCCCAAGTCTCGCGGAATGCTAAGCGTGTTGAAGAGATCATGAACCATGCCAGAGAGCAGGAGAAGATCAGCAACGAGCAGGCGTTTATCCCGGATGACGAGGATGAGGACGATGCAGCGTTGCGGCGACAGATGCTCGAATACTCGGGTGAAGTCGGTGCTGTCGTCGCCGAGCTGCAACTCGAAGAGGGGGACACCGATGACGACTACGAATTTGAGTACAGCGATGAAGGTTTTGAGGATGACGACGATGACGAGGAGGACAAGTATGGTCGGTACACAGGTCGTGTCGTGACAGATGATTACCGTCAAAGAATGCTTGAGCTTGAAAAGAAACTGGGCATCAAATCGCGTTTTACCGAACAACCAGAGGACAAGGATGGCGATCAAGATTCAGACGACGAAGAGGGCATTGGCCGTATAGTTGTAAAGCAAACTCCTACAACAAAAACACCATCGTCGTCGGCTTCAAAACCTGCGCCTACCAAGTCAAATATCAAAGAGAAGCAACCGGAGCAAACCAACGGCAAGAAGGGCGTGCGCTTCGCCACAAATCTGGATATTGCTCCAGAGAACGAGCCTGCCGTTCTTCCTGTGCAAGAGGCTCCTGTTAAGGAAAAGGAACCCGTGGTGGAACCATTGAGTGATATTGTTGAGCGTTCCAGTTCTGCCAAGACTCCTGAGGCCGCTAATACCAAATCAACACGCAAACCATCACGATTCAAGAAGGCGAGGGATACTGTTCCGCCCGGTCCTCTCGACGTCCCTGCCAAGTTCCTGGATCAAGACCGACCTACGGCACCTACTGGTCCCGAAGGAACAACACTCGCTGACACATTAGTTGAGCGTGAATCGATACGCAAGGCCCCTCACCCACCTGATGAATTCGACGATGAATTGATACACCAGGAGGTTGCTGATGAACATCACAAGCTGCGCAAGAAGTTCATTCAGCGAGAAGGTGGGTTCCTCAAGGAGGATGAGTCTCCTATACAGCCTTTGGAGGAGCAAGATGGAGGAAGGGAGCCAGTCAGCCGTTTCAAGGCTGCCAGGCTCTCAAAGTACTAAAACAAAAGAAAGACAAAAAAGAGGCGCTCAAGTCTGGGTAATGACTGTGACTGAGTTGTTGGGAGACAAGAGTCGAGAGAAATCGATTTGTTGCCCGCCAAGTGCTTCGCTCGAGCTGCCTGCTGTGAAGTGGCATCCGTGATTGCTATGACCAAAGTGCGTCGGATTTGCTAACGTGATATAACTAAACATGTGCTTGACATTGGGCAAGCCATTGATTGACCTCGCCGGGGTTGTATGGAACGCTTATTATCTGACAATTGATGTGTTGCAGCTTCTAATCTGCTTCCACATTACTAGCCGTTCCAAGAGTAAAATCTAGAAGGGCTCTCTGAGACCATTATCCTGAGTTGGTGGTTCTGGTCATTCGTTTCACCCTTTACATTTTATGTGGCGAGCACACATACGTATCTAGTGCTGAGAAGATAAAAGCTGCTGCTATTCCTGTGCATTTCTCTGTTATTCTCCCAGTTTGTACATACTTGATTGTTTTGTGCCTATTATTCAAGCTTTGGGCTTGCATGAAATGGAATGCGGGCCTTCCGGAAGTTCGGCACCGTATGTTTCGGCAGTGTACGTGCCGTTGATGGGCTTACTTACCAAGTTAGTCTTATACACAACAGACATTGACGAATGATATTGCGCAAATATCCCATAATCGGCCAAGGTTTGCCGTCTTTTAAATCTGGACCCTGGCCGGAACCCTTTTTCAGCCTCTCAGCCACGGGAGCAGCCGTGGATATGATCCAGGCCTGCGGCTACTCGGCATCTTGAGCGTACGTCACTAGAGTCTCAAGTCGAGTCTGTTCGCCTGGATGAATCAAGTGTGATACGGTGAGACCAATCAATCAGACGAAATAGGAGGCAACCGGGTTTGATCTTGGTGGCTGAGCTTTCATGGGAGTTGGCTGTAGGTACTTAAAAGCTCGTCCCTAACTACTGAGCTGTCGTCCTGTTATAACAATATACACAACTCTAAGAACAACTCTACTCTAAAGTCTACCGCCTTTCTTGTCTTTTACCTTGCTTTGCGATCCTTTGATCATCTCAATCGTTCAAGATGCCCGCCTCCATGGAACCCACCCAGCAAGCCCCCATGACCTCTGATAACGGAGACATTGTCACACAACAGCCTGTAAGTAGAAGGACTCGATGACTTATGCCTCCTTTCAGTGACTAACATGTCCATAACAGTCTGCTGAGCCCCAGCCTGACATGACCATGCGTGGTGGTGAAGAGGCTGGATGCGAGATCTGCTGTGGTCTCTGCGGCTGCGAAGAGTCTTGCTGCTAAGCTTTTCATTCTATTTGAATGCCCCGGCGATGCTATAGATCACCTGGGAAGAAGGAGTTTGGGTAGCATTGTTATTGTGATTTAGCAGACAGTTAAGCTTCTTTGGGACGGTCAGTCCGATGAAGTAATGAAACTACATTCATATATACAAAGACGTCATATGATACAGTCCGAATTGTTCTTTAAGTACTGATTACCTACCTTTTTGAGTCACGGATGCTATTGTCGTATTTACTGATGACCTTGGACGAGGTGGATTGGCGGCATAGCGGCCGTTTATCCGTGAAGAAGTAACTCGACTGTTATGCGATCAACCGCTCCCATAACTTGAACATCGACGGACAAGTAGCATTTTAAATCAGAAAAGATCCTCTTAGCATAAACTTTTCTCTCTTAAGCATTGTTTCAATCCGACATCATTAAATTACTTAGACATGTATCAGTCCAGGGTAAATTCTAGATAGACAAACTCTAAAGCACGCTCATGACATTTATTACAGGAGTATTATAACTGGCTACGGTTTGGAATGAAGTTAGATCAAGCGATCTGAAGGCGTCTTTTTCCTTAGTTTAGACTTGTAATAAGCATATATCTTATATTAACGACGGTGAAGTACGGTATCTCGATTCGCGGCAGTACTGGATGTCTACGTTAAAGAAGACACAAGATAAGGACTTTAATTTCGCAATGGCATAGTAACAGACAGTTGCTCAGAGAAAGAGATAGACACACTTGATATGTACTGGAACCAACTATCACCAATTAGTCTCTACTAAAAAGTAAAAGATTCCCTGACACATTGACACGAGAAGCAAAAATGGTGGTTCCGCCCGGGATCGAACCGGGGACCTTCTCGGTGTTAACGAGATGCCATAACCAACTAGACCACGGAACCGTGCGTTGATTTGATAGAAGAGTCAAGTCCTGGTTTGGTATCATGTTGCTGAGACAATTTGCGGTGACGAGCTATCATGTTGTAGGGTAAGGGAATTATTCGACGAATATTGCGTACGAGTGAAAGATGCGAAGATCTTATACCTACAAATAAGAAGTGGGTATACTTTATGAGTAACTTATTTCTATTTTTTAGGTTTTCTGGTATGCTAAAGTGATAACAGAGTTTCTGGCTGTGCCTTAGTTGTGGTTGCTTATGTAGAACTCAACTCTTTCACCTGTCTGATTTGTATAGAGACTAGAGGCAAGCAAGCAGGCGTCATGCTGGAGTCCATATTGACATTTACACACGCTGAAATATAAACAGATCAGGGCAATCATTAGGTACTTTGGGAATTTGTTCATTTATTGTACATAGACTTGTGCATCTTGACTCATGTCTTAACGACGCCCAGCTTGCAGTGCCCAATCGTGCACTTGTCCTAGTATACAGAAATCATACATGTCCTCTCATTCCTAGTACACCTTTTTTTTTATTTCCCAGACTTTCCGAACAAGGAGGCAACATAATCTCCAAATGTAGAGGTACCCTCTGCCTGTCGCTGTTTCCTCTGCTCCGCCTGCGTATCCCAGATCTTCTGAACACTGCCCGCAACCTCGGCCTTGGCCTGGAGATCGGCACGAAGAGCAGCCTCCTCAACTGCACGCTCTTCAGCTGGTAGCTTGTCGAGCTGCTCCTTCCACTGCTGCTGAAGTTCCTCGGTGGGTGCGACCGCATTAGTCTTGGCTTTGGGTATTGTTGTCTGGAAGACCGGGACGGGGAGTCCTTCGGCCTTGGCCTTTTCTACTGCCTCTTCGTGCTTGATCATCCGTTGGTAGAGAGAGTCGGCGTGCATCTGGATGTCTTCCTCCACCGCGGCCGATCTGCCTGCTACTGATCCGTGTCCCAACGCACGAAGGAATCGCTATGCATACGTTAGCAAACTATCAACGCCACATGTGAGAAATGAGTGATATACCGATTGCATCATGTAGCACCTCTCAAACCTCCGCACCTGATGCCTGCACATCTGTATTTGGTCCTCCCAGCTTCCGTGTTTCATGCAATTCACCCACTCCTCCTGATACTCTGCGCAATTCTCCAAGGCTGCCTTGCCAATGGCTTCTTTTCGCTCCTTGTATGCCTCCAAAACACTCATCAACTTTTCATGATCGGTCGCAGTCTGGGCTTCGATCTCAGCAAGCGGTTGGTAGTTCTTCCAGAGGTGAGCATATCGTCCGTCTTGGTACAGACTCTCCGAGGGAACGGCCGGCCTTTGGTTCTGTGCCGTCGCTACTACGGAATCGCCATGGCTAGGTCCTTGAGATGTTGTTGTTGGAGGATTTGTAGGTTGGTTTGTCGGGTATTTGAGGGGAGATTCTTTTTCAAGAAAGTCGCGAAGGCTGGGATCGAGTTTCGCAAGGGGGTCCGCCGACTTATCGGTGCCGAGGATGGAAGAGATCCAACCCATTGTAATAGAGGTTATGATCGAAGCCTGAGTTCAAGGGCGACGGGCTGAAGTTGAGCTGAGGCTGCCCGTGAAGTTGGCCCTCTAAACTTTCAACATAGCTTCAATTGATAAAGTGGAGGTATGAATTACTGGGTCACACTGTGTACGGCACTGTGTCTCAACTCCGTATAAAACGTTAACTTATATGGGGGTAAAGATCAATCCATTTAGTCAAGGAAGACGGCATAATCTTTGGCATCGCTTTTTAGTTATTCTTATTCTAGAGGTGACATGACACTTGATCTCGTAACGTGAGAGTTGAGCTGCACCTGTCCCATAGGTGAGATCATCACACCAGACAATGCATCACATAAGTCAAAGTAGCAGCTCCTCACTAGGCACTGGCATTTTTTGGTCGGTGAATAGTCAAAGGTATGAACGTAATCTTGAGATCATGACGACCCTTTTCCTAGCCATATCACGCCCGATTGAACCATCAACCCAAAACAATTGTCTTCGTGAATCCTTTTTTATTCGCGATTGCATCTATAGCACAACCATTTGCAACGCAACATCCGGTGCCCGACCCGTCAGGAGAAGCTTTTCCATTTCCCCTGATGCTTATCACGCCGAAAAAATGCCAGAAGAAAGTCCCATCTTAAAACTTGGAGAACTTCTTAACAGCCTTGCCAGTTCGGGGCAGGACACGCAGGACGTTGAAGCGGACCTTTAACAAATGTTAGCATTCTTTTTCCTAGAGT
This sequence comes from Fusarium sp. MBC 119, assembly GCA_030411635.1. Classification (NCBI taxonomy): domain Eukaryota; kingdom Fungi; phylum Ascomycota; class Sordariomycetes; order Hypocreales; family Nectriaceae; genus Fusarium; species Fusarium sp. MBC 119. Next base: position 265,116 of record JAPERM010000089.1, read on the forward strand.
CGCAAGTTGATCGGTACAACGTACAGTCTTGCTGAGAGGTCGGCACTGGCCAACGGTGACCTGGTCACCCTCCTCAACACGGAAAGCGGGGGAGACGTGGGCGGCAACGTTCTTGTGTCGCTTCTCGTAACGAGAGTACTTGGGGATGAAGTGCAAGTACTCTCGTCGAATAATGATGGTTCGGTGCATCTTGGTGGAAACGACGGTGCCGGTCAGGATACGGCCACGGATGGAGACGAGACCGGTGAAGGGGCACTTCTTGTCTATAAGGTCCAAATGTCAGCAATGCGCTCCAACGTATGTCTCTTGCTGCGCAAATGTCCTCCAAATACACTCGTATGTCGTTTCTTCTTCTCATGTCCCTCGTTTGGCGGTGTTCGTCCTCGTGCGCTTGTCTCCAATTTCCAACATCTTTAATTCGTCGCACGTACCGATGTAGCTGCCCTCAATGGCGGTCTTGGGGGTTCGGAAACCCAGACCGACGTCCTTATACCATCGTCGGCCACCCTTGCCCGGTCGGGTGCTCTTGGTCTTGGTCTTCGAGTTCTGGAAGATGTGAGGCTGCTTCTGGAAAGCACGCTCCGACTGGACGGTCAACTCGGTCGCCCTGATTCTGAGGTTAGCGACGCGTTCGTTTCGGACATCGTATATTCGATCGCTGTGACTGACATCTTGAATTATCCTTCTCGGGCAGGTACCGTAACGAGATGGCGTGTCGTAGGTTGAGCTGGGTGAGGCGAGGTTGAGATTGGCTATGGCGAACAGTAGTTTTCGCTGATGGAGAAGTAGGGCAAAACACGCACCAAATTTTGCGTGCCTTCCTTAGTTAGGGCTTGTAAAATTTGGGGAAGTGCAACCGAGCGCCACACTTGCACGTGATGGACGGCGGGGTGTCTGTGGCTCAGGCAATCACACGTGAGTTGGCGCCAATTCTGGCCGCGGCAGGCGGGTAAATGAGCGACCCTTGGTGACGTGGGTCCGCCTCCCCTTGTTACGAGCCAAAGTAAACAAACACGTCGGGTCGGGGTTTGGTCGCGAGATAAGTCACAGCCCACTATCACTTATCGCCGTCGCGCTCATGTTGGGTTTGGCACTTTAACTTGACAAGATCCGACACCTCTACCACCCACAATGGCGCCCACCGATGCCACTGTGCCCGCTACGCGGCGCACGCGCAGATCTATCGGTGCGCATACAGATGTCAAGAAAGCATTCGAAAAAGAGAATGCGACTGTCGACGTCACAAGTTCGCTGGCGGCGAGTCGCAAAAAGTCAAGAAGCAAGAGTTTGGGTCCCGGTGGCCTAGACGCTCTTATGAAAGCCAACGGCAACAGACGAGCTGTGAGACATGGTTCCTATTCAATTAATTCTCAGCCCCAAATACTAATACAACTCAGTCTCTTGCCGCTCCTTCGAGAGCCCCGCGTTCGATCCTTAAGCAGACTATGCCCATTCCCGAAATCCCACCCTTGAAACCAAAACAACAAACCGACCTAATTGACTTTGGAGAACCGACGCAAGAGGTTTCAACTCCTACTTTAAGCAGCTCAGACAACAGTGGTTCCAAGATCGCCGTCAAGACAGAAGAGGAGCAACAAGCCGCAGCTCGAGAACGAGAGGAGCGGGAACGTCGCGATGCTCGTCGCAAATCTCTTGCGAACCGTCGCGTATCTTTTGCTGCTGAGGCAACTCTTCACACATTTCATGAAGTTGAATTTAACCAAGATTCAACTACGTCTACCGACTCCACACGAAGAAACTCGGCCTTTTCAAATGGCGCCGGTGCACAACAAGGAGGGCAGAACAACACTGCCAATGATCAAGAAGACAAGAAGCAGCGACGGAGCTCTGGCCTTCCACCAGTCAATTTTCACAACCCCGAAGATGATACTGCGACGACAATCTATAGTTCAGATTCTGAGCCTGCAGATGCCGTCGAAGAGGTTGCCGATGTCGAAGAGGACGGCGACGATGATGATGATAGCAGCGAATCTGACGACGGAACGATGATGACTGTCGATGAAGTAACCGGAACAACTGCTGCCTCCGATCGATCCATTGACTCGGACGGAGAGTCATCCACCTTAGACGAAGCACTCAGACTGGCTGCGCGAAGAGCCGGTAACCAGCAACTTGAAGAGGACGATGATGACGAGGATTTCGATGATGACGAAGAAATAATTCCCTCGTTTGGATGGGGCAAAGCCGCGAACAAGAACAATGTTGCTGCTCAGGACCAGGAAAACCTCCCCCCTCCGCCTCGCACTCAACAGGCTCAGCCGAAGCAAGACATCGCCGATGCTACGGAAACAAATATGAGTATGGACATGGACATGGACATGGATATGGACATGACACGCGCAGTCGGTGGCATCATCAAGCCTCAACCTGGGCAAGAGTATAACCCAGATGAAGACATGTCCATGGACGTTACTCGTGTGGTAGGTGGCATCATAAAACCTCAGCCTCCGGCGGAGCACAACACGGAGGAAGACATGTCTATGGATGTTACCCGCGCTTTTGGTGGTATTGTGAATCAGAGCCAACCTCAGAAGCCCATCGCCCCCCCTGAAGATGAAGAAGACGAAGATGATGCTCCAATGGAAGAAGCCACTATGGAGTTCACCACTGCAATTGGCGGCATTCAACGTCCAGCGCCCGAAGAAGAGGATGACAACTCAGACGAAAACGAAGACATGTCCATGGAGCTCACTACAGTAATGGGTGGAGTGCTATCGCAAAAGAAGAAGAGGAAGAGCATGGCGGCTTCTCGAAGGCGGACAGTCAACCAAGCTGATGACGAGAATGAGGATGACGCCCCAATGGACATGACTCTTGCGGTCGGTCAAATTCTATCAAAGCCAGCGGACGACGATACTGAAGACAACGAGGACGAGGATGATGCTGATGGAGGCGACGCCACAATGGGCATGGACATGACGACTGCTATCGGTGGTATCCTCAACAAAACAGCAGGCGATTCGCGAGCCCTTGGCAAGCGAGTTATGGAAGAAGAAGCTGATCATGCAGATAACCCTGACGAAGCACTTCAGGCTGCCATCAGCAAGAGCGCACTTGATGAACAACCTGAACCCAATACCGCCAGCGAAAAGAAGACTGCAACTCCGAGTCCAGGGCACTCGACAACTCTAGGTAGCGCCCTACGGCGCAGTATCGGCCCTCAAGTCTCTACTCCTCAATCAACTTCTAGAAATTCAAGGACGCCCTCGCCTGCAAAGGCGTCAACAACACCACAGTCACTCCTCAAAACAAGGACCCCAACATCTGCGAAACCAACTACACCTCAACTTGACTCAGTTGTATCGACCAGGACGACTACTCCTCGCTCTCCGCAGCGTAATTCTCGCTCTGCTTCTCCAAAGCGACCACACTCTGCTAGAACAACTAGGGCCAGCTCTAGAACTCCATCACCTGTCAAGTCAACTCCCAAGCAGGGCCTTTTCCAGAACAATTTCAGAAATGGCAACCGAACTCCAACGGTTGTCTTGACACCTCAACGACGACTGTCAGGAGTTGGTGCTGACCGAGCTGGACTTGGATCTCCGCAAGTTGCTGCGCTTTTCGACCGACGCGGCTCTATTGGTGACATGGCTACCGATTTTGTTCCTGGAAAACGTAATGTCATGTTCGAAGACCCCAAAGAAATGGAGGATGAGGTTGATAAGGAAGCACAACAGGAGGAAGATAAAGAAAATCGTAAAAAGATTCTTGAGCGGGAAGCCGACGGTGCTGAAGCTACTCTCAACCTGCGGGAGATGATTGACAGCCTGAGCCCAAAACGGAACCCGCTGAGGGGCCGTAAGAGTCTCCACGTTGGGAGTGCCAAGGGTCTTCTTGGCAAGCGACCAAATGAGCTCGACGACGATGAAGAGGAGGCCGAGGAGAACGATGGCGTGAAGAGACTCAAAGGTCACCAAGGCAGCCCAGTCAAGAATGTCAGACTGCAGCAACCACCATCGAAAGAAGAGACAACAGGGAGACTTAACCTGTCATTCCGAAAAAGTCTTCAACCGCATAGTGCTACACCAACACTGTCATCTCCCGAGAGGCCTGAGCCGGCAACTACACCAAGACACCAGGGGAGATTCAAGGATGTTGAAGATGACCGTGCTAGTCATTCGGTGAACTTCGACGAATCACCTGTGAAGGATGCTGGGCAACTCGAGGAAGAAGCAGAGGCAGAAGCCGATGAAGACGAAGAGAGGATTCATCTTCAGGATTTCCTGAATATGACGTCTATTCGCTTCATGGAACTGACAACTACCAAACGCCGCCATACGCAAGCTCCTGGGACTCTTGACAACGGATTTCTCGAGGAAGGTGAAGAGAACCTTTCCCTTGAACGGTGCGTTGTTGCTGGCGCTTGCACAGTACCAATGCTCGAGTTATACCAGCACTCGTGTCGTGAGCTGAAGAAGTATATCTCAGAGGGCCGACGGATCGTCAAGGAGATTGAGACCGACACCTTTGAAGAGAATCCTCCGTTGTTTAAAGAATATATGGCGGCCACACCCGAGATCAAGACTCTGATGGACAAGCAATTCATGAACGTCAAGAACCACGCTCGCCTTTTGAGCAAAGCTATGTGGTACGAGTGGCGAATGAAGTTGCAAGAGGGGTTGAAGGAAGGCCTCCTTGGAATTGACGATGGTATGGAAGCCGATAAGGAGCTTCTGGACAAGCAGAAGAACCTTCTCGACTCCGTCCTACCCGCCATTGTCGCTCGCTACAAGTCGCTTGTAGAAGAGAGTAGCAACCTTGAAGAGGTCGCCCGAGAGCTCGCTGATTGTGATCCTGCCGACCTTGAAGCTGCCCGCGACGAGCTATCGTCTCTTGACGAAGACGTGGAATATAAGAAGAAACGCATTGCAGAGCTTAGGGAACAATTCCAAGCATCAGAAGTTGAAGTGGAGGATTTAATTACCCAAAAGCAGAATTGCATCGAGGACATTGCAGAGTCTGAAAAGATTCGAGAAGAGTGCCGCGGTTGGACGAGCACAGAGGTTAACAGTCTTAAAGGTATGTCACATTGGTAATTCCGTCACCGGACAAGAACTAACTTAAGCTTCAGCTCGAGCCGATGCTATTGAGAAACAACATGGCTGGGCAGTGACCGGGATCTCCGGCACAGTTCTATCCATGGCTTACAAGCGCGAGATTGAGCTCGTCTTTGACATCACCTCGTTCCAAGAGCATCAACCCAACTCGACAATCGATCTCTGGTACATCGCCGATAACCGGGAGCAAAACGCACTCCCGAAGACAGCAGAAAAAGAGTTCTTCTTACAATGTATCCGAGACTATGCCCGCGCACTTCCACACAGTCGCACTGAGGTTTCTCACCTCTTAAAAACTGTCCAGACCGCCTGGGACAAGGCAAACTTGGTCTCGTCGCAAGTCGATCGACTCAATGCTACGTTTCCCACAACTGTCGAGAGAACATCCGACTCAAGCGTGGCAATTACAACATCTCTACTGCTTGTGCCTTTGGAGAGTCGTGTCGAGCTTAGGTTGAATCTTCACAGCCAAAATACTGCTGAGGGGCTCGACGTTACCATCACACCAGAAGCCAAGGTGCTGTATGGCGAGCACTTCAACGTGGCCAAGGTAGCCGAGTTCCTTGCGACGCGAATTGGCAAGGCTGTTGGCGCTGGAGAAGAGCAGTGGAGTGACGTGATGGTGGAGCTGCATGGAAGACTGATCGCAAGGGGTCGCAAGTAAATGAGGTTTAGTCAGGGCAAGATAATGAGTGATGATGGGATTAGGAGCATATGGGAATCAGACACTGGCGTTGTTTGGACATAGATACCTAGGTTTGCGTTTGTCTTTGTCGACAGGATTGGCTTGTGGCACTGCTTTGTTAGTTATAATGTTGAACAAAGAATCTGCTGCAAGATTTCATATACATTTGATGTTTGTTCGTGACTGTGCGTGTATTAAGCCTGTTTGTCATTGGATCATTAGGAATGGTCGTCCTTAGGTGTCATGCTCATGCTTTGAAGCGATATCTCGATATGTGAACAAGCTGGACTCTTTATCCATGAACAAGCCTGGTAAGAGCAATATCGGTGTTCTGGGCTTTGGCATTATAATGATTAGGCCTGCATAATTGAACAGCGATTTCTACTCACTGAACATGCGTAGCCACATTTCTGCCGTCACTGTTCAGGCAGTGACTGTTTGCTGCGTGCAGTGTTCATCACTGTCAACCAAGATTTCATTCACAACAAACAGATTCAGCAGAACAATACCGTTGCAAAACGCTGCCAGCCTAATCTCCCATTCTATCTTTCTCAACAATGACAGAAGCATCGTAATTTATAAACCTTCACCTTTCCACATCGTGATCCGAGTGAGTTCCCCAGTTCAACTTGATATTTCACGCGTATATACACTCGCATTTCACTACGACATTTCACATTCATCTATAAATTATACGATACTTTGATAATCAAAGAAAGCTAACATTTACCAGCCGGTACTTTGACATACACCTCTAAACAACACAACACGATGCGTACCACAGACTTTCCCCCGTGGTTCTGGCTCCCTCTCAGGGACGACTGCGAATGGGATTCTATATTCACAATGCACAACTGCTTCGACAAAGAGTATGGAGGCATCATATTGGCCTTGATCAAGCTGTTGTCCCGACTCTTCTATGAGATACCCACCCTCTTCCTGCTGGGCGTCGTCTTTCTCTACCAAGATAACCTCACCAACAAGTACATTCTCTCTCTCGTCATCATCACGGCCTTCCCTGTCATATTCACCCCGATGATCTGGGCTGAAGAGTACGAGCTTCACGCAGAGCAGATGAAGCCTTTCTTCTGGGAGGTGCGGCGTGGCTGGTTTGCACTGGCCGCGCCAAGCCTCGGTTCGCTTGTGCCCAAGATCATATTCTGGACGTCCCATGCCTACGAAATGGCCCAAGAAATTTTGATTTGGGGCAGGGACTATGTCAATAACAACCTCGACCTTGAGGTTGTATTTCCCGACCCGCCGGGCGGAGATATCATGTCTCCGAACCCTCACGACACTCGCGCTGAAGCTTGGATGAAAAGACTGGTACAGGAGGATAAAGACCGACAAAAGGCTCAACAGGATGAGAAGGACAAGGCGATAGAGGTCGAGAGACAGAAGGAGGAGGCTGTGTTGCGGGAGAGGCAGAGGGAACAAGACGACATCTCGAGGACTTTCAAGTTCACCAAGAACAGGGGCAAACAACCCCCTCAGCGTCTTTATACCCGTAACCGCAACCGCCCGCCTCCTTCTCTGCTATACGAACCGAGTACCACGGAAGATGGAGAGTACTCCCATATCCGCATCAGAGTTCGAGACGTTGATGAGGCGAGGGGAAAGAAAGTGTCCAAATATGTACACAAGAGTACTCAGACTGACCCAGTCGATCTCACCGTGGAGGGACCGACAAGACCGATGATAAAGGGGTATGTCTCTCAGAGAATACAGACCGACATCCCTCCTATTAAGGAGGAGATTGAGTTGCCGGAGACAGTACCAGAGCCACCAAAGGTCGAGCCAAAGTTGCCAGAGACAAAAGCACAGCTCCCAGAGACTAAGTCAGATGCGCCAAAGGTCGAACCAGAGGCGAAGGAGGAAATCTCCGACTTTACTTCTAAGGGAAAAGCTACTGCTGGACCTGAGCCAACTATCAACTCCCACCTTGTCATTGTACCAGAAGCTCCAGCAGAGGAACAAGAGCCTCCCAACCCTGAGCCCTCAACTGAATTGGCCACTATCCCGCCGCAGTCTGAACAAGCTCCTCCTACGGCGATCCCCGTTGCTGAACCCACAGAGCCCGCTCAAGTAACCCCCGAGCAGGTCGTACCGCTCCCAGAGGCACCCATTACTCGTCCAACTCCCAGAGCAGACAAAACTGACTCCCGTCGCCGCAACTCAAAGCTCGAACGGAAGAGGGGACCAAGGCGCCAGAGGACACTTGCCCAGACGGTTGAAGCAAACGCAGACAGATTGGCTCACGCCCTCCAACTCGACCTGGAAACGAACAGACAAGAGCCTGGAACTAGCACTATCGCTCCCGGACATACTCAAGAGTCTGTCGAGTCTACTACTTCCGTGCCATCGAGTGGTCGTCCCAACATTCCTGAAACCATCTACCAATCCAGCTTTGAACAAAACACTGGAGTATTCCCTACTGAGGAACCAGTTGCTCCCGTGGCTACCTCGTTTAATCCGTTCGCCGACGAAGTCATCCCTCCTACACAATCCGCTGCCCCTGAAGTTGTCGAAAGTTGGCCATCTACCGAAGAAGTTGTCACTTCACAGCCAGCTGCTTTTGAAACCACTGGAAATGGTACCTCTACTTCACCTGTGGAGATCCAAGATGATCAACAAAACATCTTCATTCAGGGTCCTTCTGACGTGCCCGCCCCTGAACCCTCCGCTACACTCCCTCCTCTAGAATTCCAACCTTTCATGCTTTCGACAGAGATCCAAGAAGTCACTAGCCCTCTAGATGTGTCTCAGTCTTCAAATGTTCCCCACTCTGGATTGGATTCAATTCCTTATTCTCTTCTCTTTGGCAATGGTCAAGGTCACCAACAGGCGCCAGCCAATCCAAACACTACAGAGAGTTACAATCCCTTCAAGAAGACCGTGTTTTCTGAATCTGTCCCAATCAAGAATCTTGATGCTGCGCTCAATGGTATGATTGCAGAAGCCCCTAAGCACCGTGAGTCTAAATCTGAGTCGCACGAGAACGATGAGGATGAAGAGACTGAGAACGAACGTGAACCGTATGAGAACAATACGGAGGAAAAGGTTGAGAACGAGCCCGAGGGCGACAGCGAGATGACGGACCGTCAGGAAAATGAACCCGAGGTACAACTGGAGCCATACATGCAGTCTGCAACTTATTACGGTAGTGATGAGGAGATGACCGAGGTTCATGACGCCCAACATGGTCAACATGGTCCATCTCAAGATGTAGACATGGGTGAACAGGATGAGCAAGAGGTTATTGCACCACAAGAGGTTCCTATATCACAGGAAGTTGAGATGGGCGAATATGTTCAAGAACCCTTCCAGGAGCCCTTCCAGGAGCCCATCCAACAATACCCTCAGGAACATCCCCAACAATACGTCCAAGAGCAATCTGCCCCCCAAGCGGTTAGTTCAGCTCTTGCAAAACTGGAACATGTTGAAGTCGAACCTGTACCTCCGATCGAAGAGGAAGAAGAAGAGGAGAGATTGGCGGCATCTGCACTGGACTTTCTGAACCATCTAGACGAACTGGAAGATCCCGACGACGCAGAGTTCCGTAATAGCCCAACAGAGACAGAAACATGTCAACCACAATCTATTCAACATCCTCCCGCAACTACGACACAACCAGGAACTGAGGCACGCGAAGGCCCACGCAACATCTTCTCTTTTGTCCCAAGCCAAGATGCGATAGACAATTCGCCATTCTTCCAGAGACAGGACCCATATGCAACTACAACGACTCTGATACCAACACTCACAGAGACCCTACCCAATCTAGATCGGCTTCAACCTGCAGCTCCTCAGCCATCGATCTTCCGATTTCCAGAACTTGGAACAGCGCCAGGCTTTCAAACCTCTCAGTTTCCAACTACACAGGCAGGGCCCAGCATAATAAGTCAACAGAATGCACAAACCATTGCTTCTGATGACCCACAGATGTCCCAGGATGAGCAAGATGAGCTCGAGAGAGATATGGCGGCAGCCTTCGAGGATGAAAATGCGAGCCAAGCTGAAACAGTCATACGTGATCCCGAGAATGAGACCTCCGAGGTTCCCTACCTGGAGCTTTACGCCCAAACTCAAGCAGCAGCTGCACCACCCCTACCTACAAACTCGCCTCCACACTCGCCTCAAATCATCCCCTCTTACATCCCTGTGAACACCATCCGAGTTAGTGGCACACCTGGATACCTCCTTGACCCAGCCAAGGCAGCTACCGATGAGCAACTTTCTAAGAGAAAGATCTTGAAACCAAAGGTTCGAGCATCCAAGGAGAAGCTCGTTACTCCTACTCAGCAACAATTTCCGCAGACGTTGACCCAAGGCGACGGCTCACAGCAACAACAGCATGGACAGCAACAACATGGACAGCAACAACATGGACAGCAACAACATGGACAGCAACAACATGGACAGCAACAACATGGACAGCAACAACATGGACAGCAACAACATGGACAGCAACAAAGTGCACCTCAGCAGGGTAATCATGCACATGATGCAGCGATCATGGATGAGGCGGCCATGAACCTACTTCTGTTGGCACAAAACCATGGAATTGCCATTAGCGGTAATATTCCGCCAGAATTGATGGCCTCTTCGACCCAGGCAACAACTTCGAGTGGGCCTGTAGCTGAAGAGCAGTCGACGACAGTTCAGCCAACGACATCCACAGAGGCTTCTTCACAGCAGCAGCAGAGTGTCCCTGGACTTACACAGCTAACGTCAACTCAAGCGCAACCCCCTACCAGCAACGTACAAGGACAAGCCGGCCCTAGTAACGTACAACCGCAACAACCACCGCAACAACAAGTCGCCCCGATGCAGATGGGTGGACTGATGCTTCCAGGAGGCAACCCCGTGATATCCGCACCATCAACACCAGCAGCACCAGCACAATCAGCGCCTCAGGGATCCCAAAGAACTGGCCCTCAACCTGACCCCCGCGCCGAAGCGTTCAAGAAGAAGAAGGCGGAGGAGTTGAAGAGACAGAGGGAGGCGAAGAAGAATACTAAACCAAGTCTATTCCACACTCCCAAGAGAAGAGGCACTCCAGGTACCCCACGTACTCCACGGCCTTCAACGCCGTCCACACCTCTCCAGAACTCTGGTCCATCTACGCAACCGTCGGCTCTCACAGCCGAAGATGGGGATATGCAATCTCATTTTGGCCCGCCTGGATCGGGTAGGAAGAAAGACAACTTGAACATCCTAGCCGCAGGCGATATCCCAGAACATTTGCGAGACGAGGTAGCAAGGCACGGAAACTAAAAGAGAGAGACGTGTTATGGATGTGCAATAAGCAAGTTGCTTGATCACGATAAGATGTTCAGGGAATTTATGCAAAGAAATGGCGGAATCCTGAAAGAAAGAGAGAGGTTTCTCAATACCGTGTATAACATGATGATTTTGTTTGAGAGCGAGGAGTTTTGGTCTGTCTAATTGATTTAACACCGTTTTCACCGTTCATGGAAGAAATAATAGATGATCTGTATAAATTTGTGGCCAATAAGTGACGTGAGAGGTAGATATATACTCATCTATTTTTGACCTTCATCCAACCACTTGTTCCTCGACGGGGGGAACTCTTATCCTCAGCCAACATATCCTTGTTGACTTGTTTCCCATCTCCCGGTTCCTCCTCAATCTTCCATGCATCGTCATCCAACACCTCCCAATCGGGAACAGGTGCCTCGCTGAGCAGCTTCTTCCTAAGCTTGTCTGCAAGCTTCATTGGACCTGGAAGCTTGAAGGTCTTGCTGAACTCAGTGCCCTCTGCTCCACCAAGGTAGTAGAACGTTGTGCCATGAGAATACTGTCCCATGCGGCTGGAAGAGCCATCAGCATCATCCTTGGATGCGTCTGAATCCTTCGTAGCAGGTGGTGCCGGAAACAGGCTTCCACCATTAGCTTGTTGGTTTGTGAGGAGATTGTGCAAATTTCGACCCATGTTGCAAATGTCCTCAAAATAGGTCTTGTCGCCAATAGGCACCCCCTGCGTGCTGCAAGCCCAGGCGATGTTGTAGGCGAGTAAAGTCACACCCTCAATGAAATAGGAGAAAGTTGCTGGATCTTCCTTGGCAAGTTGCGGCAATGGCTTATCGATGAAAAGAGGCCTTGGACGTGAAACACGCTGAGAGTCTGTATCTCCAAGGTTAGGAGTAGCAGCTCCGCTCTGGCTGCTGGGAAATACCGGATCTCCAGTTCTATAAGAGGCAGATAGGTTGAAGATGGTTGGCCTGGGATAATCGCGATGAGGGAGGGTAACTGCTGCAGGAAGCCGGATAGAGAGATAGTGGGAGACAAGCATGAGGATGTGACAAACGTGGCTGAGCGAAGTAGAAATCATCTCTGGCGTTGATGCTATAATACCATTAGTATAGTTTCGACCAAAGGTGCGAAATATCTCACAGTTCATCGCAGTCAAGTCGACAACGGGGATCCCGCCAAGGTAGTACTCATATTTACCAGAAGATCCCTTGACACGGTTGAGCCCATACAGCCGAGCTGCTTCCATGCAGAGAAAAGACCGGGTACGAGCCATGTCATCAGCTCCCCGGGACCATCGGTACTTAACCATGTTGATGGCCTTCTCCATCTCCTTCTGTTGTCTAACCCTGCGCTCAAGCAGGCCATCGGATACAGCGGCGATGTCGGACTTGCGGCGGGAGAGTGCAGCTTTCCGGGCCTGTATCTCGTCTCTGGCAGCTTTGATATCATTTCTGAGTTTATCGGCAGCAGCCAATATCTGGGTAGTTCTATCTTCAGCTGTTCGCTGCTGCGCCTGTATTGAATCCTTGCGGTCCTTGGTCGGAGTGTTGGTCTCGTCTAAGAGGTCGTTGATCTCCTTCTGAAGGTCCTCATTTTCAATAAGGAGCTGCACGTTCTTTATGCGACCATCAAAAATCGCGTTCCTGGCGTCCACGGTGCAGAGAAAAGGTAAACGCTTTGCGTCATGGTTGCGATGACAGATATCACAGTCCATGTTGGGCTATGTCTTTGCCGCTCGGCGTTGATAGATGTCGTTATCCGTTGGATCTGAGGATGATCAGAAGGATCACGTTCAGCCTTCGGGTAGCGAGTCCGTAGAAGAGAGGCGCATGTTTATATGGCCAAATTATTGTGATTCAAAAGGTGAATGCCAGATGACTGCAGGTGTCGAGGTTGAAGTTCGAGTCACGAGGTAGACGATGAGGGCGACCGGGTTGTGGCGCAAACGTAAGCCACACAGGCAGCCAACCAAGGCTATAAAGGCGGGATTCGGGTAGTAGTTATTCTAGGACTCCGTGCCCCACTGAGCTACCTTTTAGGGGGCTTAGCTCACTAGATCTTACTTAGAAGAATTAAGCACTTTTATGCCGGCGCACTATACCATTTCGTTCAAGGCCCAGAGATGCAGGAACATTCAAGGCTCGGTTAGTGAGCAGGTACCTTCCAGGGTCCTACTTACTACCTTCACTTTCACAGACAATTTCAACTTTTTATCACGTATTGACGTCGTTCAATATTCACAGACACCTTGTCTTTTTCAGCAAAGAACAACTGTTTAATACTCAGGGTCGATTGACTGCTGTTATTTGAATCTCAAATTATTACTTGGTCACTCAAGTGTTCACTTACAGCGTCGCACGCACCCAATCTACAATCCCTGTTGCTTGGCCGACAACAACCCTGACGATTCAACGCGACGTGCATGTCTAACATGGATTCACCACTTCCACCAAAAGAAGACGACGAGAATCATCACAGCAAAGACGAAATCCAGCCTTCTGCCCCTCAGGAAGCCATGATGAACAACATGCAAAGACACCCTCATGCTAATAGCAGAACTCCTGAGCCCCAGGTAGATCGACAAGCCACCAGGTCTGATACGCCAGATACCCCCGGCGCTCTGGATCCCTTTGACTGGGATGAGTTCGAGGCGCGTTATGAGGCTGCCTTGCGCGATGCAGATGAACAAGAGCGCGAGGTTCTGAAAGAGGCAGACGCACTTTCAAAGGTAACCCGCTGCGTAACTTGTACAGGATACAATGAGACTAATGCATGAAAAGTACTTCAAAGTTTGGGCTGCCGCAGCATCGGCGCATGATGATGAACGGGCAGCAAAGCGCTTACAGACGCGAAGACGCTTTGTGAATCTTTCCGAAGAGAGAATGGAACGGAAGGAAGAACATTGTAAGCTTTTGCCGCGAATCAACACTCTTTTCAGACAAGAACTGACAACCTGGCAGACGAGCAAGTTGTGAGAGCCTTTGAAAGCGCCTTGGCTCTCCTCAGATCTCAGTGAGCACTGCGCTCTGTACGCTCTTTGGGTTTTCGGCGGAAGCTACTTTCCACCCCAAATGTGTCCGCAACCTCAAAGCCTTGACTCCAAAGATTTTGGCATTTTCATCCCCGACAGTCATTTTCAACCCAATTTGCCGGCACAACCGTTTTTATCCCATATTCTTTGGACGAGCGGGCTCATGCCGTGCTTTTCAGCACGTGACGTAATTTCAACCTGGACGCGTCTTCCGCAACCTTGTCAAAGCTCGAGTCCCGAACCTTGACTTCGCGTCAGAAAAAAAATCCAAGACATGTCGCAATCAAAGAATGTGAAGGAGTCAAGTGCGCATGGCATACCCAATGTCTCTCATGTATGTATCCTTCTATATCGTGACCTGCCAGGATATACTAATAGCTTTAGGATGACCTATTTGCCTTTCATCAGGCTCATTTCTCACCAGCAGCCCTTGCCTCCTTCGGGTCCGAATTTATAAATTCGTCAGGGCAAGACCATGCCCAGCACGATGCCACCAATGACACCTGGGAGGAAGAAGACGACGGTTTAGGCTACTATCCGGACGGTGTAAAGCGAACCTTGACGGATGAACAAATCGAGATATTCCGACACTCCGAGCTCGAGGCTTTGCGCAGAGAGAAGGAAAAACAACTCGGCGCAAAGGCAGGTATATCGCCTGGTGAGGCTATGGATTTGAATGACAGCAGCCCTGCTCCTGCGCCTACTGGAAATGACTCCTCGACTTTACCAGCATCCTTCCAGAGCAACAAGAAACGGAAGAAGAAGAAAGGATCCAAACGCACTCGTCCCGAACCAAAGCCGGATCTGCGAAAGCGAACATGGGACGTTGTTGACAAGGGCTTGGACTCGCTGGAATACGACTGAGCCTATAATATTCCCTTACAATACAGTCAATATCTGCCGTCCGGGCCTCCGTCTGAAACAAGAACGCGACCGGAATTACGGACCACCTGTTTGATGATAGCCACTATATCAGCACTTCATGATGCTCTTGGCCGCGGCTTGGGTCGCCTGCAAGTCATGTCGATCAAGTGGAGCAGCTCTGCGTGAAGGAATGACAGTCTATGACTGCCGGCCACTGGTATGCGAGGCGCACAGTCGTTAATCTTGTAAGTTGTTTATCTCTGACTTTTTTTTTCTATCATCGAGTCGCATCATGATGAAAACCCTTGTATCGTCATCCTTAGTCGGATCGGGGCTGGAGGTGTAGGAAGTATTGGCTTCGGCTGATGCTGACGCCTTTGCAGCGCCGACATGTCGAGTAATTAATCTTCTCTCTGAAATATGAGACTCTTGTTTATTGGTTCTTGTCGTGTAAAACTTGCTTGCTTGGGTTACTGACCATTGATTCACTAGGTGTATTATACGGTTATGCATCCTAGTCACCTTATGTCTGGAGTGACGGTGAAACACCCTTGTGCCAGAGAGTGTGATATCACCATATGAATATGGTGCTCACAGCTATTTAGTCTAATGGAAGAGAGTATACCGACACCTGTTTGGTTCGGGCTTACAAGCTGGATACTCCGTGTATCTACTAGATGCCAGCTTTACATAGGGCATATGGAACTTGACTGGATTCATGCACACAATTGCTGCTGGTTTCAAAAATCGTAATAAATAATGAACCTATTTGTTGTTCTACCATTCTCATATGCCATTTAAAGTGAATGATTTAATTTCACGTGGTGCTACTGCGTTCAATTGAGACAATGCCACAAACAGGAAGTCCAGGTCTGCACAGGCCACTTCTTGCCTTGTGATTGAATTCAAGGTGCCCGTGCCATTCAGAAGCCTTATCGCGGAACAGCCGATAAGCGCCACAGCCAATCACGGGTCAGCCCGCCTGGCAAACAACGGGGCTACCTTGGGCTGGACCCGACTCGAAATGCCATCCCACCTTGATTTTGCAAACCCAAGTCAAGTCAAGTCCAGCCTCTTCTCTTCAGCCTCTGCCTTGGGCTCGCCAAGAGTATAGACGACCACCTACCTCACGCCTCCCACCAGCATCTTTACTACTTCGACTATCGACTGCGATTATCGACACTCAGCGAAAAACCCTCTCTCTAGCACCAAGCATCGCACCCACGCGACGCCCTCGCTTCGTTGCCCACCATGGCGCGCGTATACGCCGATGTCAACCAGAGCATGCCCCGCAGTTACTGGGACTACGACAGTGTTAACATCAGTATGCCCTCTACCACGTGAGAGCTCCCTGCGACGGCATAACTGACACGTTTACAGGCTGGGGTGTCCTAGAAAACTACGAGGTCGTTAGGAAGATCGGTATGTAGTTTTGTTATCGTCATCGTCGGTCTCGTCGTTGAGTCATTAACCCTTTTGTGTGTGCGCGCGCATAGGCCGTGGAAAATACTCCGAAGTCTTTGAGGGCATCAATGTCGTCAACTACCAGAAATGTGTCGTCAAGGTTCTCAAGCCTGTCAAAAAGAAGAAGATTAAGCGAGAGATCAAGATTCTCCAGAACTTGGCCGGCGGTCCCAATGTTGTCGCCCTGCTTGATGTCGTGAGAGACTCACAGGTTGGTCTTTTGGCCCTTTGGCTGGCTTCCAGTCGTATTCGTAGATCCAAACTGACCACGGCCGAAAATCTAGAGCAAGACACCATCTCTCATCTTCGAGCATGTCAATAACACCGATTTCCGAAGCCTCTACCCCAAGTTCAACGATATCGATGTCCGATTCTACATCTTTGAGCTCCTCAAGGCTCTCGACTTCTGTCACAGCAAGGGAATCATGCACCGAGATGTGAAGCCTCATAACGTTATGATCGACCATGAGAATCGCAAAGTTGGTCATTCCAATATCGACCCTCTGATCTATAAATTTACTGACAATCTCTAGCTACGTCTCATTGACTGGGGTCTGGCCGAGTTCTATCATCCCGGTACCGAATATAACGTTCGCGTGGCATCCAGGTATTTCAAGGGCCCCGAACTGTTGGTTGATTTCCAGGAGTACGACTACAGCCTTGACATGTGGAGTCTGGGTGCCATGTTTGCATCCATGATCTTCCGCAAGGAACCCTTCTTCCACGGCAACAGCAACTCGGATCAGCTCGTCAAGATTGCTAAAGTCCTTGGCACTGATGATCTTTTCGACTACATCGACAAGTACGAGATTGAGCTGGATGCCCAGTACGACGATATTCTCGGACGATTCCAGAAGAAGCCCTGGCACAGCTTTGTTACCTCGGAGAACCAGCGTTTTGTCTCCAACGAGGCCATCGATTTCCTCGATAAGCTCTTGCGATACGACCACCAGGTTTGTTCTCGTCCCTCTGAGTCGTAACTAACTAGATCTAACCATTAAACAGGAGCGTTTAACTGCCAAGGAGGCGCAGGCTCACCCCTACTTCAACCCCGTCCGCGACCCTGAGGTCTTCAAGCAACACCTCGCAGCTGCTAACGGCACTGCCAACAAGTCTTGAGAGTGCCTCGAGCCGTTGCTCCCCGATACTCATCATCCACGGCGATCCATCTTGCGGCATCCCCCTCACCCATGATACCCTGGGACCGGCGGTTTTTACCCTTGTCGGTCTTTAACCCCCGATAGGATACCCATGTTAGGAAAAGAACTTACCAGCCAATCTCATCCGACCCTATCCTTTTGTGACAAAGTGTACTGGCCTGAGGGGTTCCCGAGATGGTCCCCATAAGACCTTGGACCATGTGATGATATCTCTCACAGCTTTGGCGTGACAAACGAATCGATCGGCTTGGTGCAGGGGAAGCCCTGTGCGGCATCCCATCATTCTCGGAACGGGTATGAGGGCGATCTGGAATGAGACAATGTGGTTTCGGCGTTCCAGGTTCTGGGGTTATAGCACATTGGGACGGAGGGCTAATCTAATTACCAACACACTTCACCTTTTCTAGCTACAAGTTGGAAGTTTTCATGTTTTGGGTCAGTCTTTGTCAAGTAGCGTTGTAATCGAACAAGATTCATAGCGCTATGCCTGCTTGTTATGCATTAACTATCTCTATGCGGCCATGTCTTGCACGCCTTTCCCTACTTGAAGCCATAATGTACTAGAAGCAATGTTCAGAAGCAAGTGAAGCAATAATCCCGGCCACAATGGTATCCATCTACACCACACGTCCGCACCGTACCGCCCGGTGTCCTGACCGTGCTTATCGGGCTAGACATTTCCTTAACGCGCCTCCTACTGGGTGTCTTGTGCACTTCCTTAGTAAGGGCTGAAGTTCGCCAGACCTTCTGTGTAGATGGACGGGCGCTTCTTGTTTTAGATGCTGATTTGACTCTGCGGGTTAACTCATCCCTCGAGCCGTCGGCGTCGGATTCCGAATCTGATACAAAAGAAAGAAGGGAGCGACGCGATGAGGGTGCGCGAGTGGTTCTGATAGAGGTGTGACGAGGGGTATGAGGTTTGTGAGAACTTGAGGGTGGTTCCATGAGGTGGGCGATGGTGTCTTTTGGCTTCCTCGGCGTTGATACCTGTTGAATGATGATGTCCTGAGGTGGACTGTGGAGAGATTCAACATCTTCCGGGGGTCCATCTTTTTCAGGGGGGCCGTCATCTTCAGGAGGTTCATCATCATTCGAAGGTCCATGGGTGTTGAGAGATTCTTCATGAATTGGGGGCAAGTCATTGTCGGGAGAAGAAACGTCGCTGGGAAGAGAAGCGTTTATTATTGGAGAAGATGGTTGGTCGTCTTCAACAACTTCAAGTTCCTTGTTGGTTTCCATAGGCTCCTCCATGATGGTATCGACTTGCAATGCCTCCTGGGACTTTCGAGGTCCCGGTTGCTCTTCTGGAGCAACATCTTGTTGCTCCTTGGCGGTTTCCTCTGGCTCTTCCGTGGCGTCCTTGGTTGGCTGTAGCTTCTCTCTTGACCTTCGGGGTCTAAGCTGCGTATCTGGGGCAATGTCTCGGGTCTCGTGGGTAGCATGGCCCTTGGGTTTTGGTTTTGTCTGGTGAAGCCATCTGAGCTCGTGGGAAAGATAGTGAGATGTCTCAGGCTCTTCTGTGACCGGACTTTCATCTACCGGTTCCTGCTGGGGGGCTTCACTGTGATTAGGAGCTTCATCGTTCCCTGCAACTCCGTCCTGGGGATCCTGTATTTCAGCTTGGATGCGCTGTTTCGCAACATCCGACTTCCTTGGCCTGCCACGCTTTCGCTTTTGGGGCTTAGAACCGCCATCAGGCGCCACTAGAATAGTAGCTATAGGGGCCACTCCCTCTGGAGCCGCTTCCTTTGGTCTGTTGGTCGAGCCTTTTGGTCTTCCTCGTTTCCGCTTGAGGGACTGAACAGCCTTGTCCAATACATCTGCAACTCTGGACTCGATCCGACGAGTGCTTTGAGTGGTCTTTGATGGGCTACTTACTGCAGAGATAACCGCCTCACCCGCTCGACTTTGATCTTGTAATGGTTCAGCTGGTAGCTGAGGATCCGCCTCTGAAGCTTCTACTCGGTGCTTAGGCGGCTTGATCCTCGAGAGCACAAGGGGCGCCTCATCATCTGAAAGTTCCATTGTAGGCGCAATAGTCTGGCTGAAAATACTAGGTTTGCTGGTGTTTTCCTTGGGCTGTGATGCTTGAGGGGCACTGCTGTTGAATGGAGTGGCAGTGTCCTGGGAGTCCGGCACAACCTGTCTTGGAGGATTCCCCTCCGTTTCTGTTTCTTTTGCTGTCGCAACGTTGGTTTTTGCCTTTTCTTGGGACGGAAGTCTCTCTTCGTCAGTGTTATCGACGCTTTGAAACCCTTCTCGCATAGACGTATCCGCTCTGTATAGCTCCACACTCAGAGTCTGCCCCGACTTCTGCCATTCTCGTGCATCATCCCAAGAGATCTTGCCCATATACTCGGCCTGTTTTCTAGCCCGACCAGAGCGTCTTCGGCCAGTATCATCATTCTCATCATTGTGGTATGGCAATTTGATAACATTGCCAGTTGTCTCCTCAAGAACCTTTTCCGTATGCTGTTTCGTGGCACTTTTCTTGGCTGAGTCCCCTTTTGCTGGTGGAACTGGGCTTGATTTTGCGGGAGTCGGGTCAGTGGTTCCGGAAAAAACCAAATCATCGTCCTCGTCACTGGCATTGATGGTCCGGTCAGACGCTAGAAAGTCTTGGCTAAGAGGTTGTTGTTCCTTAGAGCTCATCTTGTCATTGCCGTCTGCAGCCCCTGCTTCCTCGTTCGCTGGGGCATCGGTGGGTTGGACATCAGTCGAACGTTTCGATGAGCCCTTCATAGAGCCAGCTCGTTTCGTTTTCTTGGTCTGACTTCGACCCCAAATTGACGTCTGGCCACTGTTTGTCGGGAAGTTGTATCTACCTGGAGAAAACCACGGTCCCGGCATGCTGGGTGGCATGTTAAAGTATGGAGGAATATCATCGCGACCCCAGGCTTGTATAGGGAACCCGGGCATCATACCCCAAGGTCCGAAACCTGGAGGAGGCGGGCCAAAGCCAGATGAAACACCAGGCCCGAAAGATGGGGGGCCAAATCGAGGATCGTCAATAACCTCGCGGTCGTGATGAAGGTCGGGAGGTAGCGACTCGTCATGGCCGTGTGGTGTTTTACTTGTTCCATTGACAGTATCTGAAGCATGTTCTGATGCCTTGTCAGTCACCTTGTCCCCGTCTTCCAAAGTCGCATGTGTTTCTTGATGTCTTGCGCTCTGGTTGGTCCCATCGTCGCCTTGGGAGTCTCGTACTTCGTTGACAGATCCTTCGTTGTCGGAATACTCGTCCGTGAGATCCTCAAGCAGAATTCCTTCGTCTTCGTCGATATTGCTGTCGCCCTCCACCCAAAGACCTTCAACATCCCCCTCGTCGCGCATGCTGCGTAAATGACCATTGTTGACTACAATCTCTCCAGTTTCCATGTCGATCTCGTCGCCAATGCCTTCAAAATCACGGCTGTATTTTTCGATGATGTGAGCCATAGTGGCTTGCAATTTATTGTCGGCATTTGCGCGTTTCAGTGCCAGTTGAATGTTCGGATCTCGACGAACCAAGATCTCTTGTGGATGTGAGGCAAGTTCATCGTCGTCGTCGTCGTCTTCATCTTGGGTAGCTTTTCGAGTTGAAGACTCGCGGCGTCTTTTCTTAGCTGGTGGTTCCATTGCTGCGACATTCAACACTCTTCGAAAGAAGTGCTTCAATTTGCAGGCGTTGGAGTGCTACCTATGTAGTACATAGTGGCATGTATGCACACATTCTTTGATAACGATGGTTGGAGGAGCAACTGAAGGGTTGTAGACGCGCCATGACGCGATAAGGGGCCGTGCGTCGCGTTAAGTGCTTTCTTATCAATGAATTTGGCGGGGTTCACATCAACTGCTTCAGTGGGTTGAGCTTGGCACGGACTAGGTACTGTAAGGTAAGGTAAGGTACTTATATATCAGTTATGACAGCTTCACGCGACCATTTCAAGCGGACTATGCTTGGTTTCTTATGAATCTTATTTTATTGAATTCACTCATGCAGAGCCGCAGTGTCTAATCCTTGTACCTTTTTGACCTTTTCTATGTCATTTTCCAGAACCTCCGTGATCAGGTGTAAGGTACAAAGCAACTCGTGGCGGCCATGGTTAAACACAACGTCACCGCTAAGACCTCCACTTAACCTTACCTTCTCACCAGCTTCAACATCTTGACAACTTCACCTCTGTCGCCTCACGATTTGTAGCACATCCACTAAACCTCAGCACCCCCAAACCATGCGCAAACATTAAACTTACCATGAATTGCCAGAAATGCCGCCAGCCCCTCAGGCTGGACGGTTCCCTCGAGGACCTCAACCCAGCTGCCTACGACGTTCTTGTTTGTACGCTGTTCCAAGCATCTTTCGCAAACACCCGCTAACTTCATCTCTCAGCATCTACGTCGCCTCAAACCCTCAAGAAATCCTCTGTACCCAACCCACCGATCGCGCAGCCACAGGAGCAGTCTCGCAAGTCACTCTACGATAGGGTATCGCGAAATACCGGGCCACCCACGTTCAAGCGCAATCATGGAGGCCATCCTCGCGATTCATCCATGTCTTTCGTACTATTGTCCGAATCACAAATGGCTCATCCAAGCCAGTCGCCGGAACCGCCCACAACGCCAACAATACTGCGCCGCGCCAGCTCAAGCAGGAGTAATACGGATAACCCCGACGCGCCTATAGGTAACGAGATGGACAGGATCAATCGACTCTTTGAAATTCTGTCTGCGCGATCCGATATCGACCATCCGATCTGCGTTGAATGCACAGAAATGCTTGTTGAGGGTTTGCAGAAGAAGCTAGATGTTGCTTCACGTGAAAGGGATGCCTACGTCAAACATCTCAAAGAGGCCAAGGCAAACAAGCCGAGTGAAGAAGACATGAAGGCCCAGGAGGAGGCACTACGAAAGGCCGAACAGGACCGAGCGGCTGCCATGGAGGAATTAAAGAAGCTAGAGTCAGAAAAGACTTCCTTGGACGAGGAGCTGGTAGCTCTCGAAGAAGAGTCACGACAGCTTGACAAAGAGGAAGAGAAGTTCTGGAGAGAACGAAACGCTTTCTCCACTAAGATGGCCGAATTTCAGGCCGAACGAGACAGCATCAACGCCAAGTATAGTAACGATTCCCAGCTCCTGGAGAAGCTGCAACGGTCAAACGTATACAACGATACATTCTGCATCAGCCACGATGGCAGCTTTGCGACAATCAATGGTCTTCGGCTAGGTCGCCTATCAAACAAGCCAGTGGACTGGCCCGAAATCAATGCAGCCTGGGGACATGCGCTCCTTTTGCTAGTGACGGTTGCAGATAAGCTTGGATACAGATTTGACGGATACGATCCGCAGCCTATGGGAAGCACGTCCAGAATTATCCGATACGAGATAGCAAGCCCTTCATCAAGTCGACTAGGCAGTCGTGCCGTTAACCAGCCACCTAAGAAACATGTGCTTGAGTTGTACAGTTCTGGAGATATGCCTCTAGGACTGACCTTTATGCACAGGCGTTTTGACAACGCGATGGTCGGCTTCTTGGAGCTTGTGCGACAGCTAGGCGCGTTTGTGCATAGGCAAACAGATGCTACCGGCACTCCTCTCAGCCTGCCATATAAGATTGACGGCGACAAGATTGGCGATGTGAGCATCAAACTCGGCATCGCACAGGATGATGGTTGGACCAAGGCGTGCAAGCTGACGTTGACCTGCTGTAAGTTTCTGCTCGCGCATGCCAGTAATGTAACGTCGAATGCAAGAAACGGAAACAGTTGATCGACAAACAAGCTATTTGTCTTGAACCGTTGGGTTTTCTATGTTTGGGTAATCAGATCGGGCTTGTAAATGATGGTTATGGAGTTTGGGCAAACCGAATGGCGTTATAGGATGGCTCCTGGAGCATGAGAATTAACAGGTGCTCTATTGATGAGCCGCCGGAACCTTACACCAACACTGAAACGACCGACCAAGACCGAATTCTTTCTGGACCGTCGTTCTCGATTGTTGAGCCCGATCCCGGACAGCTGAACAATGTCAAGATAGAGGTTGGTTATCGCCGACACCTTGCCACTCTCGTTCAGGCGTATGTCGACATCACCTTGTTTCAGGGCTCTGATTCCCAGTTTACGGCCAAGGTGAATGAATACCTTTACCCAGAGGGTGAGGATGCATATGTCGAGTTATCAACCTACATGATAGAGTGGATGCTAGCAAAAACATTGCTTTTTGCACCAATTCGGCACTTTTATCTCCTTCATCTTTTCTTTTTCCAGCTCGCTGGAGCTTCGACGTAAAAGATGTTTGTGACATTGTAGACTGCCGAGGGGCTTAGTCTAGCTTATGAGCCGAGTAGCTCGAGGCTTACCACAAGGCTCTTTTGATGCGGAGGTTTTGGAGGCAGTGCAATTTTGCCAGAGACAAGTTACCTACCTCCTCGCCTAGGACCTTGTAGCTAGGCCATAGCTTTAGTATGCTAGGCACATGTTATGTTTTGCGTTAAATCAATGGTGTCATCTACTATATCCTTGTTTCTGAGCTGTCGCCATTCAGATGTTGATGTCTCGAGCATTCCTAGCTCCACCAGCTATCGTGTTGACATCTAAAGCACAGGAATAATAGTCTACGGTTGAATGATTCTACGGGGTTAAATGATCCTACTATAGCAGTTCTCCTAACAGTTTACTTATCCAGGAAAGATGGAGCGAGGAAAATAGATGGGGAAACATCGTTCCTACATCATAATATGTTGTAAGTGTCTCTGGGAGTGCCTTTCTACTTTCTACTAGGTATGTAAGTGACCAAGTGGGCATGTAGGCTCCAGCTCCGTGCGAGTCCGAGGGCGGGGTTCGTGAATGCGAGTCCGCTTATCTTAGAATAGGTTACTATAATAATAAGAGCATACTTTCGGCGTACCTAGGGAATATTTTAGACCAAGTGCCTAATTCATTTTGTCATATTACCTAATTTTTGGTGAATATCTCGATTATTTGCTGGGCTGTATGCATTGAAGATGGCTTCACCACCTCTGCAGGAGGTGGATCCATTGCTGACTGTCAGCGAGGCCTCTCTAGGCTGTGTTGCAGCCTGCATATGGTCTACCTAGTAACCTATCACTGCTCTACTCTCGAGGCCACCACCTCATTCACGATGATACCCGAGGCGTTGTACTACCTAACTTGCTCGAGGCAAATGCCGTGGCTTGAAGCTGGCATTGCTGCCTTGGACGGTAAGCTAGAGCTACTTGCCTGATTGGGCGGGCTCTCTTTCAACTCCTGTGATAGGACAACCTCAACTTGGTAGGCACTTTGTGTCTATAAAGCAGGCCTGATCCTCACTCTCTCTTTCTTGGGTCAGGTCATTCTCTGTTACTCTTACATCCATCCCAAGTTTGACTTGAATTGTCTTGTACCTTTTTGTTGTTCATCCTTGAACACAATTATCATTATGGATTCTCCCCAGCCTCATGAGCTCAGCGTAGTTGAGGATGATGATACCAGCTCTACCGCCAGCTTCGAGGACCTCCGTCCCAGACCCTACCCTCCCAACATGTACCCTCCTAGATTCTCCCGGGAGAAGAAGCACAAGAAGCAGGGCATTCTGAAGGTCGATGGCAAGGTTCCAGACGTTGTTCATGTCGTCAAATATATCGGTTGGAGTAACCAAGTTATAAAGAGTAAGCTTACTTCCTCGGAATCCCCAGCAGTCCAGTGCGGAGCATCGTTAACCTGATAACAGAGCGCCAGAGTACAAAGGCTTTCAAAGACGTTCCAGAGTATAAAGGCCATGGACATGACTCCGGTGATGACGACGATGAATCATCCGAAAAGGAAAAGCCCGTCCTCGAAATTGTTACAAAGGTCTTCGCCAGGAGAGCAAACCCTAGGCCTCCTCGTCGCCCTCGCCATCCCATAGGCCAGGAAGATCGGCCCATTACCGAAACATTCGATGATTGCAATTTACGCTACGGTAGTGATAACTACTACTCGGACGAGGATGCGGACGTTGAAGCTTCTGTTCCAGACATCGCTCGGCCCTTCATGACTATCCATTCGGAGCACCTCATCAACGCTCTCAGAGCTGTTGTGGCCTACTACCCCTATATCAACCTCGAGGGCAAGTCTATCAATCTCAGTGCCCCCTACCGTCTTCTCTATCATCACCGGAAAGAGCTTGCTCACTACAAGGATCACCAACCATCGATCCATGACTCTGAGTATGCCGCCACTACAGCCAAGCATATCGATGTTCTCCTCAAATTCCTCGACGACAACCTCGGAGAGGAGATTCGCCGCGAAGAGGAACGACATCAACTCGAGACTCCGATGGCCACCTTTGACCTCTTTTGGCTACTTCTTAAGCCGGGTGAGATTTTCTACGCAAAGCGATATGATATCTGGACCCCGTACGTGATCAGCGAGGTCAACATCAACAAAGGCCCCGACAACAACCCTTATGATGTCTACAGGATCAGTTGCTGGATGCTAGAGTCCAACGGCACAAAGGTAAACCGTTATATGTACAGCTTCACCCTCTCTCCATGGCTTGGCGAGCAGGCCATTGGTAGCCTTCCTGTTATTCCTGCGACCTTCTGGCCCGAGGACCTTGAATCGCAAGGCGGCATGACAATGAGAGAGCGAAATATCGCGCTCGGGAAGCTGTATTGGGAGCTTTTGAAGCGCCCAACCTACATGGACTATGAAGGTCTCCTTGTCAACTCCGGTGCGAGTAACAGACAGTCTCGAGGACCAACGGGTTTCATGCGTGGCCGTGTCATCTGTGATGCTTCTGGCTTCGACAGCTTCTACTTCCTTGGTCCAGATTCCATGCGTGGAATGGCCCGGGGCCGTAGTCGTTCCCGTATCAACCAAACTCCACCCCCTGGCAAGGACCATCTGCCTAGAAATGCCCCAAAATGCGGATGCAAAGTCTGTATGGCTGACCGTGTAAGCCAAAAGACCGAGAGCCCATATATCGGCTTCGAAGACTTGGACCCTACTCAAGACTCGCCTCCTGATAGCGATCTCTTCTATCTTGTGTGCAGTAACACCATTCCGGGTTTCATTCTTGGTGATCGACGTTGGGGTCATCTGAATGTTGCCAACCTGAAGCAGTTGAAGACGGATAAGGAGGCTTTCAAATATCTCGTTCTTGATGATGAAGTCAAGATGACTGTTAAGGCACTGATTGGAAAATTTGCAACTGACCTGGGTGAAGGAAGGGTGTCACCTTGGGGTAACGACTTTGTTAAGAACAAGGGCGAGGGCCGTATCTTCCTCCTCCACGGTGCCCCTGGTGTTGGGAAGACATGCACAGCTGAGTGTATCGCCGAGTTGACTAATCGACCCCTCATCGCCCTCACCAGCGGCGACCTCAGCGTTGACTCGTACAATATTGAGGCCAACCTCAGCTACTTCCTTGAGCTCGGCCAACGTTACGGTGCCCTTGTTCTTCTCGATGAAGCCGATGTCTACCTCGAGCGTCGTCGCGCCAAGGATATTGCTCGAAACGGCCTTGTTTCCGTCTTTCTTCGTGCTCTCGAATACTACCGCGGCGTCCTCTTCCTCACCACCAACCGCGTGCAGTCATTTGACAGTGCGTTCCTAAGCCGCATTCACGTGGCTCTGCACTACAAGAGTCTCGGTCATGAGGACCGGGAGCGCATCTGGACTCAGAACTTTGATCGCCTGGCCCGAGACTCTGACGGTCTGATTCACGTTTCCGGAGCTGCTCGCGAGTTTGTTTGGAACAGCCAGGATGTCCGTGACCTCAAATGGAATGGTCGGGAAATCCGTAACGCTATGCAAACGGCGCTTGCTCTAGCTGAGAGTGAGGCCCAAGAAGAGAACACGGAGCGCATCACAATGACCGAGAAGCATCTTCGGGCTGTTGTCAAGATGAGCCGTGGCTTCCGCGATTACATTAAGAAAGCAGTTCCTGTCGAAGGCTTTGAGGATACCCTCAACGATTCCGACGATGAGAGTGAGCCAAAGCGAGGTTATGTTAGTACATTCAGATCGGATACGTGGGGCTGAGAGTTCCTACTTAAGGGGGGGTTAACATTTATGACGAGATTTATTACAGTTATGGCTTTACGACTACAAGGTTGACTACAAGATTGGATAACTTTCTCGGGAGCTTTTCACGATATCATGACTTTTTTTTTTTACCCAAAACTATGCTTCTGCCACATGTTTGTATTGGTAAAATAGGTTGTCATACGAATATAGGTCTCGAGATACTATCTCGAGAAAACCCAGGAATAATAGTTAGTTTAGCTATAGTGGCATAATTGTTGATAGAAGTCAATCATGAGCTAATTAAAACTGATCATGAGAAGCAAGAAGATGTTTCAAATTAAAAGGCTGGTCTATAGTCACCTCGAAGCCTGTGAAATCTTTTATAAGTTGCTGATGTAGTAGTTCACTTCGATTATAAGATGAATTTCTAGTTAGTAAATAGGCAATGATTTGTAATGTCTCGTATATATAACTGCAAATTAGTCAAGACATTGTAGATCATCCATTTCCAAGGAGTGCCCAAATAATTCAGCTATCTAGTTGATCAACCATGAGAATAACAACATTCTTCAACTCGCTATCTCACTCGCCATAAAAGGCCGACAGGGGTTGCAATAAAACACAAACAACAAAACTTTTTATAAGTTCGCAATTTTTATATCGCACTTTTTATCCTTCTTTCTGTTCTTCAGTTTGATCCAAATATCGTATGCTTCAACTTCTCCTTCTCACCGCTGCTCTCACACATATCACGGAACACGCCCTCTTGTTGCCAGAGCTCCCTAGGGGTTCCAAATTCTGCAACTTCACCATCGGCAAGAACAAGGATACGGTCAAAGTCGGCAATAGTGCTCAGGCGATGGGCAATGACGATAAGTGTGCTGTCAGTGAACTCCTCGCGAATGCTGCGCTGGATGAGTGCATCAGTAGCCATATCGACAGCCGAGGTGGCCTCGTCAAGCACCATGATCTTCGGTCGAGCCACGATGGCACGAGCAAGACACAGGAGTTGACGCTGACCTTGCGAGAGGTTTCCGCCAGATTCGGAGATGGGGCTTGACAGATCTCGGAAAATGTTCGTGTTCTTAGCAGCCAGTGTCGAGGTTGCTGCCGAGGAGGGCTCATTGGCAGGTGTGGCTGGTTGAGAATCCACAAGATGGACGCGACTGAGTGATTCCCGGAGTTCATCGTCCGTGTTGTCCTCGAAGGGATCAAGGTTAGATCTGATGGTGCCTGAGAAGAGCACGGGATCCTGAAAATACGTTAGTCTTTGTGTCCTCAATACTTATGAAAATGGGTGCAAATACCTGAGGGATAATAGCGAGACGAGATCGCAAGCTATGCAAGTCGATCTTGGAAATATCCAAGCCGTCAATAGTGACACTTCCAGAACGGGCCTCCAAAAATCGGAACAAAGCCAAGGTCAGAGACGACTTTCCGGCACCTGTACGTCCAACAACGCCAACTCTCTCGTTGTTCTTAACGTCAAAAGAGATGCCCTTGAGAACAGGCGGCAGATCAGGTGCGTATGAAACCTCCAGGTTGTCGATTTCCATGGTTCCTGAAGTAGGCCATGCCGCAGAAGGTTTTTCACCCTCGAGCGACTCCGTCTCAAGCTCTGTATACTCGACAACTCGCTCTGTCGAGTTCATGTTCAGTTCCATACCGGCGTAGTTTCGGATAGTCCAGAGAATGCTCTCCGCAAAATCCATGGCAAAAGACAAGGTGAATCCAGCAAGCGCTGCGTCCATGCTAGGGCTCATAATGACGATAATTCCAACAATTGTCGAGAACAGCGTACCAATGAGACCCATACGCAAGCCCATCCACCGGTTGACAAGCCACATGTAAGACGTGATGATAACCCACGAGTCTAGCTTCTCATACATGCGGTCAATGTAGACTTGAGTCTTTTGGAAACCTCGGATAGTAGACACACCCGCAAGCGCCGCGTTGAAGAGCTCAAAGACCGGAGACTTGCCGTTACTCTCGAGTCGCTTCAACGGTCGGGCACCGTAGAGATACCTGTTACCTAGCAGGATACCAAGCCCCAGTAAGACTATGGCCAGGGGGATGACAATACCAGACGCGAAGAAGGCGGCGACACACACTCCAACCAATGACAGCAAGTTGGAAATGAACTGGGTCCAGTCCATGGTGATACGATTGTCAATGATGTTGAAGTCGGACGAGAATCTGTTGAGAATTCTACCAACAGGAACAGTGTCGAGCCACCTAAGGGGGGTATGTAGGACTGCAAACAGCATCTTCTCGAAGAGTGACCGACTCGCTTTGATGGCAAGGAAATACGCCCAGAAAAATCGCAGAGTACCGATGACTGCTGTAACACCCGAGATTGCGATGTAGGTCCACAGGTAGAACTTCAGATCATAGTGAGTTTTGGTAGTCCTAAAGTCAGGTGTAGAATTGTACGGGAATTGCTGGATCGAAAAGACCGAGGCGTGGCCATGTTGTTGATGCATGCTGCCAGTAGAAACGCTTTCGTCGACGTCGCCAGTCCAAATTCGAAGCCACCATGCTCGACCTAATACCATTGTTAGCGATGTATCCCACACGTCCAGAACTTGCAAGGCGTACCGAGAATGCCAATTTCATATCCAAGGAAGATAACCGCACAGATACCCCAAAGGAACAAGCCACCGCTATCTTTGAGATAGGTCAAATAGACATGCTTCTTTACCACGCCCCTTTCGCGTACTTCATCCTGAATGAACTGCTTGGCGTTTTTGGAGGGTACCTTTTGTAGCCCGTTTATTTCGTGAGTTTCAGTAGGATCTGTTTCAGAAGCTTCCTCGGAGTTGACAGCAGTAGAGGAATTCGTCGTCTCATCTTCCGTAGCTTGTTGCATAGTCTCTTCATGTTGTCGGATCTCTTCCAGAGTTCCATCTTGGATGAAATCAGATACCAAACCTGCGTGCAAAGCAACACCCTCTCCGAGCTCGACAATATACTTGGCCTTCGACTGGACCAAAGCAACGTGATGAGTGACAAGAATTCTTGTTCGTCCCTTGCAAATATCGCCCGTAACACACTTCTCGAAGATATGTCGACCAACGTGTGCATCAACGGCACTGAAGACATCATCCATAACTAAGATCTCGGCGCGCGAGTAGATAGCACGAGCCAAAGTGACTCGCCACTTCTGGCCACCACTAAGATTAATACCATTTGCGCCGAGCTCTGTTTTGTCGCCATCTGTCAAGATATGCAGGTCCTTCTTCAAAGCACAAACCTCGACGACCTGGTTGTAGCGTTCCTCGATAAAGGGGAGGCCAAACAGAATGTTATCTCGGAGTGAGGCACTCTCAAGCCAGGGAGTTTGCCCAACATATGCAACAGAGCCAGGGAGGATCCAGTCACCGAGATGTGCCTGCGCATCATGGCGGTCTTCTGGTGAAATTGTCTTTGGCACATGAACCGAACCCTCCAACACGTCAGTCTCTCCGAGAATGGCAGAAAGAACCAGGCTCTTTCCTGTGCCTGTCTTGCCCGAAATGACTGACAGCTCGCCAGCAGGAAATCTCATGTTTAAGTTTCTCAGGATGAACCGATCTTCATCGGGCTTCTCATCGTCTTCTGGCCAAGCGATAGATGCATCTTCAAACGACACCTCGGGGCCTTCCGACAATGTTTGCTTCATCTCGGGGCCGTTGAGGTATGCCTGGATTCGTCTAATGGAGACAAGTGTGTCCACGGCCATTGTAATGAGTTCCGGTAGTACTCCAAGCGACACCTCCAAAGCCTTAAAAATTCCAATACTGACAAAAGCCACAGATGGCAGAAGTTGTCCATTCATGACAGCGTAGACTGCAAGGGATGTAGCAGCGAGAAGAATGGGACTGACAACCCAGCAGCCAAAGAGACCAGTGTCGACAATAAAGAGCCCCCATAGGGTCTTTAGTTCCCTCTCTCTCATAG
The DNA here is from genome assembly GCA_030411635.1 of Fusarium sp. MBC 119. Lineage (NCBI taxonomy): Eukaryota > Fungi > Ascomycota > Sordariomycetes > Hypocreales > Nectriaceae > Fusarium > Fusarium sp. MBC 119. The sequence goes on from JAPERM010000089.1 coordinate 296,603, forward strand.
TCAAGATGCGCTTCTCCCAGCGGCTCTCGAGCGCGGCAAACTTGATCTGCCTCATACCAAGCAGAGCTTCATTAACCACGGCCAGCTTCTCATCGCGAAGTTTCATCAGCTTATCTGATTTACCTAGCAGCTCCTTGGAGAAGTAGGTATTGGCAGGAAGAGTAAGACCCCAGGCCACCATACCGGCTACAAAGGGGATCCATCCGATCAAACGAACCAGGAAGAAAGAAAAGAAAATCAGCTTAAAGACACTGTTAATGATTAAGAACTGGTATCCTGTGAAGTTCGCGATTCGTAAAGCATCAACGCCGACGAGGTTGACGATAGCCTGCCGAGACTTAAGCACACTCGAGCTGTCGTCGGACACGTCCTCGTCTTTCTTGTCATCTGTCTCATCGTGTTGTGTATCTGACTCCTTCGATTTTTCTGCAGACTTGACATTTTTGCGCCGGAGTGACTTTTCGAAGATGAGTGAAGATAACTGAGATCGAAGAGGTAGGGCAATGCTGGCAAATGAGTACCAAAATACCCATCCTTCAACCCACTATGAGATAAATTAGCCAAGATGTTCAAAAAGGCGGAACAGATGGAGACCTTACAGCATCCAGTAAATGAAGGCCGGCCATGGCAAAAATAAGGACCCAAAGTTCCAAATTGGATGCTCCAGATAGTCCTACGTCGCGCTGTTCAAGGATATTGATCACGCGGAGCATTGTCCAGTAAGGTAGAAGAGCAAGGACATTGCGGAACACGGTGAGGAAGAACTGTACCGCAAATCCACCTTTGTAGGCCCAAAACAACGAGCGGAAGAGATTTTCTTGGGGCTTAGTCGCCACCCAATCTTGCTTCAATTCTCCAGCACGTAGTGTCCGGTCCGGATGGGGGACATCAGTAGCATCTAGATCATTTTTCTTAACTGCATAAGAAAGGAGAGGGTCAACCCAGGACCAAGTATAGCGGCTGAAAGCAGACACAGTCCATTGTTGATCAACCTTTCGACCTTCGAAAAAGACGTCAGGTCGACGAGGAAGCAGCACACTGAAGACGCAGAGGAAGACGACAGCAGCGACGTTCACAACACGAAGGACAAGAGGAGCGGTGTTGTCGCGGGAAGCATGCTGGGCCTCCTTGGTCAATTGGGGTACAGTAATAGTGGTAACGATAAGACAAGAGCCCAATAGCCAAAGTCCAAGGTCGTGAACTTTTACAGACGAGTGGTGGGCACTCAGTGAGATGGCATGAAGGAGAATGAGAGCCTATTAGAGGAGGGTCAGTTCAAAGAGTCTGATTGTAAATCGCCGGGAGTTTCAACTACTCACCCATGCACCAGCAATTAACCACTTTTTAAGTAGCAGTTCATCGGAATGCGAGTTGAGCGATGATAGGACGGAAATGGCAACGGAGGTTCCCAGGCCTATAGCAGCCAGAGCCAAGATGAAGATTTTGGGTAGCCGGTTTGAGAAAGCAGCAACGCTTTCTGGTGTACTTTGACCATCGGGGTCTTCGTAAAAGTTATCCTTGGCAGTGCGCTTCCGTAGTTGGGTGATGGTCGTGACGAGAGCAGGCGTAGTGGCCAATGCTACGACGGCCAAGCCCGTACCAGTCAAAGCAAGATCAAGGTTATTTAACACAACCATGGTGATTCGTGCTTTTCAGGCAAGAGTAGGAAGTACGCGCCGTGAGGACCAATGGCGAAAAACGCCGTAATGCGATCGTTATTATCGCCGTTATTGTCGTCCTCAATTCAGTATTGAAGTTTCCCAAAACCCGATCCTAAACCAAGCGATGAATACGATGTGCCGCTGGAAATGAAGAGGAAGTAGGGTGAAAAGAAAAGTGGCAAGGGACCCAGCAGTGTCTTTATGGAATCATCCAAGCCAGGCACCTCTTGTACATGTAAGTGAGTAAGCTGGCTGATACCTCTCCAGGTATGAGTAAAAAGACGGATCCCTACTCGGGACTATTCCGTAGTGAGTGGGTTGAGTCAATGAATAAGACGTCAGAAAGGTGCGGGTTAGATAATCAAAAAAATGCGGCTTTTGGGATGGAGTTAGTGCTCACAGAGAAACTAGTCGAAAAAGGTCACGTAAGGATAAATGGGGGTGTTGTAGGGACACGGGTTGCTTGAGGTATCGCCTGTAAAAGGCCCATTGCATAGGAACCTGGTTGATTTGAAAAGTTCCTATGATATCAGGCTGCCCATGACTCTTTACGGCGAGGCATCAAGAATCCTCAAAAGAGTATAGTAGAATTTCGCTGCAGGGTATGATATGCAGAGAATTGATGCAAGAGCATGGTATGAACGGGACCCGAGTATCGAGTGTACCACCTAGTACAACATAACGTTCGGCACCGGGATAATCAGGCAAGATCCTTTGATAAGTCACAAACACAACCACAAGCCTACTCTTTGTGTTGTATTCCGCGTGTTGACTAGAATGAGGCCGGCACCATTCAGTCACCGCTCGTCAGCCACCAGAAGTGACAATGCAGGGTCTTCTCGAGCGCACCAATCGATAGAGCCGATAACCCTGCATGGTTGGCGGAGACTAACAAGGTCCAGCGCGATCAGCAACCATCTTGAACGACACCTCGAGCGGATGGTGGCAGCGATAGGCAGTACAATTGTGGCCTTGAAAAGCTCACAGTTTTCAGGCAGACATGCCGATTAGTATGTTTCTGCCTGGGGAGAGTATGCAAAAGATTCGATTGCAGCGATTGCATTTGCATTGAGTAAAGCTGAAGATCAAAATCCCTGCCAAGGATATGTAATGTTACGGTACATAGGTACGAGATTCAAGATTTAAACAACTCCACCCGGTGGGATGGGATACCGCCTCCGGGCCACTTGATCCGTGCATTCACGGCAACCCAGTGAACCCGTGCAGGTGGACCCCCTCGGCGAGCCGTTTAAGGAAGGACATGACAACACCATCCCGCAACGGCAAGAAGTAAGCAGCGGCATAATTAACTAAACACCTGAACACCTACATACTTGGCAACCATCTATTAAACAGCTTATGGCTGATTCATTAACTCTAAAAAGGAGAATGTTATCTTGACCAGAGCAGACCGAGTATCTGCTTCTTATTAAACAAGGATCAGTTGCTTGAGAGCCTCGTGCCCATTTCCGAACAATGTACAAACAAGGTTCTTTACACAGCAGGTTGATCGACGACTCACGACGACACAACAACTTTCCGGTGACCCTTTGTATAACCTTCGTAACAACCGCCCATAGTCTTCAACGGCGTGACTCATTAGTTCGAGTTCCCTAACCCAAACTTACACCATTGCGAGACATGCATTATTCATTAATAGTGGGCGATTGCCATGCATGATCAAGGATATGAGTGTTTCGAAAGGACTCACACATCCAGGAAGTTAGACATGCTCCTATGTATGTACTCAGTTTATCATGGGCATTGTTTTAGTTTCCCCGAATCCGCTTACGAGTAGCAACCAGTAACCAGCTTGGCAAGCTTCGGCCTACCTAGGATATGCAGCCATGCGAGTGCCCTAGATACAAGGGATCAATTTCAAAATAGACGAGGCCTAGGATCGGTTCACCTCTACTTTTCCGAGCTTTTACGTGGTTCAGCCAACATCATCAAACAGAAAACAGCCTGTTTCAGGCTAATCTTGCTGATCGTTTGACGCCGGGTAAATTGCACATTAGTAATCCAAGAATACGCAGACCAGCCAGGGTAGAGAAATGTGTCGAGATCTCTTATCTCTCGGATTTTATAGGTTACTACTACCGTAGGAGTGATTGAAAGAATACATAGTCGAGTCCCGCTGTTCAGCACTCATCTTACCTTAGTAACAAGTAAGTACGGTTTGTAAGATTCAACTTGGCTGGAAGACGAGTCGATAGCTGCATCTAACGGCGACAATGCTTCAATCATCAGTCACCCTCCAGCTGGGTCGATATTAACAATAGCTATCAATTCAAGGGATTTGCTGTTGATATTAGGAACCAAAACGGCTATGTCAATTTTATTGGTGTTGGTATAGGTAACTTGCCTGCTCTTACTACTGCACTCGCATACTCACTGTGTCTTCAAAACCAGGCTACTCTAGGTGGAACTTCAAAACTCCACTCCTTACTCCGTTAGGGGATCCCGCCATGGCGAGGCACGATGACGCCTTTAACAGGTTGGGCAATACCTACCTCTTCAACAGTAACTCCAATACCCCAAAAATGAAAGTCAAGCCAAATAGACGCCCTAACAGGGCAACAAAGTACATAGTTGCTGTGGTATTGACTCCCCCGTGCTTCCGCCTCAGCTTCTCCTTTGTCAAACTCCGCTTCCGTTCTTCCCCGCCTCCGCCGTCAAGGAATAAGTCCGTGATATCATGTCTGGAACCAGCCCGCGTGCTCCATTATCATACTCCTTTGATCTCCGCGCACCCATACGCAGCAACAAACCAACAGCAACGGCCGCAGTCTCACCTAGCTTACGTGATGTCTCTCCGGACGGTCCGAGCGACAATGACTACGAAGAGCCTCAACCACAAAATTCGGGGAAACGACAACGGCGGCTTACTACTACCGACTTCACCCGTAGAAAACGCGCTGTAACGGCTTGTCAGTTCTGTCGTGTACGTAAGACAAAGTGCGACAACATTCGTCCAACATGTGGCTTTTGCGTGCGACACAGGGCCAAGTGTGTCTACGCGGACACGGATAATGAGGCGGGGGATGAGGGGATGGAAGATGCAGTTTCGAATCGTCAAATTTTGGATCGTCTCAATGATATCAAGGAGATGCTTGAGAAGAACGACAATTCGTCCAGGAGATTCTCAGACGCTGAACCTCTTCTTACAACTGCCGATAACCCTCAAACACCAGCAGCTACAAGTCCATGGGCGAGGTTCTCCGCAGGCGCGCAGTATCAAACGCAAACATCTACACGAGTGCAACCAACTGAAGTTGAGCGACTTCCTTTTGCCGCTCTTCGCTGCGAGTCTTTACTGCGCTGGCCAGCACTCTATGATGTTGTCCCGAGCGATGCTCGTGATATCGACTCGTTTCCCCTAAGCCCCGGGTACACCGAAAGTAGTGTGCAGAGATCAAACAGCGGCGGTAAAGGTATAGATGATGCAGCTTTTGTTCCTCTGTGTCGAAAGTTTCTTGCGCATGTTCACCCTCGAAATCCTGTACTGGACGGGCATCAGCTCCTAAGACATGCTCGGGCCGTCGAGGAGAACGGCCTGAAATGGGACTCTTCGTCTTGTCTCGTGGTAAGACTGAATCTTTCTAGCCTTTTGTATTAAGTTAACAAAGACTTCAGCTTTTGGCCTGCGCCTTGGCTGAATATACCGGAATGTGGATAAGACCAAACGAATATCCTGTGCCCCCAACACAAGAACAACTTCAACAATTAGACGACTCCGACCAAACCTCCATGGCGGAACCTTACTACGCAGCAGCTCAAAAGAGAATGGGCCTCCTTGGAAGCTCCATAGAAGATATCCAGTGTTTTGTTTTGGCTACGATATTTGAAAAGTTTGCTCTCCGCCCGTTGAGAGCATGGTACTACGTTCAACAAGCCTGTTCGCGCCTCGAAACTCATTTGCGTCAACGCGGTGAAAGACCTCGGGCACCATTTAGAGAGAGTAATCCACAAGATTATCATCTGGAACAAAGACTTTTCTGGACTTGCTTTCGAGCTGAGAGGTTGGCGATGGTCGTATCTATACCAGCAGTCTAGATACTAACTCCTTTTCAGTGAGCTTGTTTTCGAACTGGGGCTTCGACCTAGTGCTCTAGAGAGCTTTTCGTATCCCGAGCCCCTTCCATCACCACCCGAAGGCTTGCTGACTGGGCATACGCCAAGAACCGAGGGGTCGCAAATTGATCCAGATGAAGAGCAGCGTCAGGTCGACGAGCGAGGGTGGTATTACTATCTATCCGAGATATCAATCCGACGCACTGTCGACGAGACCTTGAATCTATTGTACAGGAACGGAGAGGAATATTGGATGAAGAACCCCCTATACTTGATTCGTCAGTACCACGAATGTGAGCAACAAATATCACAATGGTAAGTCTTTATTCATGCTTACAACAAGTAACAAACCCCATCAAATGAACGACTCTAATGAACTTAGGCACTATCATCTTCCAGCCGTAGTTCAGTTCGAGAGCGATAAACTTCCAGAAGAGGAGTTTGCTGCTGCTCTTCAAGGCCGAGCATCTTTATGGCGAGAGTACACACTCCGACCCATCTTTTACTACGTCCTTCATCACCAATCTGATGAACCCATACTTCCCCAGGCCCATGCTCTTGCGCTCAAAGAGCTCGAGGTTTGCACCAACATGGTGCATCGCCTTGCTTTTCATCGGCGACACGGTGGAATCTGGCTTATATCTCGCAAAATCTTCTTATGTGCCTGTCTCATTCTTGCTGCTGCTCTGAATCCACATCGAGTTCAACCCCCTGAGCAGTGGCACATAGTCATTGAGATTGCGATACAAACGCTTGAGCGTTGGGCGCCGAATGCCATTGATGTTGGACGTATGGCAGATATCGTAAGACATATCTACAGACAGACATGAACATGTATAAAAACATTCAATAGAACGAGTTTGAACTGACAATGGCCCTTTGTTCGCTGTTAATCTACGTTGAAACCTCAAATTTGCGTGACTCTAAACTCATGTCCCGGGTCGAACATCCCTGTTTCTGAGTAGTAAACCTCCCAAAGCTTGATCAACCGCTCCATGATATCGGGTTTCTCATCCGCGAGATCGTGTAGCTCACCAGGGTCATTATGCAGATTATACAGTTCCCACTTATCCTTTCCTCGTGGCGCATTCATATACAGGGCCTTCCAGTAACCCTCCCTGATAGCTCGTAGACCAAACAGCTCCCAGCCGGTAATCTCCTTCTCCTCGTCGTGAAAGGCGGGCGTTTGGTTTTCAAGGTGAGACACCCAGGATGAACCCCTTACAGGGAAAACTTCTCTGCCTCGAAACTGGTTTCCGGGTAAGGGGACACCTGCCAGGTCCAGAACTGTCGGTAGAATATCCATGACGGTGCAAAATGAGTCGGTATGTGAGCCGCTGCCGGCCTTTGCGAGAGGAGGATATCGGACCAGGCATGGACATCGGATGCCTCCTTCAGTGATCCACGTCTTGAATCCTCGAGAAGGAGCCATTGACGCACACGCCCACTCCGGACCGTACCAAATATACGAATCCGCCATGCCCATGTTGTCGATCGAGTTGTTGTAGTACCTGTTGATAATTTTCGGGACGCTGCCGACACTGCCCATCATGGGAATAGCCTCGAGCATAGCTCCCTCGGCTCCGTTGTCCGACATAAAGAGCACAAAAGTATTATCGAGTTCGTCAATAGAGTCGAGATAATCCACCACGCGCCCGATATTTTCATCGATGAGATCTACCATGGCAGCGTAGACTTCCATCTTTCTCGCCGACTCAGCTCTCTCAGAGGGGGACATCTTATCCCACAATTCGACAGTCATCGGAGCCGGCTCAGTATCTTCAGAGATGAGGCCTAGTTCCACCAACTTCGCCAGTCTTCGTTTGCGCAGTGCTGCTGGTCCATCGTCGTAGAGCCCTTTATACTTCTCGATAGTCTCGCGGGGTGCCTGTAGAGGCCAATGGGGTGCAGTGAAGGGTAGATAGGCAAAGAATGGCTGCTCAGTGTCGCCACGGTCCTTCAAGTAGTCGATCAACTTATCGGAAAATGTGGTTGTAGAGTAAAAGTCGCTCGGTATATCTCCTGGGTTCTTTCGATCCAAGAATCTGTCATCTTGCATCCAGAATTTGCCGGCGTTCATTGGTGTGAAGAATCCGTGCGATGGGTCGTCGAGTTGTGGTTCGTAGTTGTAGTGGTTACAGCATCCCGATAGGAAGACATAGCTTTTATCGAATCCTCTTGAGTGGGGTGAGGTCTCGTTAGTTGTGCCTAAATGCCTGGCAATGGAGATAAGTATTCATTTATTGTTGAAGGGATGTCGACGACTAACCATTTTCCAGACATGATTGTATGATAGCCTGCATCTTGAAGAATTTCACTGAGCGCAGCGACGCGGAAGTTGAGATAACCTTCATAACCAGGCCTGTTCTTATACACATCCATGAACCTCGCCATATGCTCTGTCATCTGGCCCAGTCCTGCGATATGGTTGTCTGTTCCAGAGAAGAGCATGCTCCTTGTTGGTGAACATGCTGAAGCTGTGTGAAAGTTGGTCAACCGCACGCCCGTTTGTGAAAGGCGATCTAAGTTTGGAGTTGGAATTTCGGAGCCGAAGCATCCAATATCACTGTAGCCCAAGTCATCTGCGACGATGACAAGGAAGTTGGGCTTCTTTGAGGTGGGTTGAGAGCCCATGATGAGTTGAGACTAGGAGATAGGCTAGGTATGATAACCTGGGTGAGGATAACCAGACAAGAACGAGAATTCGCAGATAATTATTTACATTTTGTTCCGAGGATCGGGGTAACGCGTCTTGTTAACTACTGATATAGAGCTCACTTGGTGGGTGGAGTTAGCAGGGTCTAGGTGCTAGTTGAGATGTAGTTATGCACTTGATGGTAAAGGGTGTTTGTGATCCACTTGAATCCGTCTCTCCCCGTCGTCTCCGTCCCTCCAAGTCACCTTAATGGGAAAGGAGAAGGGATCCGTACATGCATCGATGTCTAGGGGGAATGGTAAATATGACTGGTAGGTCCAGGTAAATGCTCGGACGACGATAGTTATAAGGAAACACATTCTGGCTGCCTTCCATAGGCTGAACCGTACCAACGGCCCCGCCTCGGCGTTCACCGTGCATGCCCCGTCTCCGTCCATACCCGTCATCTCCGTTCCGGCATATACGGCCCCGTCTCCCCCCGCCGACCTCCGCCCTCGTCTAAGTCTAGAAATGCGGGACCCTTGCATCACGCCATCGACTTTACCATAGAGGGACGACTATTGAGTTGCAGACTTATCCTACCGACGTTTGATTTACGCTCATACCTCACATCGAAGACATGGACACTGATACTCGCAGATTATGGCTTCTCCAACAACAAGGATACTATTCAAAAACCATGCTCCTTCGTGTCTAGATCATCTTGCGTGATCAAGTCCAACTCTGACGACAATAGGCCTCATGTTTGGCCACAATTGGGAACCATGTATAAGAGTGTCTATAGTCTTCGAGGATCACATATTGTATTCCGGCCAGCTCCTTGTGAATAATTGACTCTGAGATCAATAGCCAGAAATGTCTCCTACCAAGGGTACTCGCGGGCTCCTTGCCTGCTTCAACGGTCGCCTCATCTATGCTTGCAGCATCATTGCCTTGTCACAGCTCAACTTTGGCATGGATCAATCCGCCTTCAGCAATACACAGGCAATGCCCTTCTTCAAACGACAATTCGGAACATTCGACGAAGCCACTGGCACGTATGTTCTAGAGACGGTCTTCCTATCACTCTTGAACAGTGTCAACTTTGTTGGCTTTGTCTTTGGCCTTGTTCTCGGCAATCTTTTCAGCCGTCGCTTCGGCCGCCGACTGGCCATGTTTCTCATGTGCTTCTGGGCTTTGATTTCTGCAATAATTCTGATTACATCAAAGACTCCGACGCAAGCAATCACCGGACGTACGATCGCCTATGTCTATATAGGAATGGAACTTGCCCTGGTCCCTGTTTTGCAGTCGGAGCTTGTCCCGGCCGAGGCTCGCGGCTTTGTAGTTGGGACTTACCAGTCCGGTCTTTTGGTTCGCACGAGTCCATTCGTTCATTTTGTCGTGGCGATTTTGCTGACAATTAGTATAGTTTGGCAGTCTCATCATGTCCATCATTTGCCGGGGTACCAGCGAGATCAAGGGGCACGGATCCTGGCAAATCCCCTATGGCCTTTTCTTCGTGATTCCTTCTATCCTCGCAGTTGCTGTTTGGTGGATTCCCGAGGTATGGATATCATCACAGTTGACATAGGCTCTTGCTAATGTTTTGTAGTCTCCTCGCTGGCTGTTGACACGAGACCGCCAGGAGGACGCTCTCAAATCCCTCCGACTCCTCCGACAAGGGGCTTATACCGATGAAGAGATCGAGCACGAACTTCAAGAGATGCAAAATTCCATCAATAAGACCGTCAAAAAGGGTAGTTTCATGGATATGTGGCGTGGTAGTAAGTCGGTCCCAGTTGAGACTCAAGGATTCAAGAGTTACTAACAGCCTCAGCCAACCTCAAGCGCACTTTGATCACCATTGGCGTCAACGTCTTTCTTCAACTCACTGGCCAAAACTTTTCTTCCAAGTATGGCACTATTTTCATCCAGAGTTTGGGCACCATCAATCCTTTCGTGATGTCGTGCATCAACTCTGCGCTCAACATTGTTACCGTCTTTTTTACACAGTACCTAGCGGACAAAACGGGCAGAGTGTAAGTGGCCTTTCAATATTGGGGTTGTTGTGCCAGTAAAAGCTAAAATTTCAATCTCAACAGTCCTTTAATGGTAGCCGGAGCCTTCCTTCAAACAGCAAGTCTGATGGCCATGGGCGGACTCGGAACTGTGAAAGCTCCTTCACACAGCATTCGCTCTGGTATCGTCGCCACCGTCACCCTCTTCGGCATCGGATTCTCCCTCGGCTGGGCTCCCCTTTCGCACGTCGTTGCCGCTGAGATCCCAACGACCGGCCTGCGCGATCTGACATACGCCGTCGGTGCTGTCTTCAACATTGTCATTCAATGGGCCGTTGCCTTTAGCATCCCCTACCTCATCGATGAATCACACGCTGGCCTTGGATCCAAGGTTGGTTTCATATTCGGCTCTACTGCATTCATTGCGACCTTGTTTTCGTGGTTTTGCATCCCAGAATGTGGAGGCAAGACGTTGGAAGAGGTTGATGAGCTTTTTGCACGAGGCGTTCCTATTCGCAAGTTCCGTACTGCAACTGCTACCTCGGATGTGGAAGGTTCCGATGCTGGTGATGACCTCGAGGAACTCAGGAAGGATAACGTGTCACAGGCAACACGTACACTTTGAGATTGATACTTGAGACAATGACGAGATGGAGTAATGCATACCTAATTATCTAGGCAGCAATGAGTTAGTGGAGATGTTTGAATAAGAAGCAGGGAGTTCATGAAACATTGCCCGCAAATTCCACTTACAACTACTAATTCGGATTAAGTCTTTGAGTCATCTAGAAATTACTGACTCAAAGAAACAAAGGATGACTTGGTCCGGCCAGATCATGGGCTTTTCGACCAATCGTTCTTATGCATGTTGACCAGGAAACCTAGGGACACCTGAGCTGTGAAACTCCATGTCTCAGAGAGTAACAGGTTTGAGTCGACGCTATCATTCTGCTCTTGCATCAGCAAACTTTGTTCTCTCAGGACGGCCACGTTACTTATTCAGGTAGGTATTATTGAGGTTGGTTGCTGTGCCTTACACCCGATCCCATAGGAGATTAAAGCCCGTCATATGGCCGGACCGAAAGGCCAAGAGCTTTTGCTAGAGAACATCGTACATAAAATTACGATTTATGACGACTAGAACTACTAAGGATTGGCGTCACATTTGAATTCGAGTAGCCAGGAATTTGCAATATATCTAATACGACGGACAGGTACTTCATCATTGACTTAGTTGTTATCCATGTCGTGTCTCTATTGCCGAGGACTCTGGCGGCTGAAAAGGCCCATTGTGGTCTCCATAGTGATTGAGATTCAGGCCATTAATATCTCTGCCGATGATCAAGGTCAGTAATACGATTGGCCGTTCGTCTATTGTGTCTGGCTGGTATTCTTTCTCCCCGCAAGACTCCACTCACTAACTTCCATTAGGATGGAGACTACCTTAGTTGGCTTTGCACGACAACTCACTGATCAGGTACCAACTGATTTGTTTAATTTACGTACTTTCTCAGAAACAAATCAAATGGTGGTGATGCAGTTCACCAAGCAAAATGTACACGTCTACGGCTTCTTCCCAGCCAACCAGGATCTAAATATTGTCATTTGTCCCGCCAGCAGCTTGTTTCCGTAAGCTCGGATATTTCCTCACATTTATAACCTAATACGGATGTAAGTTATGAGCAAAATGAAGGGGCATTAAACTTTTCGCTTCTCATACTGTATTTTGATGGATCACATCTGGCTTGACAGAGACTCTCCTTTCTGGGCTGATGACAGGACGGGAGCTGGAGCTGGAGCTGGAGCTTTGGCCCCCATTCCTTTGGTGCTACTGTACCTTGTGTATTACTACTGTACTACGCCCGTCTCAGCGCCCTGATAAACCGTCCATAGAACCCCAGCAGCGTCCCCAGCAGACGATGCAGCCGCTCTGACAACCACCTTTGTCGAGCGCTGACAGCGGGGGTGCAGTAGGTGTCATGATACTCGGCAAGGTTCTTGGGTGCATCGCTTGGCTGCGGCGCAACTGTGCCATGAAGTCTTGGAAATGATCCATTTATTAGGTAGGTACCACCACTAAAATTCATCCACTACTGCAGTACACACAGTACAGTAATGGATCCATAATGAATGAATCTTGCTGCGTTGCCCCTCGAGCCAAGAGCCTCGTGACATGCATGCATCCATGAATTGGATGTTGTTATCCATTGGATGGATCCATTGGCAGCATAAGGTCCGGTCTCCATGTGTGATCGCCCGCGCGTCCGCCGCAACTTAACCTCTACTAGGTAAAACTATCTAATTCGTCCAGTTAAGGTAACACGCCTGAAGGTGGGCTTGACTGAACGCCAAACGCCCTGTGCCTCGTGCCTTGTTCCTCGTGGTCCAGTGTCAGTAGCCAGTGCCTGTGAGTGAGCGAGCCTGTGAGGGTGAGGAGTGAGGTGAGGTTGGTTCCATGGCATGGCATGGCATCGCCGGAATAAACCTCGATCGTGCCGTTTTACTCCTCTTTTCCGCCCATTCACTTCCGCTTCGTTCCTTTCTTCTCTTTTACCCCTTCCTTTTCTTTCATCATACCTACCTTACCATACCAACAGAACACCCATCGCCAACGCACACTCGACCTTTGTTGTTCCTCCCCCTTAGCTCCTACTCCTACAGCTTGGCGTCTAATCAAAGGCTTCCAAAGGTCCACACCAGCTCCAGCCTGGAGCTCTCCACTATCCTAACCAAACCAAACCAAACCAAAACTCACCCGTTGTTACTCTACTTTGGCACTACCGGCTGCCAATTCCATCACTACCGATAACATCGATAATTCTCAAGAGTCCACTTTCGCGTTCCTCTCTTTTAAAATTTCCACTCTAGATCTTCGTCGCACCATCTTCCACCTTCAATCGTCGACTTCGTTCGTATTCGACGAGTGTGGGAGCAATAGAGCTCTTTAGTCTCTTCTCCCACAGCCTTATCAGGCGCTTCCCTACCTTATGCAGCTCCCATTTTGATCAACCAAACGTACCTACATCGTCGTCACGATGAAAGCCGCTCCTCTTATCATCAATTGGCACGACCAAAACGCTCCTGTCTATTCGGCTCACTTCGAACCGAACGGGAAGGGACGTTTAGCAACAGCTGGTGGTGATAACCATATCCGAATATGGAAGGTTCAGGTCGATGGAGAGGACCGCAAGGTCGAGTACCTTTCGACTCTTTCCAAGCACAACCAAGCTGTCAATGTCGTTCGCTGGGCACCCAAGGGTTGGTTTCTTCTATCTTGCTACGTTTGACTTGCTCGACTAACAGCTTTCCTCCCAGGCGAGCTTCTGGCCTCTGCCGGCGATGACGGCAACGTGATACTCTGGGTACCAAGCGAGTCTCCTCAAACAACCTTTGGATCCGATGCTCCAGAAGACAAGGAGGCATGGAGAGCGAAGCATATGTGTCGGTCAAGTGGGGCAGAGATCTATGACTTGGCTTGGTCTCCCGACGGCGTACACTTCATGATCGGTAGCATGGACAACATAGCACGAATCTACAATGCTCAGACAGGTCAGCAGACGACTACCACCGACGCAATACCCAACAACCTCTAACTTAAGAACAGGAACACTGGTGCGCCAGATTGCCGAACATAGTCACTACGTCCAAGGCGTCACCTGGGACCCTCTCAACGAGTACATCGCGACACAGTCCTCAGATCGATCGGTTCATATCTACTCGCTAAAGACCAAGGACGGTCAATATACCCTCAGCCAAGATGACAAGACTCCTAGACTTGCCAGCCATATCAAGGCCGATCTACCTCCTCGACGAATTTCCTCCAGTAGCCCCGCTCCTCCCGACTTTGGTCACCGTTCGTCGCTAGCCGTCCTCGATTCGGCGCCCTCTGTTGGCTCTCCTGTGCCTTCTGCGCCAGGCACACCAACTTCGTTCGCGCTGCCCATGAACCCTCCGAGCGTCGTAAGCCACAGCCGCCGATCATCATTCTCCTCTCGACGGTCTGTATCGCCGGCGCCATCCATGCCTTTGCCAGCCGTCATGCCTATGGATCCTTCGCCGAAACCATCATCGGCCTTGAGCAGCGGTTTGGGAATGAAGAATGCCAACCTCTACGCCAACGAGACTCTGACATCCTTCTTCCGACGACTCACATTTACGCCCGATGGTAGCTTGCTCCTGACTCCATCGGGGCAATATCAGAACCAACACCAAGCTGAGAGAGACGCGAAGCCTACCTATGAGGTGATCAACACGGTCTACATCTACACGCGCGGCGGTATCAACAAGCCCCCGATTGCCCATTTACCGGGCCACAAGAAGCCATCGGTAGTAGTCAAGTGTTCTCCGATATTTTACACCCTACGTCAGTCTCCGCCAGTAACACGAAATATCACCATCGACACATCGTCCTCAGAGGAGCCCATACCATCTCTTCCAGAACCTCTCTCGAAGCCATCGCCAGCTCCTTCTGTCATGGATCCACCCCCTCCGCCATCCACGACATCAGAGAAGACATCAAATTCGGATACGGCCTCGACTACTCCAGGCCCGAAGCCTGCCTTTTCCCTCCCTTACCGTATGGTGTATGCAGTGGCGACGCAAGACTCTGTTCTTCTCTACGATACTCAACAAAAGACTCCCATCTGTGTTGTCAGCAATCTTCATTGCGCTACCTTTACTGACCTTGCATGGTAAGCATAGGCCCATTGGCATGCGAAATTATACTCTAACAGATCAACTAGGTCAAGCGACGGTCTAACTCTGATGATTTCCTCCTCTGACGGTTTCTGTTCTACTTTGTCCTTCGCATCTGGAGAACTAGGTGAAATCTACAAGGGTGAAGTTGGTCCACCCAAGTCTCAAACAGCTACTTCTTCATCCAACCAAAGTACTCCTATGCCTACGCCAACGACCAGCTTCGCACCCCCTTCACCTTTTCCCAATGGCTCACATCACCACCATCGCAACTCGGCAAGCTCATTCACAGCCCCTTCGCCTCCTCCATCTGCTTCAGCTATTTCTCAGCGCCCTTCGTCTCCTGCAAGATCGAACTCGGCGTCTTCTATTGCGACCATCACCACGCAGGCCAGTACTGTACCTGCGGCTGGCGTCGTTACCAACCCTACTCTCATTTCTGGTAACGTTCCAGGAATTGCCGCAGCGAACTCGGGCAAAGTGACAGGCGTGCCATTGACGACACCTCCTGAGACACCCCGAAGTACAACTGGTAGTGTTGCGGGCACCAAGCGCGATACGAGCGAGGGTGAGAAGGAAGAAGGCAAGGAGCCCAAGAAGAGGCGAATTGCGCCAACCCTTGTGGAACCCAAGTCTTGAGCAAGGGCTTGTTCAATGAGAGTCTGATATTGCTATTTCAAAAGTGTGTTTTGTTTTGTTTTTTTGTTTCTGCAGGGTTCCGGGTTCGGATTAACTAGGGTCGACATGGACGCGGAGATCCGTGATTTAGCAAGCATGGAAAGGCGTTTGGTGAGTCTGAACAAGACGGATTGATTTATAGCGGAATACATGGCTAGGGATTTGTCCAGGTCAGCCTGCGGGATATGGTATTCATCCGGTATTAGGGTAGACGGTCGATAAAACCATGGACCAGGACGGTAAGAAAAGGGACTACGGGATATGCTTAGGTATTCATATAGTGTACAGAATAAATCTGATAATGAAATATCTTGAGCTTGTGTATTTTTATTCCGTGTTAGTTTAGCACAGGTTTCCAACCTTTCCGTTGAATAAACTTGTTCACGCCCTCGTCTTTGAGGATATCGGCACCTCGCCGTCCTGTCACTACACTACGTTCATGATCTGAGCCACGGACGTAGAATGGATAAGACAGGCGACCATTGCCCATCTCCTTGTTTTCGGTGTTGATCGGGTCATCCGGCTCCCAGACTGAGCGACCCTCAGTCCGCTTCTCAACAAAGCCGCAGGCTGGGCGATCGAGTGATAGGTACCATCGCCGTTGGTGCACACTTCCGATGGTATTGGAAGACCCCGGGTATGCATTCGTCCTGCGAACTTCTTCGTCCTCCAGTTCACGTATCTCACGCTCCATAGCAGAGAGTTTCTCCGTGTTGACACCCGCATCAGCACTCGCAGGAACGTCTTCGCTTTCATTATCGTCACTTTCGTCCTCGTCGCTCGTCTCAGGCTGCGTCTGCGCACCTCGACGTCGCCTTGTCCGAGGTTTTCTTCCACTTCTTACTTTACCAGCTACATCTTCCGATCTTGTTAAGCGGAGATTCAAGACATAAGGATTTGGTAAACGTGATCCGTGGAGACGAATGCGGATCTTGCGATTTTGAAAGGCAGCATGTAAGAGACCTTGTGGTGTTGACGCGAAGGGTGAGGGTGGTGACGATGGGGGCGAAGACGGATCAGCGGATGGAAAGTGTTTGCTTTTACGAGGTAGAATACTGTATGTTCCCGTGTCCCAGATGAGGAGGGAACCTGTTGAGGTTGAGGCTGTTTCTATGAGATGGTTCTAGATGCTGAGGTTAGCTTTTGTACTAAGGATGGGATTGAGGACATACCCAGAGACAGTGAATCCGTGTCTCGGTCGCATTTCGATTTAACCGTACGCTATTGGGATCACCTGGGAGACCATACATGATTGCCCAACTAGCACTGCTGGTCTCGTTGATCTGAAGACGGAGATCATAATGCGTGCCTGCAATGGGGTGGTCATGTTGATGAATGACAAAGTGAGCACCCTGGGGACTTCCAGCATTGGCAGTGTAAAGTGAAGAATATGATGCTATTGACAGAGGTGATGGGACATGTATATGTTTGGAGAGGTGGTTTTTGAAGTGTGAGAGATGGTGGTCAACAGTGGCTGATCCGGACTCTATATCGGCTGTTGTGGGTGGTTGTGAAGGAGATGATGAATCAAGAGTCCATTCTAGATTTCGTCTTTTGACGAATGGGTTTGGTATGAGACCATGACTTGGCGGTCGTTTTGCAGACATGATGTTTATGGTTTGTTGTTGTGGTTCAGGTTCAGTTTACGTTGAGCCGTGATTGGCTCTCGAGCAACCTGGAGTTGATACAGATGCATACACAACATTGTTTCGCTGATGCAATAGTGAGTGACCTTTGTCATGCCCTCGCAATTGATTAAAGTAATTTTCAAAGCTAGGCGAGAAACTGATGGTTAAATCTCTTGATCATAATAGTTTTCGGCGTCCTTGCAAACTATCGTGTGTTCAACCTACAGTTGTAATGTACCTTACCTTGGTCTGCCATCGTCATATCATGGATGTTCAGCAATCAACTCTTCCACACCCAGAAACCTCCTCCTACCACGACGATATTTCTGTTTCTATTTAATTCACTGCGATGAACAATTCATAATCGATGTTTTTTCGAAATTTGACAACCACTCGATCGATTTCCTCATCCCCAAGCTCTCAATCACGATGTGGTGTAGGGTACGTTCGATTGACGTAAGGTTAAATTAGGTAGTCTAGGGGGTTCACCGTTCGTTAATAATCCGGACTCCCTCTTTAAGTTTGAGATTAATAAATAAGGCATACTTATATCATAGTCTTCTAAGAATTATTCCAAGACTCTTTAGAGTTTAGGCTACGAGATAATTTATATCCTAAAGTCATCATAAAATTTAACAAAAGTTATAGCATAGAAGAGCTATCACTTTACTCCGGGGTTTTCTTGACCCCCGAGGGTAGTTTAGTACGCAGCCTGGGGAGGCCGATGGAGGAGGGTCCTAGGTCTGGCTTGTGGCGAAACCGGCAACCGTCAGCGTCACATGGAAACTTGGCTTGGCCGGCTACAACGAACAAAACAAAACGGTTACAAGCGAGAAAAACCGAGTGGACAGCGGATAAAATGAGAGGTAATTGACGCTGACACAGCAGATACGTTATAACAAATAAGGACAGATTATTACAGAATAGAAAAGTCAATCTTGATCAAACATGAAAATCCAACGTCAATTGACTGACAACGAGATGCACCCCACGACTCGACTCAACTCGTTATTACCTGAAAAGGGCAAAAATGATGAGAGCGGGCGGGGCCAAAGAGTACCGAGGTAGCGAGGTTGAGTCGCCCCCGGATTTTTCTTCCCTTTTAAACTTGAACGCGCCTGCTCTAGCCTTTGGCCTAGGTTAGGTCCCACTCTTTTTATCTCTAATCAACTCCATCTTTCTCGGTTCTTCCCTCGCAGCAATCTCATCTCTCTTCTTATCTCCTTCACGCCCACGCCCGTCGCTATCAACAGCATCTCGTTGCTTCAAACTTAGAGAGAGCGATAGCCTCGACTTTATCCTCGCTCACGGCGGCACTTTCACCCGTATCCCGAGCCAACTCCGTCGTCCCCGCGCGCCGCGGCAACGCTAACTGGGGTTGCATAAAATCACGGAGTCAGTCTCCGATCTTGCGTCCGGTACACTTCCCGAGGTCCACCACCACCAAACGTCACGAGGAGTGGCGACGCAAGCCATACTAGGAGGCTCAATAGAACAGACAAAGTTCTTGGACCGTGACCCCGTTCTTCGGTAGCTCTTGTCCGAACACGGGCCTATCCCTTCCTCCTCATCTTACTCCAACAATCCATCATGGCTTCTCCGCCCAAGCCCTGGGAGCAGCCCGGCGCGGCTACGACTGCTGGTAAGTCGCGATCATCAATTCCTTTCATTCTTCCATTCTTCCATCCCTTCTCTCGTGTTCCGTATCGCATGCCAATCATCTACATCTGGCCCACCGCGTCTAAGCGATTGCCTGCTTACCTTCTGGAACCCTAGCCGCTTCGACTATCGCGCCTTCAGTTGCCTCCGGAACCACTGCCGCCTCGACCACCGATTCATCTACCGCCCCTCCGCTTCCTAATCGTCCATCCTCCCTCACTTCTTCTGTCAATCAGAACGCTGCCAATTACAGCCGGATGAATTCCTCACCTTACAGCACCATGGGCGGCGGCTACTCGTCGCCCTATTCAAGCCCCTACTCACGGTTTGGAGGAATGGGTGGCTACGGTGGTGGCTACGGCGGCGGCATGTACGGAGGAGGATACGGTGGTTATGGAGGAGGCATGTACGGTGGCATGGGTGGTGGCATGTACGGTGGTGGAATGGGAATGCCTGGCGACCAAAACAGCTTAACGAATACCTTCAACAACAGCACCCAGGCCACCTTCCAGATGCTCGAGGGCATCGTCACGGCTTTTGGCGGCTTTGCGCAGATGCTCGAGAGCACATACATGGCCACACATTCCAGCTTCTTTGGTAAGTCCATTCATACGTGACAGAGAGTGTCTACTAACAATTCCTAGCTATGGTCTCTGTCGCTGAACAGTTTGGCAACTTGAGGGATACTCTTGGTTCAGTACTGGGCATCTTCACACTCATGCGATGGATTCGGACATTGATTGCCAAGATCACCGGCCGACCACCGCCTGCCGATGCCACCGCTCTCACACCAGCTGCCTTTGCTCGTTTCGAAGGCCGCAGCATTGGCCCTGATGGCAACCCTCTTCCTGCCAAGGCTAGCAAGAAGCCCCTTCTCTTCTTTGTTCTGGCTGCCTTCGGTATTCCTTATCTCATGTCCAAGATGATCAGGACACTTGCTGCCTCACAAGAGGAGGAGCAGAAGCGCCTTCAAGCCCAAGCCCTTGAATCACAGCAGCCCGTCGATCCCTCCAAGCTTGAGTTCTGCCGACTTACCTTCGACTTCCTTCCTCAGCCAAACACGGGCATGGAGCTTGAGGCTCGCAAGGGTGACCTCGTCGCCGTCCTTAACAAGAACGACCCCTCTGGCAACCCTAGCGAGTGGTGGCAATGCCGTGCCCGCGATGGTCGTCAAGGCTATCTTCCCTCCACCTATCTCGAGGTTATCAAGCGCCCGGCTCAGGAGCCCAAGAAGCTCAAGGCCGCCCCTAGCGAGAGCAGCCGCACCAATTCTCTCACGAGCTCAATTGCCCGTCCTGAGGATGGCAAGGAGTATGCCTCAGCTGACGGCATGCAGAGGAGCCATTTCTACTCGTAGAGTGGGCTTGCGATCACATTGAACAGTCGATAATCATATTGATACGACAGGGTGTACGATAGGGCAAGGGTGCATTTGGTGATTGGATTAATAAAAGTCATCACGGAGTTGTGGTCGGGTTATTCACATACATATTAGTTCCTAGCGTTCAGGTTCATCAGGTCTCGTTCTGCAGATACCTAGGGAGGTATAATTCCCTAAAAGCTATACATTATATCCATTCTCTGAGCAAGCCGCATCATAGAGCTTGATTAGTATTTCATTATCCTGTCTCCCTTTTTCTAAATTTCTGATAACAATGTCCGTGATGCGAGACTGAGTTCTCAGGTTGTGTGTGAGTGGTCCAAATTTCAAGGGTCCAGCTAGTCCGGACATATGGTTTCCAACACGTCAAAACAGATCCGATGTCCGGCCTCAAGGTATGCGAAGAATGATTGCATTAGTTCACAAGCATGATTTGCTCCTGGGGGCTTGGCATCCTCTGATATCTCGCGCATGTTAATTACCCAAACCAGCCTAGCCGCCACTATACTGATAAATATGTCTCGCGTTCCTCAAGCATAGCCATGTGTCTTACATGAATACAGTTAGCACTATCGTGGGTCTATGTTCGCTCGTCTAAAAGCCAAATTCGTGTGAAAAGACTCCAAAAGCCCAGGTGTACCGCTTACAGAATATGCTAACTATCATCACAGGTAGATATAGCTGTGACTAACGGTAACCTCTTCTTAACTACTTTTTACATATATGATGCTGTTGCCCATACTAGCTTTCCGCTTCATGGGATACGTCTCTGTGCTACGACTTCCCTTTTCTTCACAAATAGGACTTCCTTCGTGAAAAGTCTCAAATATCTTCAACCATTCGTTCATCCACGTCATGTCACCCCCTCAAGCCGAACCCCTATACATAGCAAATATGCGAACCAAAAGACACATTTCACCTCAACCACATTCTTTTCACGCCATTTGCGCCACTTGCCTTATAATGCTTTGTTGATTAACCCTCAGCCTCGTACGCGTTAGACTTGTGCTTGGGTTGGAACTTGAACGTCGGGTGGACGGGACCGAGGAACATCTCGCTGTGAATATCATTAGCACATTATTCTGTATAACCCAATGCCTACTTTTATTCTTTAACGAGCCGACTGAAACATACCTGATCTTGATCCAGTCCTTGAAGTTGTTCGACGCCATCAGTGTCTCCATCTCGTCTCGACCCTGGTATCTAGGAGGTCGATCATTGAGGCAGGGAGGCAGATGCTCTAACAATCCGATAGGAACGTAGCGGTGCGCGAAGCTGAGCCACTCGAGGAGGAAGCGGCGGGTGAAGCCAATACCAAGCTCATCAGAACCCCAGGCATCAAGACCGTAGCGCACAAACTTTTCAATGTAGCGGAGACGCTCACTGGACGATTTGTCGAGATACTGGCCCTTCTCAATCTCCTCAAATAGCCAGGGCTTGATGAGGGCGCCACGGCCAATCATGACAGTATCGACACGAGCCTTTTCAATATGCTCGTAGTATTCGGTGTGCGAGTAGCAATCGCCGTTACCGAGGAAGTACATCCGGCCATCCTTGGCATTAGGGAGACTGCTCGCGTCGGGCTCGGCAATGGTATCAGTAAGAGCATCCTTCTCCTTGTTGTAGGTCTTGATGAGCGCGGCACACTCGCTGATATAGCCCCAGTCGGCCTTCTTGGTGTATCGCTGCTCACGGCTACGTCCGTGAAGAGTGAGAGCCGCACATCCAGGGGCACCGAGGCGCTCTCGGTGCTCTCGTGCACCAAAAGCCAGCTTACCGATGAGTTGGGTAGCCGTAGGGCGGGAGTTCCGAATACCAGTTCGTATCTTGGCAGTAATGGGAACCTCTCCTGACACAGCATTCATACCCCGGATCATGCGCTCCAACTTGCCCGAGTTCTCAAGGAGTGCTGATCCACCGCCAGACTTGAAGACCATGTCAATAGGGCAACCGCAGTTAAGATCAATGAGGCGAAGGTGAGGACAGTAGCGGTTCAAGACGTCAGCGGCCTTTGTAACGACCCAGTGGTTGTTTCCAGAGATCTGAGCACCAAACTTGATGTCCTTAGAGCGGTCATAGTCGTCAAAGATGGGAACAGAGCCCGGATTCAACTTGGGAGGAGTGAGCTCAGACTCGTGAACCTTGAGGAGTGTCCAGTCGGCCTTTGTGCCTTGGATCAGGGGCATACTTAGTGCCATCTCCGAGTAAGTGAGCTGGGCTCCGAGCTCGACACAGAGTCGACGGAAGGGCAAATTTCCTTGGGTAGTAAGAGGTGCTAAGGTAGGAGTCTCAGGGCCAAAGTATAGACGGCGCTTCTCAGAGGGCTTGAAAGGAGGGTCGACAAAACGGGCACGAAGATCCTCGATGCCCTCGTTGGACTGGTTCTTGCGGCGGTTCATGAACTCTTCACTCAACTTGGCTTCCTTGTTGAGCCAAAAAATGTACTGGTCAGACTGCGTGAAATCGGTTCGCTTGCGGTTAAGAGCGATCTTCTTGTCCATGCCGACGACGTTGAAGATGGCAGGTCGCTGCTCCTCGGACCCTTCATCCTTGGGCTCACCGTTCTCACCACTGTTCGCAGATGTGCTGATAAGTACCAGCTCCTTTCGGCCATCCTCGTGCTCGATCTCCTTCATGTGGCTCTTGACAAAGCGACACTTCCATCCTGCGGGACAGTGGCCATGGGCTTCAAACACGGGGCATTTACCCTCAAAAGTCTCGACGTCTCCTCGGCGTCCCTCCTCGAGATACTTGCGGATGTCATGGCAGAGCCTACATTTATCACCAAACTTGCACTCTCGGGGAGAAAACTCGGGATAGAAAGCTCGGCTGTTACAAAGGCGAAAGGCGTCGTCAAATTTGCCAAAGTCACGCTCTGTGTTTTGGCCCTTCTTCTTCTTATCTTTCTTGCCCTTGCCTGATTTGCGGTCATCTTTCTGTCCATCGGCCTCTGCGGTACCACGCGCTTCAGCTGCATCATCATCGTTTACAGCATCGGCGGAAGTATCCTTTTGTGCTGACATATCGATGAGATATCTTTGCAGTGTCAGTCTCTTTCCTACGCCCGCCTCGGATTTGGTCATGACTCACTCCTTCTTAATGGGAGCGACTCCCTTGGTACGTCCATCAACGTGCTCTGGCTTGGAGTCTGAGTTTTGCTCCTGAGTCTGGTTCTTTTTGTCACCATTTGTGGCGTTTCCGTCCTCCTTGGTCGCAGGCGCGTCGTGCAGACCCTCTCCAGGCACAGACTGAGAAAGGGTCGATTCGTTCATCTTAATTCTCTTCGAGGCCCGCTCTCCATCGTTGGAAGAAGTTGTAATGTTGCTGGCATCAGCTACGAGCTCGGCATGCTCATGGCCTGGGGAGACGCCGCCCAACTGGGCATCGGCTTGTTCACTCATAGTATGTGAAACACTTGTGAGATGAGAAGATTTGATAGTGAGTAATCGCTCGGTAGGTTTCTATGAGAAAGAAAGTGTAGAGTTAGCGGTGGAAGCTAGAAATATGAGTATTTGATGTTGTTAGTTGAGTGTAAGAGGTGAACGAAGGGAAAGCAAGCAGAGGTTGGAGAGCCATGACTTGAATTGATACACAGTGCGTGTGTTTTGGTTGTTGCCTTACCGTGTAAACTATCCGCCGATCAATGTGAATAGTAGAAATTCGGCAGTGTTGGCCAAGTGCTTGCAATTGCCAACAAATTGATCGTTTGAAAACGAGGTCTTCAGTCGCACATGAAAAAAATCCTCGATCTGATAGCCTACACTAAAATATGCACTAAGAGTTTCTTCCTACGGCGGGTTGGCGGGGTCGATGTAGGTCCCATTGCCATTCTGGGCTATGAGGTCAGCGGAGGTACCGGGTACTCACTAGGCCTAGGAGCCTCATCTCCACAACGAGCCACAGAGGCCACACCTCACTAAATGGGCGCCAGAATCAGCCAAGGGTCACCCAACACAAGGGGGCCACAGTCGCTAAAAGGTACTCGGGTACTTGGACTCGATAGACGGCTATCTCGTGTCAACCCCAGCTCCAACGTTGCACGATCACACCCTTCGACATCATTCCCATATTATCACCATCGCCCGCGTGCCCCTCCCTCTCTTTGCGGTTTTGGCGCATCGTCAATCGAGCTTTGCTTTTGGTCGTTTATCTTGTTTCATCTTCCTCATTCACTTTTAGACGCATTGCTACTCTCCGCCGACGTCCCGCCTCATCCCCCACCTCGGCCGGTCCAAGTCACAAGCTCAACGCCTTGTATACGGGCAATGAAGAATAACCTACGAGGCTATGGCGGACTCGCGGAGGTCTCCCGATAAGTCGCTTCTCAATACCAGGGTCGCTCAACCACAAAGATCACCAGCTCCGGCGCCCACAGCCCCACGGCCCAGCTTTGTCGACGACGATTCCGACGATGATGACGAATCGAGCGATCAGATGCCCTTGCCTAGGAGCCATACACCAGGACATCTTGCAAGCAAGAGTATACAGGCGAACCGTAGAAAACCCTCCGATCTTTCTATCCGACAACGTTCCCAGTCTGCATCACAAAGCGCCTCACAAGGAGCGTCATCTGCCCCGAAATCAACCCACAAGCCGCCTCCCTCGTTCTCAAACAATGCCGGCGATGCCTCAAGCGAGGGAGATCGACATGCTCGGCGGCCTACCGCTTCACGGTCGACATCCGCAATAGCCAGCCGAACAACTGCACAAGCGACAGCGAGATATGGGTCACATAGACCTCGCGCGGCCCAAGGCGAATATACAGCGTTTCCCCCGCTTCCAGACCCCAGGACAGCTCCCAATGTTGACGTTGCTCCAGCGTCCGGCATGTACTGGTCCAAGGCGCCTGTGTCGGGTGCTCCTCACACCTCATTAAGGGCACATACTACGACCATCATTGGCTCGAATGTGTACGTTTTTGGCGGTTGCGACTCAAGGACCTGCTTCAACGATCTCTACGTGCTAGATGCAGACTCTTTCCACTGGTCCGTACCTTACGTTGTTGGCGACATACCTGTTCCTCTAAGAGCCATGACTTGTACTGCTGTAGGCAAGAAGCTCATCGTTTTTGGCGGAGGTGACGGTCCAGAGTATTATAACGACGTCTATGTTTTGGATACGACCAACTTTCGGTGGACTAAACCACGGATAATCGGAGATAAGATGCCTTCAAAGCGGAGAGCGCACACTGCTTGTTTATACAAAAACGGTCTTTACGTATTTGGCGGCGGAGATGGTGTCCGAGCTCTGAACGATATTTGGCGACTAGACGTTGCCGACGTCAACAAAATGTCATGGCGATTAGTATCAAGTCCCGATAAGGCCAGTCCCGGTTCTAAAGACTATCGTCCCAAAGCAAGGGGATATCATACAGCCAACATGGTGGGCAGCAAGCTCATCATCTTTGGGGGTTCTGACGGCGGTGAGTGCTTCGACGATGTATGGGTATACGACGTCGACGCGCAATCATGGAGAGCAGTTCCTATCCCCGTTGCTTTCCGCCGCCTATCGCACACAGCCACGATAGTCGGCTCCTATCTCTTCGTCATTGGTGGCCACGACGGAAACGAGTACTCCAACGACGTCCTACTACTAAACCTGGTTACAATGACATGGGATAGACGCCGGGTCTACGGCAAGGCGCCTTCGGGCCGCGGCTATCACGGGACGGTGCTATATGACAGCCGCCTTATCATCATTGGGGGTTTTGATGGGAGCGAGGTGTTTGGCGACGTTATGCTACTAGAGCTAGCTGTTCATGCGTACTATTCGCAGATCAGCCACTTTACTATTGAGGTTTAATACTAGAAGCTGCTGCGGGCTGTTTTTGGATATATCTGTGTGTTTTACTAATTGATTCGTTGTTATGGGACGGGAACTAGGCCCTTGAAAAGAGAGCTAGCAGGGAGTCGATGGTGTAGATCTTTTTTTAATGTAGATGAGATTTTAGATGCTGGATCATCTTCCCTGGTTCGTTTAGACTCGTGTATACGTTTTGTGACGATTTGGTAATATCTTGCTGTCATGTCTAACTATGATACAGTGGAAGCAATCCAAAAATCCATCCAAGACCGCCCCCAGACCAATTTCCAGCGTGAGGTTTGTTACTACAAATTACCGTCCGGCCCAATGTATGCAACGTGGAAACAGATAAAAGGATTTCTGTGTAGGAATGACTGTCCAGACAAACAGCTGTTAGCCCTTTTCTCCCTGGCTCGGCGTTTCATGAAACTCGTATGACGAGTATCCAATTTTCTTCCTCTTGTCCTCATCTTCCTCCGGATATCGGCTCAATTGGCTCGTTTCAAAGTGGTATTAATGATGAATCTTTCAAGGTGATGCGTCGCGGATTGTGTGATAGGTAGGTAGGTGTATTGTTTCAGGAGGTGAAGAGTCGTTTAGGCCTTGTTCTCTGTTGCCTTCTTGGCGGCTAACCGTCGCTCCTCAGCGGCAACCATATCTATTCAAAACAGTCAGTTTCACATTCCCTCATATGAGTTCGTTGGTGACTCACCCTTCCAGAGGTCCTGGCCCTCATACTCCTCCTTGTGAATCTTCTTCTCAATGAGACGCTTGTGCTCGGGGTCCTCGGGGTCGACCACCATGACGGTCTGCCAGCGACCTTCACCCTTCTTGGCATCATTCATCTCAAAGACAGCAGAGACGATGAGAACCGCAAGTGTCAAGCCCTGAGCATACACACGCGCCTGAACGACCTTGTTGGCTGTGTTCATGGGCGAGCGGCTGACAAGAGCAAAAGCAAGGCCCATTGAGGCGAGCCACGACACAAACACAATTGAATAACGGTTCTCCTTGCCATACTCCATAAATCGCTCCCAGGTGGTCTGGTTCTCGCGGACAATCTGCTGGGCGCGCTGGGTCTGGTCCTCGTAAAAGTTCATGGGGTTCTGCTTCTTCTGGAAATCCATGGACCAGCGATCGGCGTTGATGATGGCGCCAAAGGTACCGGCCGATGTGACGAGGAAGGTCCTGAAGGGGATTGTGAGGCCGCGGAAGGCAGGGTACCGTCTTGAGGCAAACATGACACCTCCAATACCGACCGTGAGACCGAGACTACCTCCAATGAGACCGCCCTTGACGACGGCGGAGTAATGGGCTTCCTCTTCTTCCTTTGTGAGGATCTTCATGATTGCGATTGGCGACGGTGGCGGTAAATTGGTAGAGAAAGACGGTCGGGGGAGAAGAGTGAGTTTGTAGTTGGAAAGTTTATCTCAGAGCAGAGCAGAGCAGAGCAGAGCGCAAGAGTTTCCAAGGTCGTATGATGAGGAAACGAGGTGGGTTGCAGCGTGGTTTAAACCCAGTGTGGGTCAATTAAGAGCTTCGGGAGCTAAGGTACCTGAGATAACAGCGTAAAGGTGAGCGAAGATTGATGTCGATGACCGATTCGCCTGCGAATTGTATGTCGATATAGATATGGGTGGTGTTTTCTGTGATTGATGAGTCTTTGACAGGATTGATCACCCTTTTTACTTTATTCTGACGTCGGATATGGCAAATAAAATTTCATGGTCGTGTGCTTATACAATGTACCTTTTTTTACATGACGACGGCTTTCGGCGATGAATGATGTCAGATTCTTCCGAAGTCGTCCGGCGCAAACAGTCACCGAACTATGACCGAGTCGCCGATAGGGCTTCAAAATTCAAATGTTAGTTAAGAACTCCGAGGATATTTTGATAGTGAGCGATTTTGGAGCAATTTTTGATAATATTCGGAAGAAGCTGAGCTGAGCTGAGCTGAGCTGATTGCTAATGTTACAGAACCGAGTATCGGTCTCTCCGTTCGCAACTCTCATACTGAATGCCCGTCTCATCTTGTGATTCCATCATGTCTTCTCAATGAAACCGATCGGAATCAGATAGCACATCGATACTTACACTCGTCAGCTCAAATTCCTACAATACCCACGAGTGCCCTGAAAGGGCATGGCAGGACGTGGCTTTTTAAATAAACTACAAGCTCAATCGTGCCGCAGGTCGCCGTAACATGCCTCTGTATAGGCGGAATGTGTTGCGGCATGTGCGGTCAAAGCGGCACAATTCACGTTGATGAATGTTAACGCCATGCCGCAGCCAGCCCGTTTCATGGCATGAATCAAGGGTCTTCTAGATCGACGAATGGCTTGTTCCTCGGCATGGCCGTCGAATTGAACACAAAACGTTGACTTGGTAAGGGAACCCATCACTATAGCAATGAACTCTTCGCGAACTTTCGGGTCGTCGGGCCTGAATCGTATGGAACAGCCGGGACCCTCCATCGGCGTTCGTCTTTCGGAACGTTTACATGAGGTCGCCGTTTAGACTAGAAGCCGCATCGCTGTTTTTAGGACGAGTATCAGTCATGTCGGAGCGCTCCGAGGAACGCCTCATGGCCTGACACAGGGAATGCCCCGGGACTGCTTGGATCCTTGCTTTATTCACCTGCCCAAACAGATCATCAGCAACTCTACGCCAGACGTGATTGGTGAATATACCTAATAAACAATATCACCAGGTCTTTCGTTCGACTTACCCGGGACTTGTATGTAATTCCATCCGAGATGTAAAAATGGTCTGTCACCTCTCCAAAAATGACCAGTCGAGTGAAATATTCTACCGCGAACAAGAACTGCTCAATTCCTCTTGTCTTTCTCTGCAACCAAACACACACTGACAAGAACTTCCGAACAGCATTGTCCAATATGTCGCCCTGTCGACATGATCAGCAACTTCAACTCGAGAACAGAACACTCCAAGTTGGGGCGAAATCCCGAACAGTTGCCGGGACTGACGTTGTCTCTTCAATCCTCCCAAGTGGGAGTATCCCTCACCGGGTTGGACTCTGAGGACGCGGGGAAGTTGAGCCTTGACTTCCAAGGCAGCCCTCGAACGGTCTAGACTTGTGCGATCCGTCTCAACTTGAGTGCTCACCAGCATCGCTCCGCAGCGGTCGCGAGACGGCGTCGGTGTTTTTGAAATCCTTCCATGTCGCCTCGTTAATCAACTCAGACCTCAGTCCCTATTCGGGCCCGCCTTTTCCATCGAACAAGCTGTAGACGACCGTCTTAGACTTTCGCAATTGACGCGCCAAGCGACAAAACCCCCAAACATTGTTAGGCGCAGGCTTTACCAGGACGTGCCAACTAACGGCGCTGCATCAAAGGATCGGCCATTTGATGGAGCCATCATATGGCCAGCATCATTGGGGGGAAAGGAAAGAGTGTAAAAAATAACAAGTATACCACAGCTTGTTGCTCTCCCTCTTCGACTTGAACCAACGATATCTTCCTCTCGCGCCATTAATAGATCGTCCTCCAGATGAGTCTGCGATTGTACCAAGGAAGTACATATCTGTTACTTCAGACTAGGCTACTTCGGCTTACTCCCCTCTCCTATCCTCGGCAGCCTCGCTTTGGACAAGATCTGCGTTAACGGAGTTGGCTATCCGAACCTGCTGTCAAAGGGAGCCAACACCACGAAATCCAAAACCTCCCCAACCTCGCTTGGATGCATGGCATCACGACTAGCCGCCGCCAGCAGATCTGCCAAGACGCACTGTTCATTAGTTGACGGGGTTTAGCAGCTTCATCCTACGGCCTCGATGGCAATTCAAGACACCGACTCGTGGAATTTCAGCCCATCCTACCAGGGGTGCAACGGACCATGAGGCAATGGTCTGACGAGACTATATCGGCTTGCTTGAAGGAGCTTCTGATGTGTTGATCTCTGCATATCTGCACGATACAGCTCATGTTTCTCAAGTTATGATGACACCGATGTCATCATTGATTGATGCGACTTGCACAATCCCATTCTCATTATGGCCATAGTTTCCCATGAGGATCGTCTATCACAACGTGGGCAGCACGTTGGGCTACACTATCCGATGTCATCAGTAGCCCGAATGCAGTGTGCGAAGGGGGATAAGAATAGCCGCTCGCGATTGAGATGACATCGGCAACGCCAGACCTATTTGGTGCACTCGTACATGTCCCAGCTACCGTAGTTGTTTTGCCATACGCCGTCTTTGAAGGTGCTGGAGGGCTGATGGTCTTCATACCACACTCATCACGAGATCCCAACGCGTCCGAAGAAAGAACAACGAAACATGCCAATGCTGCAGTTCGGAGAGTTAGTGTATCGACACACTATGGCAGAAGAGACGGAAGCAGAAACGCTAGGTCATCGATATTTGACCCTTATGTTATCTCGATGTTTGCTGTAAATCAGCCGCAGATCTGTGGGGATCAAATTCAGACAGCGGCAAAACTAAAGTCTTGGGTGAAAAGCCAAGCCCACAAACGCTGTCCAACAGCGAGCCCCTGCATCCCATTGGACTTGCTTTGTTTGCCATTATACTGTTCTTCTATTCCAGTTATATTATGCATATCTCAATTTTCTGCGCAACCGCAGCATTTGGCTCGTAACGGTTGGTCATCAAGTCACGCGACCAGTGCCTCTACCGCGATTGATAATGAACTTAGACAAGATCCAGGCGGGCTATGTTCTTTCAGCCAGCAAAACTAAATGAGCATTCTTGCGTGAAAGCCAAGTCCAACGCCGTTTACCGGGAAGCGTTGACCATTCGGTAGTTTAGCCCACATGAAAGACGGCGTCTTCTGGGCCCTCCCTCTCGAGGAATCAGAGTGAATGTGATTACGGCACGGCTGACAATTGGAGCCTCATTGTGGAATGGAAGTTGCGAGACGCCAAGACGCTTGTTAGTCCAATGACATGTCAGAAACAGCTAACCCACTTGAGCCTTCAGCCGGACCGGCCTCGGCGGAGGCCTAGACAGGGTCGTGGCGCATTCGGATCGGTATTGCGGCAAGGATGGTTCTAAGTTCTGCAACTTAGTCGCGGGTAAAACCAGCGATGAGATCTCTGAGAGATTCGAATGCTAACCTGATACGCGCCTGGGCGTACTGGATTGTGGATACGAGTCAAGCAGCTTGATAAACTGTCCAAGCATTGATGGCGGGCATAAGACGGAGCCGTGCCATTCGACCGAAGATAACCCTCTTGTTCCAACAGAAAAGCAACCCAATATGGCTGTTTTGCTTGGTTGTGTCTTGAAGCAAGACCGGTACTTGACCTGCCTGACTCGAAGCCCGGTAAACACCGTTTACCAACCAGTCAAACGGTGCTTTCGTTTGGGAGTGTTCATGTCGGCTGGGGTAATTGGCAAGGATGAGGCCTCGGGGAGCTGTCGTTCCTTGGAACACAACCGTCAAGTTCCATGTTCCATTTCATCTGTACTTGGAGATCGGGGCCATCGATGCCACCGTCATGCGACTGTCGGACGAGAGCCGCCAGCCGCCAGCCGCTCTGGCTACGTAACCTAAAAAGCCCCCCCCCCCGGTTGAGCTTTGCCGTGCAGGATACATACTTGAGTATGATCGGCCGGGACTTGACAACATTCAAGATTGACAGCGGCACCACTTCCGTGGGACTGCCCATGTCTGGATCAAGATTCGGCGGCGTCAGGTTCCCAATTGGCACATTCTCCGTGCGGTGCTCCGGATGATTATGGATGCGTATCCAGTATCAGTACATCGCTGAGCCACAGGGCCTCCCTCCGCCTTGCTGCTGTATGTATGTAATGTTTCCACGGGAAGCTTCTGTGGAGAGCTTCCACAGTGGCGGAATTGTGATGGAACCCAGCCACGCACGTGAGAGGAATGGGGAGGCTTGTTTTATTTATGGATTGGGCGGCTCTTGCATCTGACCAGCTGACCATAGTCAGGTTGATTCAGTAAACAGCTGGGATGAATGATGAATGGCTCGCCCGGGGGTAGTTGTGCTTCTTCCAGGCTTTGGTTAGTTGGCGAATGGTGGAGTAGAGTTGTAGAAGTGTGTGTACAGGGTTTAAACTGGCAGGCATTAGTCATTACTGCACTGCTCAAGCTCATGCTTATGCTTATGGATCGATGGAGCAATGTTCTGCGAACCATGTTTGTAAGACTTCGGAAACATGCTGAGGATGGGCTGACTCCGTGTGATGGATTGTTTAGGAGCCTGGCTGATGTCGGTGATCAAGTTTCCCCTTGAGGTAGGCACAACCGTCGTCTCTTTTCTCTGGGATCGTTCGACCCTTGATCCCAGCCAAGATAGACATCGGAGCCAGTTTTAGGATCTAACATACCCCCCGATACGAAACGTCAAAATAGCTACAGGGCTAGGGACATGACAATGTAACGCAATCTAGGTAGCTTCTACTCCTAACGAGGCTCGACATTTGCATCTCCAGTTCACACGGCATCGGCTTGTCAAAAAGGCATCGGGTGGAGGAGCACAAAACACGTTTATGCCACGTTGTGGATGGAGTAAACGCTCAGACACAGAGTCAGCATCTTTAACACAATGCATAAAAACGTGCAGCAGTAGCAATGATTGCATGCACGCAGCGGAAATTGGATGTTTGCGTTGCATCAGAGCGTTGCGCTATATCCTGTCCGTTACTTTACCTTCGGCCGGGCTATCAGAGTTTGGTCTAATGCATCTCCCAACATGCTCTGACGTAAAGACTCTGCATGGTCCACGTTTTGGCTTCAAATTGAGTCGTGAAGTCATGCCCGAAACCAGAAATGATAACCCTGACAGAGACCAATGAAACCAGTAAATCAAGTAAATAATAGTTGGGCTTTGCACTAGCCGAAACGTGGTGGTTTCTGGAGTTGCTCAAGGGCGAGTAGAGGAATGGCTGCATCGAAGGGATTGGCCAACAAGCGAACCGGTAGATGTCATTGGGCTGCCTTGATTAGATGGATCAGATAGTAGACCACCAAGTAAGTTCCGCAATCGGGCATACAAACATACCGGTATTTGTGTTTCCCCAAGATTGTACAGTAGTTTAGCGAGCATAGCTAGTAGCCAGTCAGCCCTTTAACTTGAAAAGGCTGGAAACGTGGGTTTAGTGGCTCTAGGGTTGATCTGTGGATATACAAGTGAGAAAGCAGCGAGATCGAGCGAAGAGATTCTCAGCTATGGGCACATAAGTGAGTTGCGTTGATACTATTTGTCTTCGGTTCTAGCCGGTGTCTAGTACGGCATTGCTTCATCTCCATCATCTCTTTGATCACGATCTTCTTTCTTACCTGACTCAAGACAACAATTCCCTTAGCCCGAGAGAATGCGACGCAAAAGATTGAGCACGGAACTTTGTGATGGCTTCTCAGCCAACTATCATGCCATACTCCCTTTCTTGATGTTATTCTCTTCGTTGTGGATTTCACTTGCCTCGGCCCTCTGGATGCAGCGAGAGCTTCGTCATTTGCAACTTACTTACCCAGGCCCACATAATCTACCTGCTCAGGATCGACTTTCTGGCCTCAAGCTACTTTGGCATCTTTTGGCTCTTGGGTACATGGCTACCTTTTTCTGGAGAGCTTCTAGCGCTGCGTTGGACTCAGTCTTAGTAGGTCTTAGAGGCGCCGTGACGGACCGACGCAGCTTACATTGCTTAAATCAAGGAGGTATTGGTCCGCAGTTAGCTACATGTCTTAGATCAGCCTTGTATCCCTACCGGGAGCAGACTTGAGCTGTCATTCAGCATGTCACTGGGCCGTGTGTAAGAAGTCGTTAATTCCCAAGTATGGAAATCGTTTTCCTGGGTCTCAAGGCGCTTCGGTTGCTTGCCCTTTGACATGACAACTTCTCGTCGCAGACGGCACTTAAAGTTCACTATCCGGCACTGAAACTCCCTTGAACGAACAGGCAATTGATCACTTCTTGGCAACACCAGTGGATCTAGTTGATCCACTCACCAACCCCACTGGCTCTCTGATCAGTCTGGGTACTCCGTGGCCGCTCCCAGCCAACGTCAACATTTACGAGGAACACTTCGAATATGAGGTTCAGAATGTCAAGAAGATCGCTCATACCTGATTTCCCTTTTCATCAACGCACCAACGCGGTATGCTTGTGCCACGTTCTGATGGCACGTTTTGATGGAGGACTAGAAGTGGGACCTCTTCTACCTGCGCATAGTCTAAACGCGCCTAGGAAAGACCTCAGCCGCTGCAATGTGACCTGCGAGCTTAGAGTTGGGACTGCAATCTTGCGCTTCTAGGTTAGTCTACCAAGTCCTAGTCTTGCTATCCTAATAATCTGCGGTGAGTGGATTGGCTGCCGCAGGTACCGCAGGAGGCCAGTCTACAGACACACATGTCATGAATGACTTGAGGGTCCAGCGTTCGAACATATTCATATACTTTGGCGCCTTGAGCACCGACCGCCATTGTAACTGTAGGAGCACATCTAGGACTCGTGGGTACACTCCACCTATACTACTGAGTGCTCAGGCACCGGTAGTTGAGCCTCGACTTGGCAGCGATTGTGTGTGGGAACGACCTTGGGGAAGATTGGAACAAACCTAGTTCATCGAGGAGGCAAAAAGATAATCTTGATTATGCTCTCAAGCACAACTGAAGTGCCTATGTTCCCTTTTTGGACAGGGCACTTTCTTTGAAATCTACATGCGTCTGCAGCCTGCTGCACTCACACCACCAAGTGTGACCGCCTCTATACCACATCTTTCGCTCTTGAACAGACCATGCAACTAAGAAAAACATAAGGAAGAATGCTCTCTTTGTTACTAGGAGGAGCTGAACATTCAACGGGGCCATGTGAAGGGGCACAAAAAACACCGGACTGCATAGGTTTGGTGCCCATGTGTGGCCCTCCCATATGAATCAGTTTGGTATCAGGTATTAGTGAACCCCAATGCCAGGCTTGTTGTTTTGCACCAGCATGTCTAGGCTAGAAACCCCCACACCAGCTGATGCTCTTGATACATTCTCGGTAATTCCCCCTCCGTTGAGCTATCATCCCCTGATCCTTGACTACATCGATTGGCTGGCATGTTTCGTTTTCCGCTTCCACAATATGACCCATGAACCTTGCATCATCACCTGCCCTGCGCACCCACCGCTGCTGCTAGGGGACTGAGACCTTGGACCCTTATTGTTGAGACTGAACTTTGCTGGACCTGGGGAAAGCAGGATTCAACAGCTACAGAAAACGCACCATATGAACAACTGGTGAACGGGCAGACGGCCCAGCAAATGATCGAGACATCCAACTAATACTAGGTAAGGCGTGACAAAATAAGGCAAACACTTAAGCTCAAATATCTCCTACGTTTACCATGTATGCTCTAATTATTATGGTAACCTATCCTAAAGTGTCGTAGATATCCCGGCTATTTGTTAAACCACCGGGCTACTGACCTTGACAATAGACGAGCACATCGTGTACCTAATGGGATTAGCATCAACTGCGACAGCAATGTCAATCAGAAGCGTCCAATCAAGGATTCGGCCATCATCACTCGATTACCTTCTATCCAGACTAGGTAAGGAGAAGTCACGGTAAAGTCGCACCCGCTAGAGACGTAATGGTTGTGTGGGCATCTTGGAGTGCCCTGTCGTATGTTCGTCATCTCTCGTGTCTGGATCTTGAGTAACTATGTATGAGCCAGTATGATAAATTGTGGTTGACCGACCAAATAAACCTCTCCCTTGTTCTGGTCATCTCGATTATCTCCATATTGTCTTGCTCACCACGACTGGCCCATTTGCTGCAACGCTTATGCCCATGTTGTAGCCGAGTGCACACTGATACGTTTTACCCATCATTTATACATCACACGTCCAGCCGCTGAAATACGGATACAACTCGCTACATCAGTACTGTCGACCATTATACGTCAGATTTGCTAGCCAGCTGCGTCAAACAGCAATTGAACACCGAAAGTCGGGGTAAACCTGTCCATCGTCACCAAAGAGGCGTTCACTCGCACCAATCAACGATTCTTTACTCAAGAGGTCGCAGCGGCGGCGCATCCGTCAACAATAGAGTTGTCTCAAAGTGTCAAATTTAACTTTGGAAGTTTTGGCTGAGAAAAACGCTACATACTCGCAAACGCAACGCCCACGCATCTCAGCAGCAAAAAGACTTCCTGTAATAGTCATAGATGCATTGGAGGTGTGCATATACTCGACAGCACACAAAGCTTGACCGCTGAGAGCCCACGAGAGACGCATACCGATAGATCGTGTGCATGCTCCAGCCAGCCCGGGGTGACAGAGAGCAACCTTCTGCTCTTTAATGCCACATATTCCAAACTTTGCCGGAGAAATTACCAAAGGTAAATTGTCTTTTACTCAAAAGTATTTGGTTTCTCCTTTCTCCTTCTCCTTCTTCCCGTTCTCCTAAAGGCAATCTGTTCATCGCAAGGCTTCCCAGTCCAAATCATCCATCCACCTTGAGCAAAGCACGCCCACTAAAAGTACCCAGCTGCTATACCTTAGCCCAGCGACAGGGGTCCCTGAACCACATCGCGCCAAGCCCAGTCTAACCCACACCGTCTTGAGCGAAACCGTCCACAACGCAGAGACGTCTGGAAATAGCACTTTACCTTCCCTGGCCGAGTGTGAGTGTGACTGGATATCGGTACCTGATTCTACCCTAGGTACCTTCTATCACTCACCTCAGGTACCTGCTTGGTATTGGCAGGTGAGCGACAGACAACAGGACAGTACCTACCGCTCCTCCGTTGCGCTCCTGCTATTTTCCTCTGCATTTTGGACAGGTTGCCTCAGGCGGTTTGGTTACTTTTCCCACTGCTTCTATTTACATCTTTTAACTCTCCCCACTATTCTCTTCATCTTCATCTCCAAACCCCAATATCCCCAAATCATCATTTATCCTCGCCATCGACATGGGGAACTTATTCCGTGAGTGGTTCCAGAAGCCAAGCGACACCGTGGGAACCCAGGAGCCGCGTGCATCGACCTCCACCAGCCGTACCAGGGTGTGGGATCCAACTAATACCATTCGCTCAGCAGGCCTCGCCCCCTCGGCCGCTGTCTCCGCCGCCACCGCCAACGCCAGCTACAACGACCGTGCCTGTGACTCGAGCACCCACTTCGCCGCCGCCGTTGCTGATGACCCTGACTCTCCAGGGTCGCTCATCTACTCGGGCTCGAGTTCGCTGACGCAGTCGCCGTCGCCCCAGCCCGAGACCCCTACCACGGGCCATTTCCTGCCTGGCGCTGACGCTAAAACTGCTTCTATACCCGCTACTTCTGCCGCTGCCTCGGTGCTGGCGAGTGCTATTACTACCGCTAAAACTGCTCCTCCCCAACTCTCTCTTGACATTCCCGAACCCTGTTCTCTCTCCAGTTACGCTATCCCCATTGACAGCTTCCACGAGTATTCTGCCGACGACAACACTGCCGCATACGAACTGGACATTTTTGACCCTTTTTGTGGCTTTCCTAAAGATATCGACTTCGACATCATGACTACCGGGCCTTCCCTCGACCCTTCTATGGGCCGCCGGGACTCTTTTGTCAGCGCCGGCCCCAAGCCCATATCGATGAACAATCCCAACCGCGGTGACAATGCGAATCGCAACAGGAGAGAATCTCTTGCTGGTAGCCTTATGGGCGGTATGAGCTGGGGAGGCATGTCCTTTGGTAGCTTTGTTAGAGACGAGTAAGTCATGCCAGTTCTTACCTTGATCTTCATCATCTCCGATCATTACTATACTTCGGTTTGCCCACCGCCGCTGTTGAGGGGCCCATCACCTTACCATAAGCAAGCTCTCTTCTGGCATGGCGACACTTGCAATATCTCCTCCTTCTTACATGACGATCTTGTTTTGAGCGGCAGACGAGCTTAGCTTGTTTGCTGCCATTACCAGCATTAATGGAGCCCACTGATATTGTCTTGTGGCGAGCCATTTTGAGTTTCGGGCTCCATCCCAGCCCTGCGACAGCCCACATACATGCAATGCGGCAGAAAACGATGCGCCCTTCCGCCCCAAGTTTGATCGCACTTCAGACAGCTATATACTGACATTATGGACCTGTAGTATTATGATGCAAGGCACTTCCCCGTTCGGAACTCATCAGTCGCCCTCGTTTCACTCTTCTTCATATCTTCCTAAGTTGGAGGCGAATTTCATGCGAGATTTCACCTGCTGCGGCAAGATTCTTCCAAACCTCCACGATTTACTTCAACATTACGAGGAAGCCCATACACAACCGAGCCCGAACACAGCTCGGAACAATGCCTTTTCTCAGTTCTCGCAGTTGGGCTTGCCCAGTGCTCCTCGAATGTCCATGTCTCGAGCTGGTTCAGCAGCGCCAGGCAGCAATTCTCAGTCCTCGACAAACCAGCTAGGACAACATAACCGAGGTCAACAGTCTTCCCATGACGCGCATGGCAGTTCTGCCATGACATCGAACTTGAATGACGATATGGACGCTGTTGCAGATATGGAAATGGACGATGCAGTAGGCACAATGGAGATGGACGACAGTCAGCGAATGTCTCAGACACGACAGCTTTTCGGCCAACAGCAGAGACCTGAGCTTAACATGAATACTTCTGGCCTTACCCAAGGTCTGCGGACCTCTCAGCCACCAACTCCCGCCGCCGCAAGCTTCGGTCTGCAGAACAACCCCACAGTCTCGTCTGTCAACACACCTACGCTCACCACACAAGGACAAATACCACACAGCCAACAGGTCGATATGGAAGAAGATCTTCCTGGTATGCCCATGGGCGGCAACACGAACGATATTGGCGATATGAGCTTTGGTGGAAGCCAGAACAATAGTGACTCCAACTTTTGTATAAACGATCCTGGAAAGCATTTATTCAGTTCAAATGGCGCTTTCCCCGCTGCCAACCGCTCAATTCAGCAACAACTGGCCCAACTGGGAATCAACCAAACTCAACTTAACGACCCAGCGGCGAACAAGATTCTCATGCAACGCCTGCAGAGTATGATGATGCCGGAGGAGCATAAGCCATTCAAATGCCCCGTTATCGGTTGTGAAAAGGCTTATAAAAATCAAAACGGTCTCAAGTAAGTTCTATTCCGTGCCTTCATCGGTTGTACTGTACATCTGTATACTCACACCATCAAAGGTACCACAAGACACATGGTCATCAAACCCAGCAACTTCATGAGAATGGAGATGGCACATTCTCTATTGTCAACCCCGAGACAAGCGCTCCTTATCCCGGAACTCTTGGTATGGAGAAGGAGAAGCCTTTTAGCTGCGAAACATGTGGCAAGCGGTATAAGAACTTGAACGGGTTGAAATATGTAAGTTTCCTGAGGTCCACTAGATGGCAAATCGAGTGGGTGCTAATATTTGAAATAGCATAAGGCGCACTCCCTTCCATGCAATCCTGATTTCAAGCTTCAGGCTCTTGCAGCCGGTATGAATCTTCCAGGGATAGGCGAAGATCAGATGATGCAATAGGCGCGGGCAGCCCTTTCTCAGCATGCTGCGAGATCCTTATCTATAGCGTTCAAGGAGGTTGAATAGTATACACCTCCGAGCGACGTCCTGGGTTTCAGCAACCGGTTTCAGTATGGTACTGGACCAACTCTCGACTCGTGCCGGACCGCGATATCGATGTTATCTGCGTTACTTGCGTCATTTCTTGCCAATACCCTTCTGGGCTTTTGCACCCAGTCTTGAGCCCGGGATTCATAGCATCTCACAACGGCGTTAGGTACCTGTGATCAGGTGGCTCAGTCATTGGAAAACAACTTATCGGATTGTTTATCCTTTGACTCTACAATCCCGACCCAAAAGTTCAACGTTTATTTGCATTTTGTGCACTTGTTATTTTTCTTCAAAAGTTTTCGCGCAGAGATGTATCTGCAACCGCGCCTTGTCACTTGTCTGATACAGCTGGCTACTTGGATACTCTCATCGACGTGGAATCCCGCTAGTATCTTTGAAACCAGGGTGAATCAAGCGCTCACAAAGGCCTGCTGGCTGGTCTAGTCCAGGGATACAAGGCCTCACATTTCCCCTTTCCACCCTATCTCGTCTTTCTCAAAAACCTGTTGAATGATTATTAGAATTTGGGTTGGGAAAACCGGCATTTACATGGACCCCGGACATGGGGTGGCTCACTGCGTTTTGCTTTTGTCACTTTTGGTTGGACGCTGTATGGTCATTTCTGTTCATGATTATTACTGTTGGTTGGTTGGTTGGTTCTGGTTATTGGTTGGCAGCAAATCTGTCACTAATGCATATCGACGATCATACTAAAAGCAAGGATGGTACGGAGTCAATCGAAAAATGAAAAGCGAACGGTATAGAATGGACAGCATGGGTCTGTCCTAAACCAAGCAATTTCACTGTCTAAGGTTTTGGTTCAGCATTAGATATTACGTTACGGAAGGTTATGGGTACAGCGAATGGTTAATTGACTTGATGTTTCCAAACATCTGTATTCTTTGGGTCTGTAAATGCATTGACGAAGGATACTAGGTTTGTCTGACCAGCATTGAGGCATATGTCTTGTGATTGCGTGAGAAACATTAGTCCCTGGCGAGTTGGTAGTGAATCGTGAGTTGAGGCCGAGGGATCTGCATAACTATGCCTCAGATCGACAAAGACCTAGTGCTGTTGGTAATAATATCCTTGCTGTCAAAGATGTTGGTTTTACCACACCCTGCAGATGTTGCCGAAGAGCATACGAACTGAAGCATGAGATGTTAGAACCAAACGTCACTGGAGAAGTTGGTGAAGGATATGCGAGAGTATCGTATATCTGATATATCTATCTATTTTAACAGACCATATCTCATAACTACCTAAATAACCTAACCTCCAAACGCCTCGCGATGCTTATAAGAGAAGGGT
This sequence comes from Fusarium sp. MBC 119, assembly GCA_030411635.1. Taxonomy (NCBI): domain Eukaryota; kingdom Fungi; phylum Ascomycota; class Sordariomycetes; order Hypocreales; family Nectriaceae; genus Fusarium; species Fusarium sp. MBC 119. The sequence goes on from JAPERM010000089.1 coordinate 337,721, forward strand.
ACCTACACTAAGAGGTAAAGGGAGCAAGTGTCACATCGGCGCCAATAAACAAATACTATCAAAGACATCAAAAACACAGCCATGCCAAGCAAATCAGAGCTTCGCATGAGGCATGCTGCATGGCTTGCCTGCCCTGGAGTTTTACAAAAGTGCCACACCCGTTCTTACCGCCCCCCTGCGTCCGATTGTGGGGAAGTGAGATAAGACAGAAGAAATCGAGACAATAAGAGAACAGGAGCAGAAAGAAAGGAACTGTTTGTTCCGATAGGTGGGTTCATAACATCGTGCAGCTGGAGGATTTCGTGAGATATGGAGGAGGCTGGTGATGGGGTTGGTAGGATCTGGCTCCTTCGGAGGAGATACCGAGGTTGTCGAACTTGCGAGGTACTTGTGAATGACTTCAGCTCATCTCCATACCATCATCGTCATCGGCTTCGGACTCAATCATCTGCGTGTGGTTGCTGCTAATACTCTCCTTACGAGCATCGTGTCCCATTTCGCCATAGCGGCCGTTCATACCACCCCACTCGAGCTCCTCTCCGCCGATAACACGTCCCTCCATGTCGATCTCTTGCGAGAGTTCGACGAGAGCAGTACGCGGCAGACGGAGGAAGCCCTGTGTTCGAACAATACGGCCCCAATGCGTCATGCAGAATCCTGCGGCACGCTTGCGCAGCCACTCTTCATTAGCGAGTCCTGCGCAGTACCAGATGATGCAAGCGTGGTCGACGTCGAGTTCTTTAGCGAGACGGTTGACACAAAGGAGACGAAGGTGAGGGATGTTGTAGATGTTGGACATGACCAATAGACCGGCTACATCGGAGAGAGCCGTGGTTGCGTCGCTGTCACTGTCTGATGTGCCACGGATGCTATCCGTGTACAAATAATAGAGGAAAGCCTTGACTACGCTGTAAGGCTCGGGGATGTGCATCTTTTTGGTGTGAAACTCGGCCATCTGAGCGTTGTAAAGGCGCGCAAAGTGTGGCCATCGAGCCTGTAGGATAAGTTTGTGCACATGAATGGGTTGCGAGGTTGGCGTGTCTGCTGAGAGCCAGCCTTGGTTTTGCGATGGCTCATCATTGCGAATAAGGCCGGAGCTGAGAGTTTCGTCGTCGTCGTATTCGCCAGCCAGTGCAGTAATGATAAAGTCGGTACCACTTCCTGTTTCAGGTGGCTGGTTGAAGAGCTTTGCGAGATCTGAACCCAAACCCTTAGATGGTTGATCCACAGCTCTAGTCATCGCAGAGGGTCTCGATTCTGCCCTTGGTTCTGGTGTCAAATTGTCGCCAAGAAAACCGTATCGCCGAAGGTCAATCTCCATGATGTCGCTGTTCAATCGAATTAGTATCATATCGAGTTTCGTGTTACAGAAGGTCTTACCTAAGATATTCCTCATAGCCATTGGGTCCAATATCCGTCGCAGCAGGGTCCGTAGGACATCCGAGCAACCAAGACTTGGTGCCATCTTCGTTCATGCAACAGTAATGCCACCTGTAGCCTACTTTGAAGATTTCGCGTCCTCCGGCAAGTTTAGTCCAGCGAAGAGTACCCAGATCCAGTGCTGATAGGGAACATTCTCTCGATGTGATGGTGGCTGCTGGAGTAACAAAATCGAGGAGAGTGCCCGAGGAGTAGGCGTGAAAGTGAAGGCCTGAGCCCTGCGATGGAATCGATGGACCAGACATGAACTTCAGTGCGGATATGGACCCCGGGGCCAGAGGAGCATAGGACTTGAGTTGAAAAGAAGGAGGGTTGACCTGGGCTGTTCTAGAGTTGGCGGCGTACCCAGAAGCACCGACGACAGGTGTTTGTGGCATAGTGTATGGAGGTCGTGGAGAGCTACTAGCTCGAGATGATAGAGAGCTCCGATCGAAGATGCCTATCTGAGGCCGAGAATCAAACTGAGGGCTTCCTTTCAGATCCAACCACCACAGGTCGCTGATTTTATCCATGTCCTCGCTAAGACCTCCAAATACCCAGACTCTGTCGCCCCAGATGTAAGCTGAGTGGTCGAACCGCCCAACAAAGCGCCATGACTTAGACCAGGTGAATGTCTTCAAATCGAGGTAGCAAATGTCATCCAACACATAGTTGTTCTGGCCGGTTATGCCACCAATGATGAAGAGCTTGTCTTCGTGTAAGACGGCAGCATGCCTCGCTCTGCCCTTGGGGATCGGGCCTGAGACCTGTGGTTGAGTCCAGTGGGCAGTTTTGAGGTCGAAAACGATGAGGTCGGATAGGTAGGTTCGATGTTCGTTCTCGCCGCCAAACACTAGAAGTTTGTTTCCTTGGTACAGGGTCGCAGTGTGGCCTATATAGGATCAGGAAGTGAAACTCATTGGTAGGCAATATACGACTTACCCATTCGAACTCCAGGAATGTCACCATAGTTGTCGACAAGGCTCCATTGATGGCTAACGAGGTCCAGCCTCAGCACATGATTGTAAACCTCGTCTGTATACTGATCGAAACCTCCAAATGCGTATATCTGATTGTTCCCACAATACGTCACCGAGGCGTTGACTAGACAAGCGGGTCTCTGGCCTAGCGTGCGGGTGACTTTGGGGCGGTATCCATCGGCAACACTGCGTCCCTTTGCAGGGGAATTTGGCATGATATAGGTATTGTTGGACGACGAGGCAGCCGAAGGCGGCGTCGGGGTCGGTTGCAGCGAGGTCGAGGCCGATGAGGGTTGGTTGGTAGAACCAAAGGCCTGCTGCGTTGATCCGGCGACAGGGGTAGGCCCGCCAAAGATAGATGTCGGGACCTGTCCGGGGGTTGAAGGTTGAGCCATGGCTTGAATTGTAAATTCGTCGAGCGATCAGTGGCGCTACCTGCTCATGTCACAACGTTGGCCGTTCCGTTGGGAAGATGACACAAGCAAGAGTTGGACAATGAAATCGAGCGCGAGGATATCGGCGACGTCGGCGATGATGAGCCGTCGGTGAGGGATGTGGATGTGAAAGTGGATGATGTTAAATGCGGTGATGCGATGCACTGACAAAGAGAGAAGGGCCCCTGCTCTTTGGAGCCGCGCTGCGTCTAGGAGAAATTTCAAACGCCGGGGCTGTGGTGCCAGACAAGGACAAGGCTGATGAGGCTTGGCTATCCCCTGATTCAATTGGTTCGGTTGGGTTGGCACGGGTGCGGAACAGGAGCAACTCAGGTCCGACCTCGTCGTTAGCGGTTGCCCGGTCAGATGCACGGAGCGACGAAAGTAAATAAAAGGTAACCGTCAAGAGCTTCAATTTGGGAATGCTTCTCTCCTCACTATCACCATTCACATCTACAATCCGTTCTCCTCCTCAAATCTCTCGCTCGCATTAGCCTCGTGCTTTATCGCAAACCTTTCATCCATCGCTTTTCACAAAAGATTTTCAAAGTTCGCTAGATCCTATCGCTACGGCCATCTGATCGCCCCTCCAACTTAGTCATATCTTCGTGAAGGCAATTTCGATTTATCGAACATTGATCACAATACAGAAATACTAATAATCAGGAACCTTTCGCTAGAGTCTCTTGGAGCTCGTTCGATAACATTGAGGCTCGATACTTTATCGACGCATTTGATCGCTTACTCGTCTAGAGAAACCACTTACACGCTCTTAGCCAAAGTGTCCCCACTTGTTCACAGACCTCACAATGGCTTCTGTAGCTCTATCAACTCCCGTCAAGTCCCATAAGGGACTTTTCTCAGCCCGTACCGCTGGCGGACGGATGCCTCTGACTCCTTCTCCTCGTCAGCAGTCGTCAACCACAAACGTCCCCGTCAACCTGAACTCTTCACCTTTCACCCCCGAGAGACAATCCGGAAACGACTACAGACCATCCGGCCGTTCCACTTATGGCGGTAACCTCATGTCTCACCTCGCCCGCTCTACCACCAAGTCTTCTCACCGTGACTCCCCCAAGTCTAACATCGCCCGTGGCGTTCAGACCCCTCGCAAGGCTCTTGAGCTTGGCGTCTCCGACTTCACCCTCACTGGTACTGGCAACACCACCAAGACCCCTTCAAGCACCAAGTCAAAGAAGAACATCCGTGCCAAGACTGCTAAGACTACCCTGAACTATGGTGGTGACCGATTCATCCCCAACCGTGGTGCCAGCTCGGCCATTGCCAACGCTGGTTCCGGCAAGCTAGATCTGTCTGACAGGCAGCGACCCAAGAGCAGCAGCTCTGAAAGCTCTACCGTCCTCTCTACTGCTGCTGATGAGGCCATGGCTGCTCTTGAGAACCTCAACATCAACGACGATGAGCCCGACAACTACTCCCGACCTTCCCCAAACACTGTCGCCTACCAAGATTCCCTGGCTAACGCCTGCGGCGTGAGCCTTAACACTCGCATTCTGGAGTTCAAGCCTGCCGCCCCCGAGTCCTCCAAGCCCATTGACCTGCGACAGCAGTACAACCGACCTCTCAAGTCTGCCAGCTCCAGCTCTGCTCAGCTGCGCCGTCGCATCGCCACTGCTCCTGAGCGTGTCCTTGATGCCCCTGGTCTCGTTGATGACTACTACCTCAACCTTCTCGACTGGAGCTCCAACAACCAGGTTGCTATTGGTCTCGAGCGCAACGTCTACGTTTGGTCTGCCGACGAGGGCAGCGTCAGCTGCCTCCTTGAGACCACCCCCGACACCTATGTCAGCAGCGTCAAGTGGTCTGGTGACGGCGCCTACGTCAGCGTTGGTCTCGGAACCGGCGAGGTCCAGATCTGGGATGTTGCTGAGGGCCAGAAGATCCGAAGCATGTTCGGCCATGACACCCGCGTTGGTGTTATGGGGTGGAACAAGCACCTTCTCTCCACCGGTGCCCGCAGCGGCCTTGTCTACAACCACGACGTCCGCATCGCCGAGCACAAGGTTGCCGAGCTCGTCTCTCACACTTCTGAGGTTTGCGGTCTTGAGTGGCGCTCCGACGGTGCTCAGCTCGCTACTGGAGGCAACGACAACCTCGTTTCCATTTGGGACGCCCGATCTCTGTCCGTTCCTAAGTTCACCAAGACCAACCACAAGGCTGCCGTCAAGGCTCTCGCTTGGTGCCCCTGGAACATGAACCTGCTCGCTACCGGTGGTGGCTCGTACGACCGCCATATCCACTTCTGGAACTCAACCTCCGGCGCTCGCGTCAACAGCATCGACACTGGCTCCCAGGTTACTTCTCTCCGCTGGAGCCCCCACCACCGCGAGATCGTCAGCTCCAGTGGTTTCCCTGACAACTCTCTCAGCATCTGGAGCTACCCCACCCTCGTCCGAACTGTCGAGATCCCTGCTCACGAGAGCCGAGTCCTCCACAGCTGCCTGAGCCCTGACGGTCAGATGCTTGCTACTGCTGCTGCTGACGAGAGTCTCAAGTTCTGGAAGATCTTTGAGAAGAAGGCCGGTGCCACCGCTGGCATTGGTGCCTCTGGCGCGTCTAGCAAGGCCTCCATGGCCAAGCAGATGACCATCCGATAAATACCAGTACCCACTGGACCACGGTAGGTATGACCTTTCACTGGTATCTGGGTCTCTCGGGACGGTGTATTTTGAAGCACGGAGTTGGGGAGTCTGCCTGCCCTTCTGCTAGTGGTATGAAAGTGCTTCTCCACGCAGAGACGAACGAAACGGAATGGTCATGAGCTCATGATAGACACAACACTTTGGAATTTCTGATTATGGATTCACCTTGATGGCTGGAGTGCCATGTATTAATTTTGGGCGTTTGGAACTGGTTTTACATGAGAATTGGAACTTGAATTGAAATTAAAATGCTACAGGCATTATTTAATCACCCTTGATGTGCCCTCTTAACTTGGAATGAATCGTGATACTACTTAAAATGATGCTTGTAAACGCTTGTACTACCACGTCACTGTGTACCACTCCTGTGCTTTTGCTTTGAAACCATAGACTTGGGACCTGGAGAACCAGGAAGTCGTAGAGGGAGGGCTCTTATGAATATGGGCCGGTAAAAGTGAGTTGTTGGAGATTGTGTTCTTTTGTCATTACCGTTACATCTCGGGAATTCAACACGGCTAGCTTGGTCGTGACAGAACATGTGTTAGGGAAATTCCCGTGATAGCGAAGAAGGCAGAAGGGATTGAAACCCCGAGTCTGCTTAGCACCTCCGAGCGGACTTGGCAAGTAAGTACTGCAAAAATATACTCAAGCTTGCATTCGTCTCAAGCTAACTGCGCTAAAATTCACGAGTAGTTACGGTATTGGAGTCAGTTTTTGTGAGACACACAGCACGACGGTAGTGAGGTAGTTATTCGCCATGTACAATTCGTTATGAAGCTTTCAAATGACATGTTCCCAGAACTGTTTACACAAACAAAGGTTAACGATGCCTTCTTCTTGAATCTGCTATATGACATTCGGACGAAATTTGAGTCATCCTTTTAGAGAGCCATTGCAGTGTCATGAGCCGCAAACCATGGCGATATATAGCTTCCAAGCATACACATCCCTATTCTATGGCTTGGAGAGTTGTGTGTTCAGATAAGATCCTGTATGTGATTGCTGGCTGATTTTGGTATTATGGTACATGGAGTTTAGGGCATGTGGTTAAGTTTTAGCTAGATTTTGTAAGGTACTCTCTTTTGATAATCTATATCGTAATTGTCTAGGAATGTATCTCTGTGTTAAACTGTTCCTTGATATTGTACAATTAACCTGCTTCGGGGGAACCAAGAAGCAGTCCCAACACTATTAGTTCCATGATGTGCATTCGAACCTCATTAGGGTCGCGAATTTGCGTTGATGGGTATGGGTTACTGCTAACATCTTTAGCTAAGGCTATCGCTCTCTCCCGTTGAGAAGTAGGGAACTTAGGAACATAAACGAGTGTCTCTTAGAGTCAGACTCAATAGTTGATACTGGTTACGCCACAAGGAATGAGTAGCATGTTTGACAGGACATTCTAAGGAATCGTCCAAAACGTAGGGGTTGACTTGGGGTATCCCTTTGCAAGTCAAAAGGCAATATTCCGAGTGCGAGGAGATACATGGTATTATACCCGATGAAGAACCTCTCTTCTCGTGAACTGCGTAGGACACATGGTTGTCTGCCTTCGAAAGGGGCCATGCTATTGCTGAATGAATATACTTGCAACGAGTGATGGTAAATGTTGGTAACTTCGTGATAGTATTGGACTTTGAGGTCAAATCTGCTTGAGACCTTGTGATGACCAAATAAGTTCCAATTCCCTATAGAATACTTGGGAGCTCGTATATTCTCTATTCTTTCACCCATACTGAGCTAGTCGTTTCAGGCACATATTGCCACGCTTCCTGCAGCTCTCCCCTTGTCACCCTGGCGATATAAGGTACTGAGGGTTTGTGTTACCTCAAAAAACGATATGTTCCTCTGTGAGCCCACCATCTACAAAGGTACATAAAATGAACCCAGGAACGCCTAGAAACCATAAACGAACAAATGTAGTATCAGTCGACAAGTATGTTCATTGTATCTCATTTGAAATACTGTGAAAATAAGATAGAAAGAGCTGCGACAAGCGCATGATAAGTCACAATGCAACCACGGCAAAAGTAGAGCAACAAAACGCAAGAGGTGGATAAGGATTTAATTGTGCTGCGCGTGAGGGAATTTCAATACGAGTTTTACATATATTGTTTAAACGATACAATTTTCTCCGTTGGTTTGTGGACGGCGTTGATGGGCGAGAGCAATACTGACACTGTATGTTTATGCGTCAGTTGGGGGTGTTTTCACAGTGCACGTAAGAGACATAACAGTGTGTTGGTCCTGTTGAGTTGTTGATGGTGTCGCACAGGTTAGTCAATCTTGGCAAAGCTAACTGAAGTACCCTTGACCTCGGTCAAGGTACAAGATACATTTCACAGCCTTCCACTAGGTAGCGGGGCAGATTGCATGCAATGGATGCCAAGCTGTTTCATTACCTACTCAACGCGTCAAGATAAGACCAGATCCCGAGTAAGATTAATTACCTGTCTCACCGAAAAAGACAGAGAGACGAAGTTGTTTTTGTAACCTCGCAACACTTTTCTTCCTCCCTCCCCCCTCTTTTAACCCCGTCAATACGGGAACGGGCCCTCTATCATGCTCCTCCGCAGCAGAGGACTCGCCTTAGTCGGCGGTTTATTAACATTGATCCTCTTTTGCTATTGGGCTGGTAGGACCCCTGAATACGTCGGCCCCAGATACGGACACGGCCCCTACAACCACAACCAGAAACACGGCTGGCCCGTAAAGACGTCGATGTGGAGGACCGACCAGGATGATAACTATTACTGGAAGACCGTAAAGGTTAATTACCCTCATTCAGCCTTCCAACCACTACCCACTTCTCCTCCCGTCAGCTATCCCAAGGTTCAAGCTACGTTCCCTGAATTCTCCATCAGCGCTGCTGAACTGCGTCGTGAGCGTCAACAAGCTGTCAAGGAGACATTTACGAGATGTTGGAACTCCTACAAGAAGAACGCCTGGATGGCCGACGAGCTCAGCCCTGTCTCAGCTGGCCAGGCTAATCCATTCGGCGGCTGGGCTGCTACTCTTGTTGACTCCCTCGACACCCTTTGGATTATGGACATGCGCGAAGAGTTCAACGAAGCTGTTGCTGCAGTGGACAAGATCGATTTCACCAATACAGAACTCAAAGAAGTCAACATCTTTGAGACCACCATCCGCTATCTCGGTGGCTTCCTTGCAGCCTTTGAGCTTAGCGAGGACATGCGTCTGCTGCACAAGGCAGTTCAGGTTGGTGACATGATATACAAGGCTTTTGACACGCCCAACCACATGCCCATCACGCGATGGAATTTCCATGCTGCTGGTGAGGGCAAAAATCAGATTGCGGGCGCCGGAGTCCTCGTTGCTGAGATTGGCAGCTTATGTATGGAACTCACACGTCTCTCACAGCTCACTGGAGACCCCAAGTGGTTTGATGCCTCGCAGACCATTATGGATCTATTGGCGGCGCAGCAGGACTCGACCATGCTTCCAGGCCAGTGGCCTCTGGTCGTGGATGCAAAGAGCGAGATCTTCAACCAAGGGTCGATCTTTACCCTCGGTGCCATGGCTGATTCAGTGTACGAATATCTGCCCAAGATGGCGGCCATGATGGGCGGTCAGCTACCTGTTTATCAAAGTATGTACGAAAAGGCCGTGGACACAGCACTGGAGCACAACCTATTCAGGCCCATGACACCTGAGAACAAGGACATTCTCGTTTCTGGACAGATCCACGCCAAAACCAAGGACGGAGAGATTCACCTGGAACTGGAGAGCCAGGGACAGCATCTGGTGTGTTTCCTCGGAGGCATGCTAGCACTAGGCGGACGACTTTTCAACCGCCAACAGGACGTGGATGCTGCCGTAAAGCTTACTAATGGTTGCATCTATACATATGAAGCCTTCCCTCATGGTATTATGCCTGAGACCTTCTACATGGTTCCCTGCGACTCTAAGGAGGAATGTCAATGGGATGAGAAGCGATGGAAGGAAGGCATTCTCAAAGATGCCAATATCAAAGAGGGCGAGACCGCACAGGTAGACGGCATCATCAAGGAACAGCATCTCCCGAAGGGCTTCACCCGTATCCCAGACCGACGATACATCTTACGCCCTGAAGCTATCGAAAGTGTCTTTATGATGTACCGTGTGACCGGCCAGCACGAGTACGCCGAACACGCGTGGACTATGTTCAAAGCGATTGAGGAGGCAACCAAGACAGAGCTGGCCAACACAGCTGTGTGGGACGTGACTGTTGCTGAGGAGAAGCCCCGCGCGGTAGACTCGATGGAGTCGTTTTGGATGGGGGAGACGTTGAAATACTTTTATCTCATTTTTAGCAACCCGGAGCTGATTAGTCTGGATGAATATGTGTTCAACACTGAGGCGCACCCGTTGAGGCGGCTGGTGGCATGAATGAGGAGTATATGAGGGTAGTTGGTGATACCAAATAGCTGAAATGCATGAAAACTGGACATGAAGTGAGTGATAGTTCATGAGATATTAACATGTGTAAATTGACCAAGTCTCATACCACGATAAAAAAAAAAAGAGATCAACTATGAGAACCCCATTTCTCGAAACATTGATCCTAGTAAAACTGTGGCATTTGGTAGGATGTAACTGAGATGATTGAAATTGAATGTTGAAGCTGAGGTAGGTATTGTCAGCCCTGTGAGCGGAGCCCCCCCAGTGAAGGCTCAGTCCTCCAGGCCCAGTTAGTGGAGGCTGCCCGGGTTGGAGTGCTGAGTCAGCGCCACTCCCGACCGCCCAGCAGTTGATGAAGCGGAAATCTACCAGAGGCTACCAACTCTCCCCACTGCACATCACAAAGCCGCACCGCACCGCACCGCGACCTGGCACAAGACCCTCTTCGGTATTCTGAGTTACCCGTGTGACGCGGTAAACAATTGATTCTAGCATTGATTCTTTTCTTTGCTTTGCTTTTTTTCTTAGCAGTGCAAAGTTGTTTTGCTTGATTGATTCAGTCGCTTTATTATTTCGTGTCGCCTTGACAGGCGCAGCGCATTGCCTCCATCGTCGCCAAGTGCCGGCTTTACATCTACGTCAGGTGTGATTATCAACCACTTCAACTCGCGGCATCTCGCACATCGCAAACTACTACGCTCGCGCAACAAGTTGTATCTTTTTGAGCCCTTCTGTTCGCTTTCGCTTAAAACAGAGTGCCGTGTTCGCGCTGCTCATCTGCGAGCTACACCTCGCATTCACCGACGTCAAAGCAATCACTTGACAAGAACTGCTCCCAGAGCACATCTGCTTCGCGGCGCAATACCGAAAAGGCGTTGATTTGAGCCTACTTTCGTATTCTTCAACTGAACCGATCGATCGTCTCGTCTCGTATAAACAAACGCAATCATGTCGAACCAAGCCGTCGGAAACGTCTACCAGGCCATTATCGACGAGGTCGTCAACAGTTCGCGAGTCGATTTTGAGGAGAGCGGTGTCGAGGAGTCGGTGCTGGAGGAGCTGCGACAGGTAAGATAGTTGCTTTCCATCGTGTCTGCCACTCCGTCTGTTTTGTTTCGTTTTGCCCTTTATATCACCTGAGATGAGTGAGAGGGGACATCATCAACAAAGACGAGTGTCGATGTGCTTGAGCCCAACACCCGTTTCTAAGCTGTCTTTCGAGCGAGAGAACCACGGATATCGATAAGTCCAAGCGAACATTCTTTGCTCGATTGCATCACCTATCGATAAAAGGCCTCAGAAGCCGAAGATCGATCCATGATGGAAGCGAAGCGGAGCGGAGCGAAGGGGGTGTTGGCGCTGAGCCTGAACGGAGGGAGTTGGCGGGTTACGGGGAGGGGGAGGGGGCGACACAGCACTATTTGGGTCTTTTAAGCCCAAGGCCCCTGCTGCGACTGCGACTCGCCCTGTGACTCTTTCCGCCGACACCCGCTGACTTTTGATTGGCTTGTTCGAGACATATCCCCCCTCCCATATCCACTTGAGTCTGTTTAATCATCCTATCACCAACACATTTGACCCGTATCACACTTGCACTGCCTCTTCATTTGCGCTCACTAGTCACCGTTGCCTATTTTCTCATCCTATCCCATTCTGTTATATCCTATCCTATCCTATCCTATCCTATCCTATCCTATCCTATCATATCGTAATCCTCATGTTGCCTTTTGCCTAACCTCTCTGCATTGCTTCGTGTTCCCGTGAGCAGAGATATGTATCTGGCTCAGATATAGCTTATGCCTCTACCACATCCATAAACTTATACTTGCACTTACTCAAATGACAACCGTTTCACAAATGACTAACATGATTTTCAACTCAGGGATGGCAGCGAAAACTCACCCAACTTGATGTCGCCCAGTTCCCTTGGGATCCCAAGCCTAACCCTCCTCCTGCACAAGCACCACCACCTCCTGTGCCAGCAGCTCAGACTCATGCCCAAGCTCAGTTTTCACCTCAGCTCAGCAACCCTGCAGGCCTTTCGTTGCCAGGAATGAGCCAGCCTCAGGCTCAAAATGGCATTAAACCCGAAGGCAACTATGTCAAGACTGAGTCTTCTGTGCCTATTAAACAAGAACCTGGCCTGCCGGGCAACCCCATGCCTTATCAACAATACAATAACAACCCCAACCCTAACCCGAATGACAAGAACAACGTGGCAGCCAACCGCGCTGCTCAGCAACTACAGGCTCAGTACGGTCAGCGTGCGGCCAGCTCCATCAACGCCCTTCACCAGCAGCAACAGGGACACCCTCAACAGGGTCAACAACAACCGCCCCTGCCCCAGCAGCAGCAGCCTGCTCAGCAGCAAAACCTAACCCCGCAACAGCAACAACAACAACAGCAGCAGCAGCAGCAGATGTATCGTCAGCAGATGGCTGCAGCAACTGCCCAACAGCAACATCAGCAGCCAGCTAACGGCCAACCCCACATTCATAACGGCCAGACCGACGGCGCTGGCGATATGGATGAGTTTGAGGGTGTGCTCATGGAGCGAGCTGCCTCTGGTGATCTGCGTGAACTCGGACGGGTCGAGATCGACCGCATGCTGCACGAGCAGATCCTTGCCAAGGCCAAGAGCATGGAGGGCGGCGGCCTGATGCTACCATTGAAGGAAGCAACTCGACACACGTCGACTTCAACATCGCGTACGGCCAAGGGCAAGCAACCAGCGGCCTTTGATGGAGGCGATGATGACGAAGAGGACGATGACGATGCCATCAACTCAGACCTTGATGATCCTGAAGAGGATCGAGATGATGATGATGTTGACGATGAGGGGTTGGGCAACATCATGCTTTGCATGTATGACAAGGTCCAGCGCGTCAAGAACAAGTGGTGCGTATCAACAACTCCAACCTTGCAACGTGTTTGTGAGCCTTTGTTTATTTACTAACAGTGGCTATAGGAAGTGCACGCTCAAGGACGGTGTCCTGACGGTCAACGGCAAGGAGTACGTTTTCCACAAAGCCACCGGCGAGTACGAGTGGTAAGGCCGATCCGACCTGCATGGAAAATGATCATCTTGGACCTCGAGACTAGCTAGGTCCGCGATGTGACATCCCGAGCCAACATCAAAACAAAGGCGATCGGAAAGAGATTTGTTGAGTGAATTATGGGTAGCTAGAGGGCGTGTCGATGGGCCATAGCCCATATGTGCATGCGACTAGGCATAGCTCGAGGTCGCAGATGCTGCAATTTGCGGCCAACAGACTGGGACCGTATCAGGTTATTTTGCGGGATCTTACATTTACGACATGAGGCGCTTACCCCTGTCACCATGTTAATAGGTTAGGTAGTATACATATCAAGAAGAACATGGATAGCTTTTAGGGGAAACAACTTGGCGTGTCAGCTAGGAAATTCTGAATTGCTCTCTTAATATTGCATAGTCATTTACATGATGATGTGGGAAGTAGTGGGAGCCGAGATCAACTAACAGAATCATAAGATGATGTGCATGCTGCCAAGACGAGCTCAGCAAGAGATTGAATGCGTGTTTCAACTTGGGTGACGTAGGCGGTCGACAGGACAGGTGACAGGATTCATGTATGTTGGTCGTGTCTTTCACCACTTTCAAACGCCTCGTGTTTTGTTTTGACATGAAGCGAGCACAGCACCACCTAATCAAGTGGACCGCGCCTTGCCTATACTGAACTAGATCTGTGCTGTTGGTCCGTAGCGGTGGGAATTGACGAAGTGAGGTGAGCGAGCGAGCGGACGCAGTCTAGGGTCGGCCCCGGGTTGGTACCGTACCTAGGTGATATGCAGCCACCAACTGTCGCGCGTTGGCTCAGGCTGTTGGCTCGACTGGCCTAACTAGCCCTTGCAAGATCAGCAGGACAGCTCTTCTCGTCGGCGTCTTATTGCGTCGGTGGTAAACGAAGGATCGTCTGGTCTGTGCAGGTGAGTCTTAGCTTACCAGTATTATAGGCTTGCGGACAGGGGCTTTTCGATTCATGGGATTGAGCATGGCTTGGGAGCCTTCTACCATGAACAACAACACTCAACGGATCGCAGTATACCATGAGGAGTCACCCTCAAAACTACCGGTATTCATTATCACCATGCAGAGTGGTTTTCGTCATCGATAATCTTGGTCCCAATTAGTTAACATGTTCCGTCAATCCTGTTCTGTAGCGACGCCAGCCGTTTGTGCTCTCGCAGGCTATAACTGCCGCTAGTACGTAGTCTCATGAGCTCAATTTCGCAGACCCCACAGCCTGGACCCGACAGTCTGGTACGGGTCGGGTCTTTACACCAAAGCGGCACAGCCAACAGGGATTCTTGTGGCTGGCCTCAATTCCTGTGGGGGTAAATTAGGTACATGTACAGTACCGCCATAGCGGAGTTGGAGGTCTCAGTCAAGGGTGACGGACTTGCCTGTTGTGCCACACTTGTCTCGCATGAATGAGTATGGCAATCGAATTTCGGCATCTCCAGGCTGACGATAAGGTGCCTGCCTTATCAGCCGACAACTACGTAGGCAATTGATCGAGTTGCTTACGCCGAGAACGAGAACGCGCCCAAGGCATAACAACGAAATGCAATGTACTGGGTACTGGATACATGCAAGGTCAGCACACGTTGGTCCCAATCCTTGTTTCAAGAGACAAAAATGGCCAGTTGCTCCGTATCTTGTACTTAGCGCTGCCACAACCTCTATACTTCTCTCAGCGAGGATAAGCACTGAAGAGGTGTTCAGCCATTACGTCTGAAGGACGCTCTGCAAGGGCCATGTTGTGCAGCTGAAGATGAAGCCAGCCGACGTAGCTTGCGATTTGGGTTTTGGCAGTACGTATCACACAGGAGCATGCCTGCTCTACTGATAGTCAGTAAGTCTCCGTTTGAAAGCCAACCATTACTCGTACGCCGCATAAGCGAACTCTGAGCGATAGGTCACCTAGTATGTACTGTACTGCGTATACGTAGTGGGATCCGACGGTATGGTACAGCCTAGTCCATAGTGGGTTCGATAGGTCATGGCGGTGTCGGCTAAGTTTCGTCTCGTATCAAGCTCCCTTGCGGCCAGGGGCTGATGCCTTTTACTTAACATGCAGAGAAGTTCGGAGATCTCCACTCGTTTG
The DNA here is from genome assembly GCA_030411635.1 of Fusarium sp. MBC 119. Lineage (NCBI taxonomy): Eukaryota > Fungi > Ascomycota > Sordariomycetes > Hypocreales > Nectriaceae > Fusarium > Fusarium sp. MBC 119. The sequence continues at coordinate 352,765 of JAPERM010000089.1, forward strand.
TCCACTTCCCTGGGCCTCCCTTTGGCGATCGTAGCGGTGAGGATCAATGCAATAACGAATGTCTTGAACTTAATGGCCGGCCATGCTGGTCGATATGATCGGAGCAGGCTGATTAACACAGGTATTTACCCAACCATCCGAAGCCGGGTTGCAAATTTATCCAGACGATGAAGATAGCCACAGGTCTAAGTTCAGGGCTGAGGATTTATCACGCAAAACGCGCTTGTAGTCATGGACCACATGTGGTACCAGATACGGGGAGTTGGGCACCACAGCTCCCGGCCTGCAAGTAGAGCGATTCATGCACACTATGCAGCACTCAAGTTGGTGCTGCTTCCACGTGAGAGAACTGGATAAGTACCCAAAGACAGTCCGACAATGATCGGGTTGCTCTTTGCTGGTACCGATCTAGCTAAGACGTATCTGTAAAAGGATGCGAGCGAGGTGGACTCCATTCTGCCAGCGGGGCCAACGTAAGGTCACGCCTAAGTGTACGGGACATTGCGCAGCTAAAACCCATGACTTTGATGCTGGACGAAGTACGCCGGCGTGTGAAGCAGCGATGGTCGTCGGCCTTTTGTCCTGGTCTGTTGTAAACTCGGACCTGCTGCCACTCATTAACCACGCCTAACATCCTGCCTGACTGCAGCGCAGCATTGCTGTGTGCTCAGTAGGATCGGCGTCGAAGAACAGTTCTGACCCAATGCTCTGGTAATCTGGGTTAGCGTGGGAGTGGACAGGGTTCAGGGATGTATGTAACTAGACAACCCTCATCTTGCCCTCCTTTGGGCCTTGCATGAAGCAGCAGGTTGATCCTGGCGTATACCTTACGAGAAGCCTTCGGCGACCTCTGATTGGTGCCATTTCGCGAGAACGCATATACACGACACTAAAAACCTGCCGGTTGGTAATAAAGCTGCGAGCTGCTGGATGAGTTGGGGGAACTTGGTCGAGTAACTGATGTCTAAGATTAGGGACTGGAATCGGCAAGTGGGATGAGATGCCATGTCCTCTTCGCTTGGGATACGCTTACTCGTGGAGTATTCGTACGCGACATGTGCCTGCTATCATGAACCAGGCGTATTAGTTAGTGCCCCCGTCGGAGTTAAAATGACGAATATGCTGTGAAACCTCTGCGTTTGAACAGCACCTAGCAGTATCAGTAACCCTCTGGTCTGCCAAACACGAGTATAGGGCATATGAGCTGTTTCGTTTTGCCCAGTGGTCTAAACTTAAGAATGGATCCTGTTAGAGTCTAAGAAACGTCAGTGATTCGATTGGGCGCACAAAGAGGCAGTGCTAACACGCACAATACCAGATATGCCAAAGGCACCTCGTCCACTAGCTCGAATCCTTCGAACCAGGTATTACTTATTTAGACGCGGCGTGTAGATGGCTTACCTGAAGGGGGGCACAGGGTTTCGTTCAGATTAGCATGGGACGAGTGATAGGAAGGACATGCTTTGTTGGCATGGCGGTCCCGATGTGAGACTTGCCCCGGGCTGCTTCCGCTTCCGCAGATATACACACATCGATACTGACGAATGCTTGTCCTTGAATTCAGAGAGGACAAACGTCTCGCTAAGCCGCAGTTCTAGTCAGCTGAATGAGGGTGCAAGCAGAAAAAAGAATAAATAAACAGGCCTGTTTATAGCGTTCTTGAAATGAAAATTCTATAGGAAAACAGATGAGAGACGTTGTGTAGTATGTCTTGTCGCTGCAGATAGGCTCACTGGATAGTTGGAAGTAACGTTGAGAAACCGATACACTGGGCAGGGCGGGGGAGTACCCTGGCAGGCATTTCGAATTGGGTTGACAATAGTTCGCCGAGAGGTACAGTGCTGGTGCATCGAAGAATGGCCGATGGACTATGTGTGTACTTGGGAGTTAGTGGTCCTTTTCTACCAACACGCTAGGTCTCGGTGCATAAGTCTATTGTTTAGTTAGTATAGAGGAAGTATGCAAATATTCCAGAAGTACTTTAGTTTGTTCATGATTTGACTCAATGGCAGACTAGCATGAGCAGCCATACAACGAGTCAGTATTTGGGTGTTTCATCGGCATGCTTGACTATTGTTCGCCGACAAAACGACCAGCCGGTGTTTGAGAATCAAAGTAAATGGCACGCATGTACATACCCGATCAAGGGGCTCTATCTTACTGGGACGCCCACAAGGCCCCATCGGTGAGGAGCGACCAACGTGATGATGGAGAAAGATACGCCAGAACGGGACGAAACGAGAATAACGGGAGGGGCATGGAGCCATACAGCGTCCAAGCACCAGCGCCAACAATCCAAAAGTGAGTCTTGGGACTTGGGTGGCAGGGGTGTTGAGCGCCAATGTCGCGCGGCATTCCCCTAGCGCAAAGAAGCCCTGATAATTTTGGTGCACTGGTTCCTACGAGGGAGCTTGGGCTTGCAGAAAGGCAACAAGCGGGCGACGGCTCGACGGCACGCAGCGAACAGTGAGCGGGCACTAGGGAAGCCGCCCATAGCATCGGGTTGGCCATGTTTGGTTGATAAGGTCGGTCATGGAGGATTTTGTATCGGGTTGCTTTTTCTTAGGCACCTCTGACGACTCAAGATAAGTTGATGGAACCGTCACCTGACTGTGTACAAAGCCTGGGCTGCCAACAGAATGGAAGGACCCAACACGCTGAAGAAGTTGCTTCCTTGCAGTCGCGGACCTTGCTAGTAAATGCCTAAGGTCCCTACCTTACTTCTCTTACCTCTTGTTCACATGGGCATCCATTCTTCTATCTGCTGCGTCTACAATTAAAGCCAGACCCTCCCTGTCAAGTAACACAGAAGGCTAAAACAAATTCCGGCCCTGGATCAAGGACATGGCCCAATGGCATCGCAGGACAGCATCCATGGTAGCTCATGCACCAATAATCTTACATGTTGATGATCATCAGTGCTTGAACGAACCCAGTTTCTCAATCAAACAACAAGTTTAAGTGGTCGGATGTTCGTTGCATACTGTACCTACCTCCCTTACCTATCTACCTTGTTTAAACGAACGACTCAATCAACTTATCTGATCGACTACTTGGGTCAGGGCTTGCTGTCTCTAACAAGTCTCTCCTCTATCGTCCCTTGTTCCCTGCTGGCTCGATGCTAAAGCGACTAAAGACAAGACCGTCGTCGGCTAGGGGCGTTGGCATCCTACCCCGAAACACAGACGCCTCCACAGTGACAGCGATCAAGGGCTGATGGGGCGCGGTTAGGGAAGACGGCACCAACGCGAACAAGAAAAACCTAAACGACACCCGCCCATTTCTCGAGTCTGGTGGGCGGTTGCGGCTTCGGCACCCTCAACCGGTGACATTGATGCCATTGTTACCAACCAGGTAGAGGCGGCAATGGCATACATGGGTCAAGATTTGAAAGAACAAGAGTCTGAAGCTTTATTTCGCACACTGAGATCCGGCACCTACTTTGGGTATGAAACAAAGGTCACACCGTGACCTAAAACACATACCGGGAGTTTGGAAAGACAAACGACCCCGAATATGGATGCGATCTCGGGTGTTACAGAACAACAAGACCTTAGAGGGCGACCAACTAAGACCAGCCAAGAGACCGTTTCCGCCCTAGAAACCAACGTCAAAGGCCAGCTTTGGTGGCCAAGCTCCAAGCAACTAAGGCAAGGTGATGAATATCTTGAGGCTGAGTCGGGCACACGGTTGAAGACTTGGAGCTCGCTGCAACTGCTATAGACGGGTAGGTAAGCTGGTAAGGCAAGTTAAGTTCCTTGCATAGCACGACAAGTGATTCTCCCATTAATCCATTTATCACGCCCCGCCAGCCCCGCCATATCGAGGTTGGTTGCCCCCTCCAGTCTGTCATGGCGTTGCTGTGCCTTGGCCCTATTGTGCCAACAGGCCACACCCCTGACCTGAGTCTTGGTTTTCGTTTTTCCTTCTTTGCCATTCCAATATCGAGATTCGTACAGCGATTCATTTACAATTCCGTTGTCAATTAAGATTGGCTAGGTGTATTTCTTTCAACCACTCGTTCCTTGTCATAAATTTGGGCACGATCTGCGGGTTGTCTTAGGCATGTCACGCTTCTCTACAACTCGCCAGACTCTCCAGGGATGGTAACACAAGGCTTCAACCGCTTTTCGAGGCGCATGATAATAATCATAATAATAATAACAAAGCAAGACTCGACCAACAACGTCTAACAGGGGGTGTAATGCACAAAAGAGAGAAGGGGGGGAAATCCTCAAGGGCCACACCCACCTACGGGTCCCACGTCCAAACCACTGTAATGCCTGTCTGTACCTGTACCTGTACCTGTACCTCTGTGCCTGGGCTGGGTTCGTACCTGCCTTACCTTGCCTGCGCGCTGTACTGTAAGTTAGGTGCCTGTCCCATGCCGCTCCACGCTCCACACTCCGGCCGGCAATAATAAGTATCAACAACCTTCCTCCTCATCTTCTCCAGCTTCTCTCTCGCCCGAGACCTTTTCTCCGCCATTGCACTTGTTTGACTCCAGCTGCGAGCCTCTATTGTCTTTATCTGTCGTTCAGGGATCGTCTCCATCTAATTTTCTCAGCGCACAATCCTCTAGAAGGGAAGCGGGAGAGGACAAAAACCCCTCCTACAATCTTCAAACTCAAGTCAGTTGGGGTCAGCTTTCATCTACCAACCGCTCCCCGTTCGATTCTTCAAAAAACCGAATCGTAACGTGCTCTTGGGAGAAAAGCTCACGTTGAAACACACCGAAGAAGGTCCTCTCTATACTACCTAGATTATTCTACATCTGGAAACTTTGATACCCGCGAACCGTTTCGCCTTAGGCCAATTCCGCAATTCGCCAACCAATCCTGCTCAACGTCTCAGCTGGTCGACGATCCATTATCATCCTTGGCGTTTCTTGGGCAGCTTCTTAATCTATCTCATACACGTGGATCTTCTTCCTACAACTTCGGCCTCAGAGCTCTGTTCTATCCAGTAAGTGCTGACAATAGAGGTCGTGTGTGCTAGGCATCGCAAGACTTGTCAAACATTTACCCCCGTTTCCTTGGGCATTCTTCCCTAAAATCCTCACTCGAATCTTTGTTCGCAAACACAACGGATCATTTTCCTGGGACATGAATTTGCAGGAGCCGCCGCACAACCAGCAGCGATGTGTTTCTGTTACGTCTTACCAGCTTCTGCCGTTCGGCGTTGTTCGAGCCGTTTTAGGGTCTATGCCCGGGTGATCCTCAAGTTGGTTGAAACAACCCATCGAGCCCCGTGGTGCCCACGAAACTTGCTGCGCTGTCCTCGACAACCCAAATATCGCGTGTTCTTGAGGCTATTTAGCCACTTAATACCCGTTTCTAGCCATTTCTCGAACCCTTCCTTCCCCGAGTATTCGCGTTACCTTTCCCCCATGTTCATCTCCCGTTTGGTGGATCTTAGCTTGTTTGCTTTCGTGCGTCTGCTAATACTTGCAGCAAGATTCTCCACTGGTACCAGAAACTTCCTCATCCTGAACCGGAAACCGCAGGTTGAATTACTTGTGTCGTCTGCCACAGCCAAGCCACGTTGTGCTGCTATCTTGCCCTGTGGCTTTCCTGTTTTGCCTTGATCCCTGATAGGACGTGGACCCTTCCACGAATTTTTCCCATGGTTGTGATGTCTTCACAAAATAGGTATGTTTGGCGTTGAAATAATGTCATCTCGAGATCAGCCAAGCTCACATGATGCAATATAGCGTTACCGAGTCAGAAGGGAGGTACCTGGAGGATGGTTTTTGGCAACATGGCCGTTTTTACGGCTCATGGAAACCCGGAAAGTATTTGTTTCCCATTGATTCAGTAAGCTATTGTTTATCATAGTAGAGTGACATCTCTTTCTAACCAATATCAGGAGGAGCTGAATCGACTGGATATATTCCATAAAGTCTTTCTTGTCGCACGTGGCGACAAGCCGTTCCAGGCTCCCATCATGAGGCAATCACCTAGAATAATGGATCTTGGCACGGGAACTGGCATCTGGGCGATTAACGTGGCAGAAGGGTATGCCGCTGTCTTTTATGGACCATAACCTGAACCATCTGCTGACCTGATGTAGATGCTTTTCAGATGCCACAATCATGGCTGTGGACCTGAATCAGATTCAGCCGGCACTGTAAGTCCTGGGAGTTAGAGATTCGAGATTATTAACTAACAAATATAGGATCCCCCCAGGAGTAATGCCGAAGCAGTTTGATATTGAAGAACCGATATGGGGGCCGTTGCTAGCAGATTGCGATTTGATTCATATGCGGATGCTACTTGGCAGTATTCGAACTGATTTATGGCCCCAGGTCTATCGCAAAGTCTTCGAGTAAGTCTAAATCGAACAGTTGTAATGTCACTTCTAACTCTCCAATAGCCACTTGACTCCAGGTATCGGTTACTTGGAGCATGTGGAGATTGATTGGACACCTAGATGTGACGATGATGAGCGGCCTGCAAATTCCGCATTTGAGAAGTGGGCAGAGCTTTTCCTTGATGGCATGGACCATTTCAACCGGAGTGCTAGAGTCACACCACAAGAAACTCGGCAATTGCTTGAAGCCACAGGATTTACGGACGTGAGGCAGGAGGTGATCCAGGCCTATGTCTGCCCCTGGTCCCCTGACCGACATGAACGGGAAATCGCCAGATGGTTCAACCTTGGGCTGTCCCATAGCCTTGAAGCCTTGAGCCTAGTGCCCCTGATTGAGAAACTGGGTCTGAAGTTCGAGGAGGTTCGTGAGCTGTGTGCACAAGCAAAGCGCGAGACGTGCGTTCTACGTTACCACACCTACTGCAATATGTAAGTCTACACAGTCATCAGCCGTGCTACCCATCAATTTTGGCTAACGTCTTCACAGCTACGTCTGGACAGCAAGAAAGCCCGGACCTCCCCAGTAATGCCACGGTCCATTTTGTATGCCAAAGCTCGTTCAATGCAGAGCGCATGGATATGATCTGCCTAAACAGGATTAACAGACATCGTCCAAAGGTAGCCACGCCAACCGCTGGGCGAAACTTTCTTCTTCGTTTCTTTACTGGGGTCGTTTACAAATCCAAGTCAACTTCGATTGAGATGGCAGCGCTAGCACGATAGCCGTTGCGGGCAACCGCACCCTGGCGGTCCCTAGATGGCACCACGGTTTGTTACAAGTACATTGCAGTACCACTCGCTTCCCATACTTGGAGGTTTGCCAAGTTTCAAAAGAGGCTTTTCTAAGAATTGGCAGCGTGGTACTGATGATTAGTGACAAGGATCCTAGTTGGTATCACCAACAGCGTGGGGTCTCGATCAAACCAACCTACCCACCATTTCCTTGAACAAGGCGTCGATCGTATCGAAAAATATCTGACCGCCAGATCTTGCAGGTCACCGTCACCTGCCAAAGCGCGTATACTGGCAAGTGTTTCGCTATGGCTACGACGCAGGTAGTGACGAGACTGTCCTGCCAAGGACCAATCTAGGACTCCATAATAGGTCCGCACGCTTCGGGACGGGCCTCGCTCGTTTCGGGCCCTCAGCTCCGTCCAGGGTGCGGATCGAACGGATAACTCGACCGAACCGCCCTACGATCCGTGTAATCTCATTACATGGTTTTCGCGCGCGGCTGCGCTTTCACATCTATTCTGGCGGTCAACCTTTGCTGTCGTCTGTTAGCCGCCTACCTAGTCACTCTCTTCGAAAGAGGGGACACAAGGAAACGAGGCGGAAGGGCCCGTACCCCGGATCTGTACATGCTTCCAGAAGCAGAAGGTGGATGGCAGGGCCGAGGCCCTCGGAATTGTGGCAGACGTGGAAGTGCCTAGAGCCTGAACTTGTCATTCGCAAGGCTACCCAAGTTGAGTTGAATTGCCCTGACCAGGTATCGCGAAGTATTAGCTCGCCTTGTCGGCCACTGAAGCTCTTGGTTCACAACTGCCATTTGTATCGGGATGTAGAAGCCCAGTTGACTCGAACCACCTGGGCACTGAGTATTTAACGACATGGCCTGGCCATAAATGCCTCGTTGCCCTTGTGTTGCTTTCTTGATCAGTATCCTGTTCGTGTTGTGCTCTTGAGTTATTTTTGGTCTTGAGCTTCATATGCCCTGGAACTAGGCAGCAATCCCTTGAGCTGGAGTGTACATGATTTCTCCTAATACACGAACTTGCGTTCAGTATCGGGAACTTTGTGCCACCGACGTAAAACTATTCCAGCATCAGACTTGGCGATACGGGTGACTGTGGAATCCCCCAAAGATAGTGCATGATACATGGTTAGGACTAGAGCATAATAATCAACAAGTGTGTACACAAAAAGTCGAGACCCGGTGCCTTTGGTTATGAGCTACAAACGTTGATCCTCGACCAGGAGGAACTCCTTTTGAAGAATGCAAGCACAGTGATAAATGATGCTTTGGCCTCGAGGAAGCACTAACTCGCTACGGATGACCAGCTGTTTGAGCTACCGGCACACATTGATGTAGTCGATATTGAGGCATATTAACAGCTGGGCGTTGAAGCCATCATGGGCCAGCTAGTGCGAGGAAACTACGGCTCTGATAAACAAAACGATTCAGATAGAACGACTTAGTAGTTCATATCCAACCAGCTTCTCTCACTAATGGGGCTCGTGCAGTTATTAGATATCGTTGTTGAAAGTTGTCCACGACGGGGGCAACCCGCCGCGGGTTGATTGATGTACAGTTCTACAAAAGAAAGGTGCTCAGAGGACAAATATCGAGGTCCGATGAGACCGGTATTCCCAAATCTCCCAGATTCAACTCCTCGAATTGATCGGTCTCCAACCAGCCCTTCCCAGGCGTCCTCAGCCGGGGAGGCCCATGTCTATTCCCACTTATCCTTTTCGTCTACCACGACCAGCACTGATTGATCCTTACAACTCCTGCTCCATACAAGAGACACGCTTAATGGTGAGAAGAGGCCTCGCCGTGGTAACCGACGAGCTTGAATCGACCGATGATCTCGCCAACGGTGAAGAAGCCGAGAACCTCAGCGGCGACGACACCACCAGCGGCGAGCTGGGCAGGGCCGATATTCCGCACCTGCTGGATGGCGTTCTGGGAGGACTGGATGAAAGTGCGGTTCTGGATGGACTTGATAAGGCTCTGGTAGGTGGTCTGGAAGGTGGCCATGTTGCTATCGGAGGGGCATTAGCCGGCAATCCCGTCAATGTGAGAGACAATTGCAAAAAGGGACTCACGGAGGGCTCATCTTCTGGTTGTGGAAAATGAACTTGCCAAGCTCAAGGCCGACCTTGGAGTAGTAGACAACGAAGGGAACTTGTCCTGTTTTGGGCTGTCAGAATTCAATAGCCGGCGACAAACACGAGGGTACACATACGCTCAATGAAGCCAACAACCTTGCCCGTTCGTCCGCCAACCTTGCCCAGAGTGCTGGCAACACCCTTGGCGTAGCCAGCAATAGCAGGGCCAGCAGTAGATGTGACACGCGAAAGGCCTTCCTGGGCCTTGGAAAAGGTCTCCTGAGCCTTAGCAGCGGCTTGCTTTGTGGACTCGGAAGCCTTCTGGGCAGTGGTGCTCTCGAAGCGTCGGGCGGCGACGCGGAGAGCCGGCGAGCGGAGCATGGGACGGGCGAGGGACGACATGGCGACGAATAAGGCTGTAAAAGAGTGCGAGATGCCTCGTAGATTCGATATCGGAGCTCCGCGGGGTGAAAGGACCGGTAGCGGGTGGTCAATTGATGGAGTCGAAGCTGGGTCGTGATCTTGAGTGAGGTCGTCTGAGGGAGAAAAAAAGCTCGGGAGAACTCGCTGGCTGGTGGTTGGAGCCGACGGGCTGTGGCGCTAAACCGCTCTGGGACCCATAGCCGCGCTGTACTGGGTGAATGGCAACAACCACTCTGGATTTACTTCTTTCCTTGAGATACATCGCGTAATAAAACATCATTTCTTTAACCGGAGTTTCTGATTTTATCATCACCATCACTCACTTCGATACTAACGTGACACATCACAATCTACACTTTTCAAGACTCGGCAAAAATTCTTCACATATTTTCATATTCTCATGTCTATGTCCCAAATAGAGGCTACTTGTACAGTCTTCTAACAGACTCACACCTCGAACTAAAAAAAATGTATATATACGCCAAGCACCTGATTTATCTTGTTCATCATCATTTCATCTCTTATTCCAGACTCTGGATCATGACCTTGATCGATCCGCTGTTGGGGTCAGCAGAGGTCTTGAACGCCTCGATGGCATCCTCAAGCTTGAACTTGTGAGTGACGAGTCTGGAGAGGTCAATCACGTTGTTCTCAATCAAACGAATGGCTCGGGGCCAGGTGTTGCAGTATCGGTACTGCAGCTGAATGTCGACCTCTCGTACACTTGCGCGCATGAAAGGAATGTTGATTTCGTTCTTTCCAACACCAATGATGAAGACCTTGCCGCCAAACTTCATAGCCCAGACAGCAGCCGCAATGCTGCTCTCAACACCAGTGCACTCCAGAGCAATGCTGGGCTCAATGCCGCCAAAGCTCTTGACAATGGCCTTGGCTGAGTCCTCAGCAGATTGTCTCTCGACCTTGTGTGTGATAACGCGGGGGCAGAGCTCCTTGGCGAAGGCCAACCGGGTCTCCGAAATATCGGTGATGACAATAGGCGAAGCACCGGCAGCGGCACAGCACTGAAGGGTGATCAATCCGATAGGTCCAGCACCGCAGATCAGGACGGGGTCTCCCAGAGCGACCTCAGCTCGTTGCATACCAGCCAGGGCAACACTGAGAGGCTCGAGCAGAGCTCCGTTCTCGAAAGACATGTTTCCAATCTTGTGGCACCAGACAGCGGGGTGGTTGATGTATCGGCGCAGCATACCGGGGACAGGAGGGGTAGAAAGGAACTGGACGGTTTCGCAACCATTGTATCGGCCAGTGAGGCAGGGCTCGCAGGTACCGCAGGGGATGTTGGGCTCGACAGCGACTCTGTCGCCAACCTTGAGATGGCTAACAGAAGGGTGCACGGCGATAACCTCGCCAGCGGACTCATGGCCCAGGATGTGGTCGCCCTCGACGATCATAGGGCCGATGCAACCGGCGTGCCAGAAATGAACATCGGAGCTTTACCCTTGTTAGTAACTATTCTGGGCGAGGCGGGGTCGAGAATATGAGGGCAACTTACCCGCAAATACCAGTGCTTCGGATAGCAACGCTGACCTCGCCGTGCTTCAGGTCAGAGCCGGACTTGACAGCCTCAGCAGAGGGTTCAGCGGCGTTCACCCAGAGGTCATGGTTGGGGTTGGTGTAAACACCAATGTTGGGCTTGAGAGTTGACTTAACGTCTGCGACTCCGTTACCGTCGACTGCTGAGGGGCTCATGATGGGTGGTGTGTGTTTGATCTCGTTTGCGCTTTGAGGTCTAGTCTTGGTCTTGTTATACAAGTCGAGATATCTTTAAATTGGAGAAGAGTGAAAAGGCACGAGAAGAAGTGATCAGCCCGCCATGACCGAGGCACAATGGCTCTTTTTAAATCATCCCCTCTTCCTTACACGGAGAAAAATTTGGGGTCATGCGCGCTCCTATCGGTATGTTTGGTTGCCTGAGTATGGCAAATGTGATTCCCCACGTTGAAACAAAAACGCAGGGCCTCGAGATCCGACGCGCCAAAAGCTCTCCCACGTCGTTCGCTTGAGGGGATTTGTGGGGTTTGCCTCGGTGGAGGCTGTATCACCCACTGCATCTCGACTCCCGCGCCAATCACAGGGACCGGCCCGGAAGTTCCAAGACGCCATCCCACTGCAACGGGCTTCTAGTTCCAAAGTGGCTGCTGGTTAACTCAGGTCAATTCGCGGTTGAATTCATTTTCCAGCTTTTTGCCGGCCCGCTAGGCAAGCTTCATCAGGTCAGATATCCGGCCCCATGTCCATGATCCTGCCACCGGCTCAGACAAGAGAGCACGAAGACGCATGCTTGTTTTTGAAGGGTCCGGCATATTGCTGCAGGGCTCTCCTTCATTGTTACTGTGCAGTCGTGAAGCTGCCGGCAGCTCTCCGGTGCTGGCTTACACCTACACTTACGACCGGGAATGCAGCGTGTCCTTGACGTCGACAGTTTAGTGACATTCTTCCGGCGGAGCCAAGGAGGCGTTGGTGCATTAGGGGCGCCTCTTAACTGGTACGGCTAATACTACGATTGGAGCTGTGAGCGGGTCCAAATTCAATATCCAAATTCTCATCTTCAAACTATCTAACTCAACGTTACCTTTTGGGCGAGCCAATGTGACCACGAAGGGTTATATCTGGAGGCTTCTAGATCGTCAACCGGGCCAATCGCGGTGTGCTGACCCTGCTCAAACCCTTCCATTTGCACCTGTTAATCTTCGGGTCGGACAGTCTGATTCTGCCCTAGACTGCTGAAAGTCTCGGCGGACCAGGTCTTTATCCGTATCTGTGGGGGACAGGCGTGCGTGCCAGGGGATGCAAGCTCAGGCTCAGGGGTCCCCTACATTTACCTGCGGATCCTATTTCTAGAATTCGAAGTCATAAGAACAATAAATCTCTTCGAGTCAGCTGCTAAACTACCCGGCAATATCCTGACCGTCTGGATAGTTTCAGTCATTTGATGCCTTGGGATAGAAGCAAGCACGCCAGGCCAGGTCTGAGCTGAGCTGATACTGATACCGGGCCGCCAATTCTGTCTCAACTCCTGCATCGGTATTCGCCAAACTCGTATCACCGCCATCAGAAGCAATATTCCGAGCCACTGACAACTGGCTGGCAATACGTACTGGAAGCAACCTGGAGGCTTACAAAAATTTACTGCAGCGATGTTGTTTGGCCCAACAATTCGATGCCCCGAGGTGAACCCAGGCCCAGTCAGTCTCCTCACGCTCACCTCACATTGATGTCTTGGAGCCAACAACATAGACAAAAGGCGGGTTTATCATGATATATGAATCGTATGCTCAACAATTTAGCCTCTTATCAGCCAAGACTAGCCAGAGCTTAGGTGGGTACCACTGTCACAAAGCATCATGGGTATTCAAAAGCCGGTCACAGCAATTGCCTCAGGCCCGCGGGGTAAATCGATCTTGACCTTTTGCTCCCATCAATTCCCGTCCCAATCGGCGCATCAACTCAATTGATTGTTTCTGGAAGTGTTCGTGTTAATCTTCCGAAGCTCCTGCAAAAATGGGCATAGCACGGTAGCAGTGATGGCGGGACTTAACGTGGTGCGACTGCCCCTTGCCCTTTAGACCAGGCTATTGTTCCCGTGCAAGCTCTCGAGATCTTGCATGCGATTGAGCATAGAACGAGACCACCTATAAGGAGACAATGGCTTCATCATTGCCGAGGCTCGTGACCACATGGCATCATGAGTAAGCATTGACATTGACCCAAATTCTGGAAAAACTCCAGTCTCGTTGCAACCTCAGCCGCGAGCTTGAGACGTGATATGTGCCATCTCATGTCTCATGAGCGATTGTTGGACATATGATCGCGATTCAGCAACCTTTCATTGCGTTTTCAACAAATATGCAACTGGATGAAAGACTATACACGGAGAAGAGAGAAGACAGGGGCATAAGTATCCGTGGGTATCATCAAGTTGTCCCTCCAAACTATTATACAGATACAATTAGATCAATCTTTTGCGATTGGTCTATCCTGTTGAGGCAGCTTGGCCCTTTTGCTGCTTTAACTTCTCCTCGAACTTTTCGAATTCCTGCATGGCAACCTCCTCCTCTTGATCCATCACTTGCTTGACGCCCTTGACTTCCTCAATCTAGGGAAATATTAGCACAGAACATACAGTATAAGACAAGACCAGAAAACTTACATAATGCATCAGCATGCCCTCGATTCCATTCTTGAGGGTAACAGTGCTAGAGTCGCAAGTACGGCATGCGCCTCGCAACCGTAGATGAACGTATCCTTCGTCATCAAAACCTCGGAAATCGATGTCGCCACCGTCCTCCTGAATAGCTGGTCGAATTCGCGTCTCAAGAAGCTCCTTGATCATGCCAACTACCTCGCTATCATCCTCGTTATATGCAAGGCTGTCTTCCTCGACATCCGCGCCGGCCTCGCCCTCACGGCGCTCAGCAACGTTAACAATTGTTTCACCTGCAGTGATTGCTTCTGTGATGAGAGCAAATATCTCGGGTCGGATGTGTGCCCAGTTGGCATCAGCAGCCTTTGTAACAGTGATAAAGTCGGCACCGTAGAAAACCGAAGTGACTCCGTCAATGTTCATGAGCTTGGCGGCGAGCGGCGAGGGATGCGGAGGTGATATAGTCGCTCGAGGGTTAAGGTACTCGATAAAAGGCGTAGAAAAGTCCTCGGGAACAACGCGATGGTTCGGTAGGAACTTGAGGGCATCGGGGTTCGGGGTGCCCTCCGTCTGGATAAAGATAGTTCGGACGCCGCTACCGACGCCAGCGAGGCCCGGCATGATCGTTTGACGACTGTGCTGTCGCTGCGCAAGTGGACGAGAAGTAGACGAAACGGCGGGGAGCTGAGATCGGACTGTGCTGAGTGAACGAGTCCATCGTGGAACTGCTCGGTAAGATGTCTCGGTGACGGGCCGAGTGAGGGCGGCCAGCGTCCGTGACACAGCTCTGGAGGATACCATGACGTAGGGTTTAAGGGCGGTATATAGGCAATGGGAGGTTGTACAGAACGCAGAGGGTAAGAAATATCAATATATGGATAACGTAGAGATTGACTTTAGCAGTGCCTCATGTAAGAGAGGGAAAAAACCGTTTCGGCGTTGACGGCTATGATATCGCAACTTTTCGCCGCTCTCGGTATTGTGTAACTTAGTTACTAGCCCGTGATAGGCCCGAGCATTAGTAATGCGTGAGCTACCTATGATGCAAGGGCAATTGGAAGCGCAAGTCCCGCGGCTGAGTGCACGGACCAATATTTGCTTTTTTTCTGTCGCTGTTGCTGGGGTCCAACCGCCGAGCGCGCAATGACGCGGGGGACGGGACCCCTTGAACTTTTTTGTATCTTTTTTTTTCCCCCGTTGGAAAACGCAAACCGTAAATTCGAAATCATTGTACACTACTTTATCGGAACTGTCTTGTTTAGCGGTTTGCTTGGACTG
The DNA here is from genome assembly GCA_030411635.1 of Fusarium sp. MBC 119. Lineage (NCBI taxonomy): Eukaryota > Fungi > Ascomycota > Sordariomycetes > Hypocreales > Nectriaceae > Fusarium > Fusarium sp. MBC 119. The sequence goes on from JAPERM010000089.1 coordinate 367,835, forward strand.
TTTGATTTCATAATGTCGGAACCTCAAGAACAACCGGATACGTCAACTCAACAATCGGACGAAGCTCCTGCGCCAGCCGATCAAGCTCAACCTGAAGCTCAAGAGGGAGATGGAGATGCGACAACAACACCAAAGCCTTCACTTTGCGGTGTATGCAACGTGAACCCGCCCAAGTACAAATGCCCACGATGCCGTCTTCCATAGTAAGATCCACCACTTTTAAGCAAGCATCCTTCAACCGAATTGCTAACATCTGTTTCTGTAAAGCTGCTCTGTTGCCTGCAACAAGATACATCGTGAAAACCACCCTCCTGATCCCGAACCAACGTCTCAACCCGAACCGTCACAATCGCAACAGCCCTCGCAGCCTCAACCTCAACCTTCCGACCCTTCAAATCCATTCCACGCCCTCGATACGTCCGACAAGCTCCGTCTTCTCTTCCGGAAATACCCCAACCTGCCCCAACAGCTCCTTCAGATCGATGCTGCCACACTGCCACCGCCCGAGGCCAAATCTGCGATTCCTGCCTCCCTTCTCAAGGGTCTTCCCCCGAAACAGGAGACCTGGAACCACGATATTGGCATACAGAACGGCAAAGAGGCGTTGCGAAAGGCTCGTCGCGCGCACGGCGAGCAAGGCGATGCCATTCGCGAGTATTCAGAGCTTATTTTACACCTTATCAATACCGACGATGCCAATGCAGATGTCGATAATATTCTGCGACAGCAGCTTGCGCAAGAGGATACGAAACTCATCGAACGCCTGATGGCGCAGGAAAAGCGCTGAGTTGACTTTTACACGACGAACAATTGCAAATCACGATAATGGAGATGCATGGTTTGCGTTGGTAAAACACAAAAGAAATATCTCTTGATCTGAGCCTGAATAATTTATCATAATAATACAATAGTAATTGGTAGGTCATCCCCATTACTCCTTAATACCATTCCTCCATCTCATTACCCTCGCTCTCATATAAATGTCCTTTCCTTCGCTAATGCATGAAACGTTTCAGAAATCCGGTTTTTGGGGACTTTGGGGAAGTAGATGATTGTGATGTCGTTTCAACGACATAAGGAACCTCTTTCTCTTCGCTTGGCTTTGGCTGGCTCACACTGGTCTTTCGATGCTTGAGACCTCCCCACTTGGAGTCTCGTCGAACCTTAACAGGCTGATCGCTCTGGGACCAGTCTACACGGTGTATTTCAGCGGCACGTTGGGGGTTAGCCATACCGGCCAAACTACCTCTCCGCGATCCCGAGGCGCCGGAGCTGTTTTCTGATCCCCGACGGTGGGGAGGGCTATTTCCACCAAATTCTTGCCTGAAGGGAGTCGTGGGACCAGATTCCCGCGCAAATGGCGAAGATACATCTGAGAAGCCTGACGAACTAGCAGATCCTCGTCTTGCGGTGGGTGCGTTGTTCCCCTGGAAGCCACCAACACCCGTGGAATCTCTCCGGAATGGGGACTGGGGCTGAGGATCACTCTTTCCCCACATGTCGCCTGTGCTCATTCTTCGGGGCAGTTCAGGCCGGCCACAGATGGAACCTCGAGTGCTCTGCTTCTTCTGCTGAGCTGATCCTTCATCCATCTCAGCCGTGCTGGCCAACCTGGAAAAGTTGTGGGCGCCGTTTGGTCTGCCACTGCACAGACTCTGTGCTCGTCGGTACTGCCTGTTGTATTCTTGCAGTGACATGGTGCCATTGTTCATGGAGTGAGGACCGGGAACGGGCTTCATCCCTTTGGGTGGAGCCTTTTGCGTGATGGGCTCAACAGTTGTGGTACGGGCAAATTGTTGCGCTGCCACTTGAGGAACATGCTTATAGCGAACTGGCTTCTGGGCGTCTTCCTCGTCTTGCTTTTGCAGTTCATCGCTGTAGTTGGAACCCCTGAACCGCAAGGCGTCAAATATGCTACCACGACGTGGAGGCTTTGAAGGGGAGGGCAAATTGATCTTGTCGTCCATCTTCTCCTTCTTGGCAGATTTTGAAGACACCATGGTTGTGACTGATGAAGGCGGGTACATTGGAGGAATAGTTCTGGGTGATGGTGCACCCATACTTCTGGCAGACATTGGAGGCTTGAGTGAATTTTCAAGGTGGACTGACTGCCCAGGTTGACCGTCAGGCTCAACGGAAAGGTCGCTCAACTTGGCGCTCAACTCATTGGGGTCCAAGGGCTGAATCTTAAGGGCCTTTGGTCGATGCCTTGGCCTGCCGGAGCTATTTGTCGTGGGTGCAAATCTGTGGGAAGGCTCTTCCATCGAGGCCCCCGTTGTATACAGCATTGTTGTAGTCATCTTGGGCAAGCTGGGGGTGGACTTGGAGAAGTTGAAGTTCAAGTAGGGTGAGATCCCAACGGATTGAATGCCACTGTGTCTACAGTAGAGACGTCGACCACAGCAGTAAGGCTGTTGCAGGTGGTTAAATCAAGAAACAAATGATCGATCAACCGCTTCCTTATATCCGAAGATGAAAGTCGGAGCAGTAACGCTGTTCCAAGATGTTCACTTGCACGCTGGGGTTCCTGGCAAGATAAATGTTTTCAGCTAGGTACAAGTGACACGGTTTCCCATGGCCATGACTACGGGTTTCTTAGCAAAGTATGTCAAAGCCGTCGAGGCCTGGCCCACTAGGGGAAAGTTTGAAGTCGTCCACGATGGGCGTCAATCGATCCGCAACACCATCGTGGCGTAATTGGTTTGTACCTCGACGGCGAGTTGGTGGACCGGTCCGGCTCGAGGTTATTTCAGTACGTTTGTCATGATCGGCCTATGTATGGTTTGCGTTCCTGATCGCCGAAAAGGGGCATCTTCTCGGCACCCAGTATTTGATAAAACCCTATTATTTGGACAAGACTGCTTTCAGTCGGAGACGACGCAGGTAAAGACAATGCGTACTCATTAACGTTCAGTTCTATGGGGTTGCTAGACATCGTTCAAGGTCAGGATGTAAGACATTCGAGAACACATCATGTCTCAAACCAGAGTCGGGCATCAGGGACAACATGATTTGTCTCGGTCACTGTCGAACGGGCAACAAAACTTGTATGGTTAGTAGTATGACGAAGCAGTCGGATCTCGCGGTACTCAGCCTACTGTAGCTGATGGGGCATGGTGTTGATGTGGATGAAATTCCAGTCGAGGGCCAGAACTAACAAGACCACAACCCACCCAGCCAACCAACCACAGCTGAGTGCCATATATTGAAGGTCACGGAAGCATCGGTCCCGTAAATCTCGCCCTGAAGAGATGTTCTTCAAGCACTTTATTTAAGTGTGGTAGTTCGAGTTTGAGTGGTGCCTCAAGGATCGAGAATTCATCATGACATTGTGATCATCCAAGAAATTTCCTTCTTTATGGCCAGATATGCAACAGTTGTTTCGGCAACCAACGACAGATGCAAATTCAGTATCGACTTACCCATCGGATATAGAAGATCGCCAGATACATGCTTGATCTCGAGCCTATTCCATCGGTTGGCACGTACCAACTTGTACTGACAAGCCTACGCCATTCACTTGGAATAAAGTTGCGGACCTCGAATCGGTGGCGCTACGCTTCGCGGGACGGCTCCATGACAATTGACAGGACTCGCATGGCGGCTCGTGCTTTTGCTGGTTTGGGTGCTCCCGCTTTTGGTCTTGGGAATGTGCCAAGACAAATGTCGCTCGCAAACTCTACTACTAGACACCGATGAGGACAGCGCCTCCCGGAGCTTGGTGATGGGCCCTAACCCGCGGTACGCGAATCTCCTGATACCGCTTAGTTCGAGCCAGTCATGCCACCTTTGTGCTATCCCTCTAACGTTGGGTCATTGTTGTTGATGGATGTGATGAAACGTGACGGATAAGATTGGTTGTGCTTTTGGCGTCGATAGGCTTGTGGCGAGGTCAGAGGCTTTGACTGCGCAAATCGGAATCTAGGACAATTCGCTTTAGCGAACTTTGTGGTAAATATCAAAGGTAGATATTGCCCTTTGTTCCAGCGGCCGTTGCCCTTCCTCATATATGGGGGGTGCACGTTTCTATCCTCGCAAGCGCAGCTACCTGTCGTTAACTGATCTCATCGCAGTAAGGCCTTACTTGTGGCTGATCCGTTTTAACGTAAAAGAAGGGGCAGCTGTTCTGCCTCTGAGGACTCTGTCGTCTAACAGACTCGCAGGTCGAGGATATTTGATCATTGCCGCTTGAATTCGAGTAAGGAGGGATGACATAATTCGATGATGGTCCGTAGGAACAGTGGTTAGATCCTTGTTAGCTGTCAACTATCGAAGTTTGCTAGATGGATCCTTTTCCCATGAATCGTGCACACGTAGTCATCACACGAGTTTGTGAAGTCCCATGTGGAAACCAGTCATAGTTCCTTAAGAGTCAGTTTAGCACCAGTTTCCGATGCCCCACCACGGAATGAGGTAAACAGTACGGAAACGGAAGAACGCTAAGAAAGTATATCGTGGACGAGTTCACGATAGTTGGAAGCTGGCTCTTAGGAGAGCCGGACCTATGTACCTGACGCTCTGCATTCCCGCCATCGTTTTGGAGAGGGCAGGGAGGATTGCTTGAGAGACAGTCCATGGCAATGAACGAGGCCATGGATTATTCCTGAAACGAGGGACAAAGGGTCCAACAGAGAGCCCAGACGCCAAGAGAACCCTTGATCGGCATGTATAGAAATAATTGTTTCGAGACACACCAGAGACGTCTATAGTTGGGCCCTAGGGCGTAAAGCCTTGTGTCGATACCCGGACGTTGGGAGGCCTGGATCGTTACCTGCTGGGCAATCGGCGCAGCTGGGCTTGATGTGCTGATAATCAGGGTCCAGAGTCCGTTACGAAGAGAAGTGCGGCGGCGCAGAAGCGGCTTTCCCCCGGAATTACGTTTCTTGGGCCCCGAGAAGTCGGTCCCACGGAAATGCACTTTCAGGCAAGCCTTCGTTCTGTTCCCATGAGGCTTTCAAGCCTCGATCGGTCACTGTTGAAGTGGAAATGGCATACTGCTACGGAACCGAGCTCGCACGAGGGCGTCCGAGCGTCGAGATGGCGATTCGTGAGATGTTCCCTGGGGAGAATTTAAGGCCTGAGTTGTCTGTATCAATGGGATAGGTCGGCGGTTTGTGTGAGTGCTGAGGACGCTACCGCCATATCTCAAAAGGCCCTCTCAGTCTGACGCCTTCGGAGAGAGCTTGGCCCCTCTCATCATGATGGGTGCGGGCGCTCAGAGTAACCTGGGTCATGCTGTGCAACTAGCCGTAGGTTCATGTCAATGACAAATATAGACAAACGATGGAGATGACAAATGAGGATAGAAACGTCGATAGATGATGTCAGATGGAAGTTGAAGATTCAACGTTTAGTACCTTGCATTGGTTGATAACTGTAATCCGTGGGATCCTATGGCGTTTAGTGGTGCAGGTGAAGGTGGGGGACGAGTGAATGAGGTACGAGCTGTTGCCATGTGAAGGCCTGCAATATCCACCTCTTGAAATACATACAGATTAGGAAGGCTTACCTAGAGTGGAGAGGAAGAGCCCAAGATAGAATTGATGGTCTATTACGATAACTTTGGACAAAATTACGATAAGAATCATAAATATACTACGTGACAACTTAGAATCCTATAGTAGCTTCTATGAAGATAGCAATCTGCCAAATCTTGAATTGTAGCAAGACGAGCTCTGGGCTCGTTCTTCATCCTGGTGAGGTAGGTATGTATGAGTTGATTATCAACAAGGGACTTCCATTGACGATTGACGATTAATTAAACATGGATAGGTTCCAGGTTGGCTAGAACCAACAAGTGCAGGGGTATCTCCCTGCCATCTATCGCTGCGTGCTCTTGTCAATGGGTAGGAGAGCGCCAACACAGCACATGGGATTGGATCCTTTAGTGATGGATGGGCAGACGAAGCGAAGCGCGTGAACACCACTGCAGTGAGCGACGGCTATGATGATGTAAGGAAAGTCTAGGAGGATTATGTGAGTGAAGGCGAATGGGCTCTTATAATAGGTCAATCTGCCCAGACAAGGCACAAATAGCTGAGCGCCCTTGCCTGGTGTCATTTTTTGTTGTGCCGTTGTTATTATTATCGTTGATCTTCACCACCCAATTTAAAGCAAACCTCAAAACAACGCCGAGAAATGAGTTAACTGACCCGACGCTTTGAACCCAGCTTCCCTAACTGGAAATAGTCGACCCAACTAAGGTTGCCGTACCTTAGACCATCCGCTCCTAAAACGTTCCCTGTTCCGAGCCCGTGGCTCGGTTCCAGCTCTCTTCCCCTCTTTGTGCCAGATTCGACATTTCGCGCAGTTAAACTTGAAGCTTGATATTTTGTGCTTCATTCCTTTGAACGCGTCCCTTTGGACCCGACGACCTGTGGCCTCCGTCCAAGCCAAAGGTATCCCCATACGTCGCATACGCATCCACTCTTCAACCACGCCGCCGGGTCCCCGTTACAGCGCATCGTAGCGCATCGTCTCCTGAAATCTGACGACTCTGGGCTGAGGTGCTGCCCCTCAGACGTGCGGTTTCGCTGCACCCACGGCGCAAGCAACATCATCGTCCATAACTTAACCTCAAGGCCCAACGGTTGGCTTGCAGTACAGTACAGTTTTATTGGACAGTACAGTATTAGGTAGATCCCCCGCCTGCAGACGGGATTGTAAATGTCCTTGGCCGTGTTGGCTACAGTCGGACTAACACGATGAGTTTCCAATAGGTTTCAAGCACTTGTCCTTGTCTTGGAGCTTGGTGTCTCAGCTCTGGGCTTACCTCGTGTATTGCTTCAGAACAGCGCCCGGCGCATAGCTCGAGTCAATTCTCAATTTGGGTTGTTTTTAGCTTTCAGAGCCTACTAATTAAAGACATTCTACTTGTCTGTCTGTCTGTCTGTCTGTCGCACAACTTTTGGCCAGGTACACAGCGTTTGTTAGGTCCCGCGGTATCTGCGCGTGCCTCCTCGCTAGCCAAGGTACCACCAATTGGACATCCATCCAATCCATTCCGTTGGTCCCCTCAGGTACAGACTGTACTTAGCTACAGTGCAAGCATTGTCGGTCAGTAACCTCGTCTCCCTCCCTCGTTTGTTAGCCTTTGGTTACTTTTAGTGTCTTCTTGTCTCTCGTTACTCAACCACAAACGTTCTTCATCCTTTCTCGATTCTCCCCCGTCTTTTCCGTCTACCGCGGTTTTAGCCCCTACTGCAACTTAGCACCCCGAACTCTCCACGAGTTCTTCCCTCCCCGCAAACGCCACAGGGTTTGGTTTCCTCCACCTGGGCTATTGGCTTCCAATCTATCCTCTCTATGTTTCTCTATACCACTCGGCCTAGTCGCTGAAGTTGCGACCATGCAGCCCAATCATGCTGGTTCACGACGTGCTCACTCAAATCCAGGCATTGCGGCTACTACGCCCGGCTCTGGCCCATATCCCGTAGCCAGTTCCGCCTTTCTAGACCCCAATATCGAAAGCGACTCCGATCCTTCTGCGCCCACCAGCGGTCATCGAGACTCGGTCGGTTCAATCGTCGACGATCCCTTCTTTCAGACCTACGATCCCGCAATCCAAGCTGCTAAAGCCTCCGACGACGACGAAGACAATCACTCTGATGGAAGTTCCGTCTATCAATCGCTAGACGACGAGGACCACGAGCATCTTTTTCACGACATAAAGGGCCATAATTTTGACACCACAAGCAAGTCAGCTCATCGCAAAGGCGGCGGCAGAGGAAACAAGCACAACCCGGAAAGCGATGATAACGAACCCAGCCAACACTGGCCGCCTCCCCGTCGAGAGTCTCTGACCGCCACACCTTCGTCGTACTGGGTATGTAACATCTCCCATCACATGCGGCCCCACCCTAGCTACCGCGGGGCATTGTTGCTCGACATCAAGACGGATACTAGAGGCAGTTATGCGATCAACGGCTGACCACAGCTCGCGCTCTACAGTCACAAACTTCCCCAGTCATGGAAAGCTTTAACATCGCCGTCATCGGTTCCACCGGCGTTGGCAAATCATCTTTTGTCCAGCGGGTCCTGGGCCTAACTCGACCACCAATCTCCAATGCCTCCAGTGTTCGCATGCTGGTAGACAACAATTCTCACGCTGTGACCTTACTCGAGCTGGACCTGGAGTACTTCGAATTGGATCCTGCGCAGCCAATTCAATGGCCAAAACAGATCAATGGACATATTGTCCCTCGCGTCGACGCTGCTCTAATATTATATGATGTCACAAATCATGAATCTGTCCGTGAGCTGCCTCAAACATTAGGTATGAAATGGACTTTCTTTGCAGGATAGAAAGTTGTACTGAACAATTCCAGCGGCTCTCACAAACTCTGGCCTGCCAGCCAGCCTAGTAGCCTGCAAATGCGAGACCCCTGAAGCAGAATGGCAGGTCAACGCTGAGGCCATGGCAACTCATAAATTATTCAAATCTTGTGTTTCTACATACAAAATTTCTTCAGATGACACCGAGGTTGCTAAAACATGCCTGCACACCATCCTGAGGGCTGCCATAGCACATCGGAGAGGTGAGTGGGCCAAGGAAAATAGCCAGTGAAATCTTATTGATAGCGGGTTTAGAAGAAAACGGCGAGACAGTATCACGCAGGAGAGCGCAGTCTGCTGCTAATCTCGAAGCTCCAGACGCTGTTAGTGGACGCCCGATTAGCCAACACAGCAAGCACAGCCGGGCGAGCTCCGATTTCTCCCTGCTCAAGGGATTCTCCAACCCTCCGATCAGTGAAGGCTATCGAACACAAACATCTCGTAGCCCAAGGCTAGGCCAAAGCACAAGCCCCAACCCAAACGCGGCATCCGAGATGGGAGATTCAGGTCAACCACAAACACTTAACAACATGTTGAGGACTCCTGGCATTCGATTAGACAGACCAAGTACCGATTCATTCCTGGACGTGGATGAATCCGATGCGGAGTCTTATCGTTATTCCGATGACATACCGATACTTCAAAGAAACGACGATAATATCCTGGACAAACAAGCCAAGATGGCGGGTGTATCATTCGACGACTTGGTGGATCGCCTTCTGGCTCCTCGGCTGACAAGAATAGACAACAACTTTTCTGATGTCTTTCTCTGTCTTTATCGCAAGTTTGCAGCTCCTGGAGAGCTTTTCACTGCTATATTGACTAGACTGGACAAGGTCAGGGATGACAAAACGGCACACTACCTCTCCAAGACGGCAACGCAACTTCGTATCATCGAAGTTGTGGCTAAGTGGGTGTCATCCTATCCCGGCGATTTTGCCCGTCCTCAAACAAGACGAAATCTAGAGGAATTCATCAGGCATCTAAGCACGGAGCCGATCTTCTCCATCGCTGCACAACATATGAGGCGCCACCTTCAATTTAATGTCGTGGAAGATGACGATACCGGTTGGGCGAACTCAGACGAGACCAGTGACAAACTCGCGAGCGAGATATTATCGAAGGATATGAACGAGTTGTCATCAGGCGTGAGTGTGCTAACAGTGGAGTCGGATACGGATGGAAGACCATCTGGAAGCTCAGAAGTTTCCCTCGCCGATCGAAGCAGCAGTGTCTCTAGCCAGGTGCACTTTCAAACTTATGAAGACTACGAAAGGGCAGCAGGTGTTTTGGAGCCTTCAGACACTCTGCCTATGAACAAATTCCGATATCATATCTTCATGGACATTCCAGACGACGATGTTGCAGACGAGTTAACCCGAATCGACTGGATAATGTTTTCATCAATCCGAATTCGCGATTTCGTTCGACATGTCAGCTTATCGGCGTCCCAAAAGGAGAGGTGCAAGAGTTTGAGGAATGTCAATCGAATGATTAATCACTTCAATCACATTGCCAAATGGGTGGCGAACATGATTTTGTTGCGAGACAAGGCAAAGCACCGAGCGCTGATACTGGAGAAATTCATGAACGTCTCGCTAAAGCTGCGCCAACTGAACAACTACAACGGACTTGCAGCTATCCTTGCCGGTGTGAACGGAACGGCTATCCATCGACTGAATCAGACAAGATCTTTGGTGCCGGCGGATGTACAGAAGAGGTTTGCGCGGTTGGGTATCCTTATGGGAACTCAAAAGAGCCATTTCGCGTATCGATTAGCATGGGAAAATTCTTCTCTCCCCCGTATCCCGTTTATTCCTCTCCACCGACGAGACTTGGTATCAGCAGAAGAGGGAAGCAGGACTTTTGTCGGTACGGATGGAGACCGCATCAACTGGAAGAAATTTGAGGTGCTGGGAGAGGTCCTGCTTCCAATTATGAAGAGTCAGGGCACATCTTACCCAAATCTGCAAAAGCATGATACTGCAAGGGAACTCATCTTGGGTTGCCGGATGCCAACGGACGAAGAGGTGAGATAATTTTGAAACTGGTTTCGTCAATGACATGAGCTAACTGGGTCAAATAGGACATTTATCAGCGAAGTGTACAAGTCGAGAGCGGCTCAGGGGGATTCGCTGAGCCAGCCAAGAAGAAGTTCCCGTGGTTTGCGAAATAGTCTATTAACTGCATGGAGTTTACGGAGCACGTATGCGCGTTGTAATTCAGGGTGCAGATACTGGTGGCGCATTTTATAGACATTTGGAGCTTGATGACTGGATATGGACGATGACCTACCTCTTGAGGAATTGTGCTGGGACTATTGTATCTTGGTTACTCAAGGTATCCTTGATTATTGGTACAAGAGGTAGTTGATTGCAAGCCATCGCATATTTTGTTACCATGTATAAATCACCTACATAATTACTTATGGATGTTCCTTCCTGTTTCAAGTCTTACCCACCTGCCTCCCCAAGTCAAGGAACTTGCCGGTATCCGATTCCTTTCTTGGGAGGTGCGCATTCTGGAGGCATGCCCTTTGCCAACCAACGGCAACTCTTTGAAATCATCTATCGTTCATATTATCGGTTTCGCTTCACCTCGAAAACACGTCCTGAACATGAGGCAGCAATGTCACCTACACTGCGACTCCCAACTCTTCGTGTGGCTGCACAACAAGCAGAGATTGAACTAACAGCAAAACCGTCGTTGAATATCGACCTGCCCGACAATGCACAACCTATTGCAACGATCGAAGATCTCTTGTCAGCAGTCAGGCACGATCATCTGTGGATCACTCGAGAAGGTGCTTGTTGCATTGAGGTATCAATTGCTGTCAATGGCCGCCCGATCCTAGAGAGTTCCCGTCTTGAGAGTATCATCGAGGCAATCAGCAATTGCGAGGTACCTAAGCTGCCGCTTCTAACAGCCCGACTTTTCACTGACTCAATCATTTAGGTTTGGGATCGCCTAGGCATTCGCCTTGAGTACATCAAGTCTTGCACGGTTCAGCTGCCGGGTCTCCTATCCTTCTCACTCCAACATCCGAACCTGTCGTCGGCCTTGGTATCTCCAGCCTCGGCATTGACTGCTCCTTTTCGAACTCTGCTGGTTGCAATCGATGTTCGCAAACCCGCCAAACGAAAAGAGCTCCTCGAAAAGTCTACCAGGACAAGCAAACGACGGAAGAGGATAAGCAAGTCGGAAGAAAGCTCAGAGTCAAACCAGGAAAGAGATCTATTGGAGACTCTAGAGCCAGTCGACCAAGTAGCTATCGAGAACTTTATATCCAGTCTGAATTTTCCGGTAAATTGTAACGAGCGGGAGTCCTTGCAGAATCAGTCAAGAACCGACGATGCGATTTGTATAGAATTGCTGGACAGCCTGCATTCCTCGTCGTTGATGGAAATTCTCTTCAAGCAATTACTACTAGCACCGGAGAGAAAGTACAGAGGTTATCATGTCTGGGGCTGCGGGCCAGGCTACTGTCTTACCAAGTTGGCGCCTGGAGTTTTTCACATGCCTTATCTCAAGGTACGTGTAAGGTGAAACATATTTTCGAGGTTCTAATAGCAACAACAGATCGTTTCAGACCGCGCCCAACTACTACCGGTCGTCGCCACCTCCCTAGCCCGTATGCAGCATGCCGAATCCCCAGCACTACGACAAAAGCTGGCAGACTTGCGATTGGGTGTTGAGGTGTCAGATCACTCACGCATTGAAGAGGTCGGCTTTGTGCACAGCATTGAGAAACGAGCTTAGGAGGTTCTCCTTGCGAATGCCCAAATACCCTTACTGGCAAGCAAGAGAAGGAATATGAAATCGGCGCGTGCCCCTCTAGAATCACAACATTCAGGCCCGCCAGTTACCAACGCGGACAGAGAACAGACAATCGCAGCAACCGAAGGGAGCCCGGCAGAAGCGTGGACCTACATCAAGGAGGAAAGTCAGGAAAATGCAACGATGAATGTAAGCTGGGATGCCATATCTATCTCTCCAGATATGACGAAGTACCAAGAGTATGAGGCAAACACAAGTCTAAGTTCTGGCTTTGTGGAAGTCTCTCACAATCCATGGAATGGTTCAGACCATAGCCCGACCTCTCTGAGCTGGCCACAGCAAGAACGGGGCGAGACAAACTGGCTTTGGGGCAATCCAGTCGTAGCACAGCAGGACACTGAGATGATGCTTGCGCGAAGTTGCAGTCAGATGACATGGATGGAACAAGGGGCAAACTTGACCACAGGGGAAGAAGACATGATGGGTGATCCAACCAACTTCCAGAATCTGGATCACTGGCTCACTTGCAGCAATGGAATATAGTATTGGTGGATTGAGATTTAATAACACAGAAGTGTCACTCGGGACGAGCGGATTTCATGTGAACAAAACTGACGAAGTATGATGATGAGGGTATAAAAGTTTATGTATTATGGTCGTCATATGCTAGACGCAGGGTGATAGTTGAAGCTGTCTTAGAAAAGTCGTAAGGTGAAAGATGGTCGGATTTCAGCCGATCCCAAAGTAGGCTGACCAAAGTGTGTTTTGAGTTCAAAGGTCCACTATAGTGTCGCGGTGAATGCGGATAAGATGATGTGAATTTATTTGGTCGCTTTTGCTGCTTTTGCTGCCTTCTTCTTGTCCTTTTTGTCCTGCTTGGCTTTGCGCTGCTCAGGCTTCATGGTAGCATAACCGATGTACCAAATGAGAACGCATTGTAGGATGACAGCAACAAGGACGACTAGGAGGATGGTGAAGAGAATAGGCTGGTCATTGAGGACGGCGACAGCCTCGTCCGTGGCGCCGATGGAAGAGAACCAGTCGAATTGACCCATGGTGAAGTGTAAGGCGGAATATGGAGTGGTGGACTAAACGTATGCTGATGTTGAGCCGTCAAATAAGTACAATGAACGAATTCGTATCGTGCGCCAGTCACGTACGGAATAAAAAGACAATATTATATGTCAAAGAAATAGAACAAGACGATTAGACTGATTGAGGTATGAGAAAGGAAAAGAGTCGAAGTGGAAAATGGAAGAGACCAAGCGCATATGTTGAAATGGCCCACAGTGAGTGCCCGGTGAGGACGGTGGAAGACCCCTAACGCTCACTTGGCTTCCAGGGGGTTACTGAGACGTTTCACCTTGTAACAAAAGTCGACTGATGTGAAGACGGACAACGATTGGCTGTGAGGAACTTAACATCAATTGAAGACAAAAGCAGGCGCTAACTACTTAGAAGAAAAGACAATCATCATCCGATAGGCTGAGCATCGTTAATCCTCCTAAAAAAGATTGTGGCGCATCACTGTACTCGGAGAGCTCTCTGGTCTTGAATGGGCCAACATGGGATGAAGTTGATTGAGACAAACATGTGTAATAACACGTGATCATATCCGGCGGGGAGAATCGAAGTTCCTGACTCGATGGTGCCTTCTGTTGACCTGAGCAATGGCCTTGTCTGATTGGCTGTTGTCATCCTCAGCCGCTAGCCGCATGGGGATCTTGTCAATTGAGATCTATTTCCTAGGTCCCAAAAAAAATCTCGAGCTCGTGTGAGAGAGAAAGAAGAGAGAGGTTCACGCCAATAAACTCGACCCCCTCCACTCGTCTTTCGAATCGATAACCTCCTCTCGCCTCTCTGAGCTCCTGCCGACCATGAGCGTCGCACGTCCGGCGCGCAACCTCCTCGGCAGGTGCCTCGCCTCGTCTCGAAACGTATCCGTCACCGTCCCCGTCGTACCATGCAGTCAATTCCATAGCTCGGCGCCCCGTTCGAAGCGCAAGTCTCGATTTCGAAATGTTACGGCTCAGGAGCTGGGTTTAGTCAAGGAGTCGGGCGAGTTCACCCCGAAAATGAACCAGTACAAGGAGGAGAGATTTGCCGAGTACACCAAGGAACAGAAGGACGCCCTCAACAGACACTACTCGGCACAGCAGCTCGAGGCCATCGAGCTGGGTGAAAAGGCTGTCAATCCCGAAGACCTCATCATCCAGGGTCGGTTACGTGATGACCCTTACAAGCCCAACTATATCGAGGACTACAGCGTGCTCGACCCCCGCTACGATATTAAGCCTGAGATCGAGGGCACACCCAGGGAGGTGCATTGGCCCGACCAGAGCCAGTGGATCGACGAATACGGAGAAAAAATGATGAAGATTACCGACAAGAAGACGAGCGACCAGCTCACCCGTGCCATGGTTCGGGCGTTGCGGCGTGTCAAGGAAAGCCAGGGCGAGGACCTGATAGATCTGACCGAGGAGGAGCTTAAGGATATTGAGAAGGACCCGGAGCTAGTCAAGCGTTACATCATCGCCGAGGACGAACCCGAGCCCGACGCCAACGCCTCTGGTCCTGAGTTTATGACCCGCGCCCAGGCTCTCAAGCTCGACGAGGCGGTTGAGGAGGCATGGAAGGCTGAGCTTGACAAGATCGTCGGCTTCGGCAGCCAGGGCGAGGTCGAGCCCACAAATCTCGAGCTCATCCAGGACGGCCCCGCGGGTGTTGACCGCACCTACACAGCTGAGGCTCCTGACCTGGGCAAGGTTCCCGGTGTCAAGGGTCTGTACAAGCACGCCGTTGACCCTGAGGATCAGGGCCAGGACGATTCTGGAAAGTACCAGGAGATCAAGCGCCTGACAGGCATGACCCTCAAGGACATTCGCTCGCTGCTCACAAAGGGTCTTGTGACTCGATGGGTCTCTAACCAGACTCGTCTGGGTAAGGTCCGAAGTACCTCTGTCGTTGCCATTGCTGGTAACGGCAACGGTCGTCTGGGTCTCGGTATGGCCAAGTCCACTGAGCCTGGTGTAGCTGAGGAGACAGCTCAGATGTTGGCTATTCGCAACATGAAGCCCGTCCGTCGATATGAGAACCGCACTATCTACGGCAACGTCTCTGCCAAGATCTCGGGTACTGTCGTTGAGCTGATGGCTCGACCTCCCGGTATGTATACATTCACCAAACCATAGACATATATGCTAACAAATCTTCTCAGGCTTCGGTCTTCGCTGCCCTCACCGTATCTTCGAAATGTGCCGCGCCGCCGGCATTCACGACATCGCTGCCCGCATGCCCCGGTCCAAGAACCCCATGAACTCGGTCAAGGCGGCGTATCAGGCGCTTACCCACCAGCCCGACCCCGAGCAGATCGCCATCGGCCGGGGCAAGAAGCTGGTGGATGTGCGCAAGGTGTACTATGGAGGAGCTGTATATTAAACCCACCCCCACACTCACACTCACGCACTATCTTGTATTACCAAAGAATCATGTATCTGTAGCCTGTAATAGAGGGTTTTCTCCCCCTGATGTCCCTGATGCGGTAGAAGAAGTAGTTGATGGTAGTGTAACATCACTTGGATAGCAAATGTCTTATTGTCTTGTGAAAATGTCGTTTCTCGTGTCGTATCTTGCTGGGTATCAATCCTAGTCTCTCGCACGTCTATATCCATCCCCTCAATCTCTTGCTCCTCTCAGATTTATTGCGCCGTCGATCCATCACCCCAGTCAATCTCCTGCTGCAAGACTATGCTGTACACACTGGCCTTGAGGAGCGTAAAGGCCAAGCTCGTCTTGCGTTCGAGCTCGCGCAGGCCGTCGAGGATTTCTGTGCTTGGGTTCGATGCGAGATGTTCAAGGACAGTGGCCAGCTATGGAGCTCGTTAGTCATTATTACTTGGGCCGAAAGAGAGTCTGGAGAGAAGGAATGCTCACTTTGTTCATATTGTCTGCTAGACGCACATACTCGTCGAGAACCTCTTGCTCCAGCGGTGTGAGCTCAGGCGGGTCTAGAAGACTGCCAGATTGTGTCTGATCCATGATGATTGCTGTGGTCGGCCAATCAATCACGCGTGGAAAACAGCAATGGTGAGGTGTTGTCGTTGTTAATGGCCAGGTGATATGTTTATTTGCGATCGACGCGGTTGTTGGAGGGGCTGTCCAACTTACTGATAAGATATCCATGAAAGTGGAACCCACCAGCTTACAATCAAAACACCATAACTGACTTAGCCTTAGACATCACAGGCATGAGGCGAATGTTATTGAAAAGGTGAATTCATACAGCCTTTTTACTACTAAACTCATAAAACAAGACGTAATGCTCATTAAAAGCAGCCAAACGCAAACCATGAATACTAAGAAAAGATGATCCAATGTCATCAGAGGCAGACCAGAAACCAGAAACCAAAACCCAGAACCCAGAACCAGACCAGAACGCTCCATCATTCAAATGCCTTGACAAACATGAATGGTATCCCAGCTAAATCAAACTTGTTGTCGTTACTCTTCCCGGTTAATTCCCATAAACCACCATCTCATTGCCCTGCACCGATCCTGTATCGGTGCCAACATTGCTTTCCGTCCATTCGCTTTCTGTGTAGCTGTACTCGCTGTAAGAATCGCCGTCCGTATACATATCCGTGCTATTCGTTATCACGGTTCCTCTGCTACTCCTTCTTAGCGTCTCATTGTCACTGTCACCGCCATCACCACCTTCATCATTGGCTGTCGACTGGAGAACTGTCGTCTCATCTCCAGAGGCGTCTACTGTCTCTGGCTCTAGCTCTGGCTCTGGCTCTGGCTCTGGCGCTGGCGCTGGCGCTGTCGAGCGGACATCCGCCTCATCGACCTCCTCGACAGTCTCGTTAACGGAGTTCTCCTTATCATTGTCGGCAAAGCCCTTGTCGAGATGACCACCCCAGCTACGCTTGCGGTATGCTTTACCGCCGCCCATGGGAGTTCGTACGCTCTGGCTGCGCTTGACACCACCAGATGCAACATTGTTGTTGATCTGGCTGAGCGAAACGATTCTTCGGCCTGCACCGGTCTGGGATGGGGCAGCCAGGTTTCGCTTGGCAGTCAACGCCATGCTCACCATGGACTTGCGGGCAGGCTGAGTTTGTTGAGAGTCTTCTTCCACGGTAGGCTTCTTGACTCGCTTGCGGTTCATAGCATCGCCGCCGTTCTTGTTAGCCTTGCCCATAAGAAGCACCCGCGAGTGGTCCATGACACCCTCGAGGATGCGGCGTTCCAGGTTCTCGGCACGAGACTCCATATCATGAAGCTCGTCCTTGCGCATGCTGAGGGCGGTCTCAAGTGAAGAGACATCACCAGTCAGGCGAGTCTTTTGGCGGATCAGACTCTCCTGCTCGGTTCGCAAGCTCATGACGCTCTGTCTGAGTCTCAACTCCTCATCTCGAAGGCTCATGACTGCTGCTTCGACATGGTCCTTCTCCGCAAGCTTGCGCTCAACGGAAACCAAGGTCTCTTGAAGAGTCTTTGTATGGTCCTCGTGTGCCTCCTCAATACGCCTCTTCTGCATTGAGAGGAACTGCGAGATGTCAGCCGCGGTCTTAACAACCGATGCATGAACCTGATCAAGTGTGTCGAGGCGAGAGAAGGCCTGGTCAGCAACGGAGGTGTGATCAACAAGCTTGTCGAGCTTCTCCTGTACCACAGCATCGTCATATCTACCATCCAAAACCAAATCAAGCTTCTCGCGGACAAGCGTATCATCGTATTTGGAATCCATAATCAAGTCGAGCTTCTCGCGAACAGGCGTGTCATCGTACTTGTGTTCGGCAATCACGCCCAGCATTTCCTTAACTTCGGCATCGTTGTACTTGTCCTCGATAATCTTGTCCAGTTTCGCCCGTACCTCAGCGTCATCATACTTGTCCTCGATAATCTTCTCGAGCTTCTCACGGACCGGTGAGTCGTCGTACTTGTGCTCTATGATGGTGGCGAGCTTCTCGTGGACTGGAGCATCATCATACTTGTCCTCAATGATCTTGTCCAGCTTCTCACGAACCTCGGCGTCATTGTACTTCTCTTCAATGATCTTGTCGAGGCGCTCCTTGACCTCCGAGTCGTTGTAGATTTGCTCCACAAGCTTGTCGAGCTTCTCGTGAACCTGAGTGTTGTCGTACTTCTCGGGGGGAAGGAGGGTCTTGAGCTCCTCGGGCACGTGCTCAACAATCTTGTCCTGAATATCAGTGACAGAGGATTTGGAATGTTCATAGTGCTCGCCAACGAGAAGGAGAAGATCTTTCACAGCCTCAAGGATCTTGGGGTGTGATTCACTGACTTCTCCTTTAAGGCCTTCCACAGCAGTCAAGGCCTCGGTGATCTGGTCGCGAGTCTGCTGGTGTTCCGCCTTGTCCTCGGTATGAGTCTCCTCGTTGCGGGTGACGAGCTCCTCGACCTTGGTAAAGACAGTCTTGGAAGCCTCCTCCATCTTCTCGAGGGAGTCGGTGACAGTAGAGCCAAGAGTATCGATGAGAAGTTTGAGCTCATCCGTAACAGACTTAGATCCAACCACGGCTGCCTCCATGGCCTCATCCCGAGCCTCGCTAACCTTGCTCCTGTCGTCGAGGATAGTCTGGAGGGTCTCATACTTGGCGATGAGTTCACCAATCTTCTCATCGATCTTGGTACCCAGGGTCTCGGTAGCTTCTTGAAGCTTCTCGTTGGACTCGTCCTTGGATCCAGACACAACAGCCTTGGAATCCTCGAACTCGGTCTTCATAGTGTCGAGCATATCTTTGAGGTCCTGGTGGACGTTTTCGTTCTTGTCAATCTTCCCACCCATGGTCTCAAGAAGTTTGCTGACGCTCTCAACGCCAGTAGCACCCTCTTCGAGCTTGGTGTTGATGGCTCCCTGCAACTCTTCAAGGAAGGTCTTGACTTCGGTAACTCGCTCACCAACTGAAGTGCTCTCCTCATCGCGAACCGCGATAGCCTTGGTATGAGAGTCGACAGTCGTGTCCAGCTTCTCTTGGAATTCCTTGACGATAGTTTCAAGGCCAGTGAGGTCTTCCTTCTTGACAAGGAGAGCTTCTAGGTTGGTGACGTCCTCCTTGCGGGCAAGCAGGGCCAGGTCGGTGGTAGTGAAACCCTCAAGGGCATTCTTGATCTCAAGCGCCAAGGCCTCGACAGCCTCGACATCCGCCTTGGAAACCTTATCGGGGTTCTCGCTTTCCTTGGTGGCCTGTTCCTTGATCTCATCCAGGCCAGTTGAAACTGAAGTAAGAAGAGTTTCCAATGCAGTGACTTCCTCCTTGCGCGAGACGGTCTCTAGTTGGGTAGTGAGAGATCCCATGGTCTCGCGCGTCTCCAGAAGGAGGGCCTCAACATTGTCGATGTGGTCCTTGCGAACGGCTTGTTCGCCGTCGATGAGGTCGTCAAGCTTAGCCTTGGTGTTTCGCAGAATAGTCTCAATGGCTTGCACATCGTCCTTCGATGCAGGATCGTCGTTGTCGCCCCGAGTCTCTTCCTCTTCCCCTTCCTCTCCATCTTCCTTCTTCTTTGTCGAGACTGTTCTGGTGGTTGTCTCTCGGGAAGCAATCTCATCAACGCTATCCTGAACGGTGCGAAGCATCTCTTCTACTCGAGTGAGGTCATCCTTTTGAACACCTTCATTCTCGGGCTTAAGACCGTCCATCTTGATAGCAAGCCCAGCGATCAAGACCTCGAGGTTCTTGACGTCATCTGACTTGATGGTTCCAGTGGACTCGTCAGACTCGTCGGTTGTCTTTTCAGTTGAGATTGCACCAAGGGCGCGCTCACTACTACTATCCCGGAGAGCTTCAATGTCGGAGCGAACAGACTCAAGGCCGGTCTTGAGGGCTTCGAGGATTTTCTCGTCGGAGGCTGCGTCTACAGGAGCAACGGCTCGCTCTCCATTGCTCTCCCGAAGAGTCTCGATATCCGAGCGAAGCGACTCCAGTCCGGTCTTTAGGGCATCCAGGACCTCATCATTTGGCTTGGTCTCAGTGACTGGGGCAAGAGCCTTCTGATGGTTCTCATGGAGGGTTTCAATGTCTGTGCGAAGAGAGTCAAGACCGTTCTTAAGGGCCTCGATGACCTCGTCATTGGTGGTGTTTTCCGCTGGAGCGGCAGCCTCCTCTTGCTTCTTGGCGATAGCTTCGATTCCACCATGGAGGGACTCAAGCCCGTTCTTGAGTGTGACAATAACCTCGTCATTTGAGGTGTTTTCAATGGGGGCTTCGGCTTTCTCCTTGTTGGCAAGAGCTTCAATCTCAGCATGTAAAGAATCAAGACCGTTCTTGAGAGTAACGATAACCTCGTCATTTGAGGTGTTTTCCTCTGCGGCTTCCGCTTTCTCCTTACTAGCAAGAGCTCCGATCTCAGTGTGCAGAGAATCAAGGCCATTCTTGAGAGTGACAAGGAGCTCGTCGTTAGAGGTGTTTTCCTCTACGGCTTCAGACTTCTCCTTGCTGGCAAGAGCTTCAATCTCAGTGTGAAGAGAATCAAGTCCGTTCTTGAGGGTGGCAAAAACCTCGTCGTTCATGGCGTTTTCTTGAGGAGCATCCCTGCTACTGGTGTCGCGGGAAGACTCGATGTCAACTCTAAGCGATTCAAGTCCATTCTTCAGAATTTCAATAAACTCTTCGCTAGAGGAATTGTCGACTGGAGCGATAGCCTTTTCGCTGCTGTCACGGACGGCCTCAATGTCAACTCGGAGAGAGTCAAGACCGTTCTTCAAAGCTTCAATGACTTCATCGTTGGTGGTGTTATCGGCGGGTACGACCGCCTTTTCAGAAGTGCTAGCCCGAATAGCCTCGATATCGACACGAAGGGAGTCAAGACCAGTCTTCAGAGCCTCAAGGACCTCGTCGTTTTCTTTGGGCTCAACCGGGACGACTGCCTTTTCAGTCTGGCTGTCACGTAGGGCCTCAATATCTGATCGCACGGCACTGAGTCCTGACTTGAGGGCTTCCAAAACCTCGTCGTTGGCGGGAGACGTGGAATCCAGTGTGGCTACAGCCCTGTCGTTGCTGCTATCGCGAATGGTCTCAATGTCGGAGCGAACAGACTCAAGACCGGCTTTGAGAGCATCGAGAATCTCATCATTTGCGGTCAAGTCGGTAGGCTTGTTGGTCACCCGATCCATACCAGCACGTAGGTCATTCAGGCCATCGTTGAGTGCATCGAGGATTTCACTTGTCTCGGCGCGAGGGCGCAGGACCTCCTGTCGCAAGTTGTTGAATCCTGTGTTCAAAGCTTCGAGAACCTCTGTGTTATTGGTTTGGGGTGGGAGCGCAGGAACCATGGATGAGTTGACTATTTCTCGTAGGCCCTCGAGCTCTCCCTGAAGTTGGTCTCGAGATTCCTGGTTGGCGTTCGTGACCAGGCCGGCGATCTCATCCTTGAAATCATCCAGGGACTTCAGAAGATCATCCATGAACTCCTCTTGGCCAGCTGCACCAGTTGCACGGTCGACATAGCTCTCCATAGCCTGTCGAAGGTTTTCAAACCCATCCTTGGTAGCATCGAGTACCTGCTCAGTATCACGACCATTGGCGGCAACATTCTCCTTGGCTTCTTCAGAGACTGCCTTAAACTCATGTCGCAAGTACTCCATAATCTCTCGGAGACGGTCGGTGATATCGTCGTTGCTTGATGAAGAAGCAGGCACTAGAGCGCGGCTCGAGTGGGCATCTAGGTCCTGAAGACCCTCCTTAACGGCATGGACCATGTCCTCGTGAGTGAGCTCATTGTTTCCGACTGTTGATCCCGGAGCAACGGGAAACTCGAACTCTTCGAGACAGTCACGGACCGCGTCGATGATTTCTTCCCTTGAGAGCGTGGCGGGCTGGTCGACCTGAGGGGGGACAAAGTGCTTTAGGCCGTCGACCACGGCTGTGAAAACTTCGTCTCTGGTGGCAGCAGGAGGGTGCTCGTCACGGGGAGCATAGTCCTGAAGACCCTGCTTCAAACAGGCCAGGACCTCATCACGCTCAAGTCCCAGCTGCTGAACCTCGATCTCAGGCTTGTAGTTCTCCCAAGCATCCCTGACAGCTTCGATAACATCCTCTCGGCTAAGGTCGGGCAAGTTACTCTTGGTGGCCTCGTTGTCTTGAATGGCTGCACGCATAGCGTTGTAAATCTCTTGGTAGTCGACAGCACTCTTTTGGGTGTTCACTGAAGCGGCAGACTGGCGCCTGTGCTCACGAAGGACATGGTTGAGCTGGTCTTTCATCTGCTCAAGCCCTTCATCGATGACGCGAGCGACCTCGTCCTTGCTGGGGGTATCGTGATCTTCGACGCCCCTTCGAGAGGCTTGTTGTTCAAGGCGTCGACCGATCTCACGGCCCATACCCAAGACTTCACCGCGGAGCTCTCTAACAAGAGCCTTGACCTCGGCAGTGAGACCTCCACCCTGTGAGACGCTGTCTTTGACAGATCGAATGATGCTCATGAGATCTTCACTGAGGATATCGGGCTTCCTGGCTGAAGGCTCAGA
This sequence comes from Fusarium sp. MBC 119, assembly GCA_030411635.1. Classification (NCBI taxonomy): domain Eukaryota; kingdom Fungi; phylum Ascomycota; class Sordariomycetes; order Hypocreales; family Nectriaceae; genus Fusarium; species Fusarium sp. MBC 119. The sequence continues at coordinate 390,435 of JAPERM010000089.1, forward strand.
ATTCCTACGGCCCTCGTTTTTCATGATGTGTTCAACGCGCTGAGAAACGGCGCTCCTAGATTGACCAGGCACCATGTCCATTCGATTGGGCTCTGATTCAAAGCTAAGGTTACGAGACCGGCTCGCATTGGGACTTCCGAGAGAGTTGCCCAAGATGATGGCCTGCTCGGACTGGGCCCTGACTTGGTCAATGACCTCGTCCAGCTTTTGAGATGTCGCCATGCCAGAGAGTTTGTTTGAGACTTCCTGGAGCCGGCCCAGAAGAGATTCTTGTCCCTCTTTGGTCCCCATCTCTCGGATAATTCTTTCCAGAAGAATGAGGGAGGGTTGAGCCTCCGACCCGGCGAGAGATGGTGTACTAATAGATCCTCTCTCAATTGAGTCTCCAAAGCTCTTCGGGGAAGGGATTCTAGGGAGCTGGAAAGATCTAGTGCTAGGCGGCGAGAGATTGTGTGGCTTGTTGTCTAGGAAATATCCCCCAAAAGGGTCACGAGAGGGAGGAAGCCTGTTGTGGCCGTCATTGCCATTGCCGTTACTTCCCAAAAGCTCTCTCAGACTTCTTCGAATGTCTTCGTCTCTTGAGTTTGTAGCTTCTTTGAGGCTTAGTAGGTCAGTGGCATTGTCCCTGCTGCGCCGGCTCAGCTGAGACATTTCCTTCTGAAGGGAGGTTGCGATGCTAGTCAAGCTAAGAATCTGATTTGACAAAGCATCTAGGTTTTGGGTTTTCTTTGCAAGGGCTGACGCGCCGTTTGTGACATCGGACAGAGGATTCTCTGATTCCTTGGAGGGTGTAGATGAGCTCATGTGTTGAAGAGCAAGCATTGTAGAGGATTGTGGTGGTGTGTTTTCGCCAAGGATACTCTGAGGTGGTGGTCGTCGAACTGAAGGTCGCAAGATCGGTGTCAAGCTAGGGCCCGGTACTGGAGTCGGGTTGGACATTACAGAGTCCGGTCGGCCCTCGGAAGCAGCATCTCGGGGTCTCGAGGGAGTCTCCGGACGTGGTTGACGTTCCGGTGATCGCGAGGGTGAGTTGTTGCCGCTACCGCCCTCGATCATCATACTGATGTCCCGAACTGTAGACTGTAATCGACGATGTCCCTTTGTGGGAGAGTCGTGGAGTCTTTTGTTGATGGATGGGATCATGGCGCTCTCCCGCGCTCGCTCGTTAAGCGCAGCGTGAGCAGAGGCGATAGCGCTGGATGTGCCCGCTCGCGAGGATAATGGTGATCCTGGGTTCAGAGGCAGCGGAGGCGGGCAGCGTTCGGGATCAGAGCTGTCCCACCTGTTTCCTGTCAGTCGGCGCAAGAGACGCATGAGGATACACATGAGAATACATACATTGGAATAAGTGCTCGATAGCCGACGTCTGAAGAGGCAGAATGTTGATGTCTCAGGTAGTAGTCCCCGTCATGGGAACCGTCTCGCTCCGAGGAAGACATGCTTGTTCTAATTCCTTCGAGACAAGAGTTGGTATGGTATGTAAGAGTTGTGGTCGTGTGTATGGCAAGAATGCGGACGGCGCCGCAGCCACGCTAGATTAAAATCGCAAGCTTCGGTAGGTGGTGAGGATTGGGAATAGAGTGAGTTGAATTGTTAGAACTAACAAGACAAGACAAACAAGCAAAAATAATCAAGGGGCAGGAGATGCAAGAGATGAATGCAGTAAGAGGAAATGAAGTTAAAGCACCAAAACTCGTTGCATTGTTTAGTCGGTTGTTTAATTACGATGGTGCTGGGAGAAGCTATAGCTCCATCTTTGTCTGTCTGTCGCCGCACCTTGTATCCCGGTTTATTTTTTGTTTCGGGCCCGTTGCGTTGCCCAGCAACGTCCGCACCGACGACTAACTCGACGTTAGGCTGTTTTCCCACCAGACCCCCGGCTGCCAATGGACCAGCATTGGCGAATAACAATGACACAACAGAGCCGATCACGCCACGGATTGAGGGTCGCCATGCGCGAAGAGGCCTATAGAATACATCATCGTGGAATTGGGCAAGGATCATGGCCTTGCTGGCGGCTGTACCGAGCCTGTCTAAACCAATGTTGATGCAACTAGCTATTTGTGACGGTGAGCAAGAGTCGGCATTTGTCACAGTCCAAGACAAAATTATGTGACGTGTGCCAAATTAAATCAAATCAAATCGCTTTATTTTATACAGAGTTGAGTGCTATCTGCCTCACTACTGAGGCCCGATCCCCTCATACCAGTGCGGCGTGTCTATCGTAGCAAACCCAACAAATAACCTGATCCGTCTAAACTCCCTTTTAAGTCTTCTCCGTCATAACTGTCTAGATGGATGGAATCTAGCTTCTTACATTTATAACATAAATTCCAGCGTTACTTTAAACTTTACTTCTTGAAAGCAATGTCAAAGGCGGGAATCAAGGTCTGGGCGAGCCAGAATGAGAAGACCAGCTTGGGACCAGTCATGAGCAGCTACAGAGCGAGATGAGTTAGCGTCTTCGAATTTCCAGGTGGAGACGGGATTTGAACGGGAGCCGGCGGCCCGCACGTGGAGGGACTTTGACAAAGGCAAAGTTTGGGGACGTACCTTGGGGACAAGTCCCTTGAAGAAAGCTCCAGCACCCTCGTTCTTGGCCATGTTGGACAGAATTCGGAAACCACTCTCGGGATTGTCGAAGTTGCGGTTCTGGATACGGGTCTTGATGACATCGAGAGGAGCGGAGACAACGAGAGAAGCAGATGCACCAGCGATGGAGGCAACAAAGTTCTGGAACCAGCTGGCCTTGTTGTAATCCTCAAGGTGGAAGAGATACTCCTTGGCGAAAGCAGAACCACCGAACAGCTGCATTGGGTCAGTTTTTTACTTTGATCCATGAGAGTGGGATACAACACGTACAGCAAAGGAACCGGGAGCGTTACGGGCAGCGGTCCAGCCCCAGCCACGGTACAGACCGAAACCCTCATCGGCGACGATCTTCAGAACACCGCGGCCACGGAAAGCCTCGGGGTTTGTCTGACGCTTGATCTTGAGGACATCGAGAGGCAGGAGAACAATCTCACCAATACCGATCAAACTGTGGCACGCGCATTAGTCTTCCAAGACCCACCAATAACCCTTCCAGGTCAATATCATACCTTCCGGCAGTAGAGTGCATAATGGCCTTGCCAGTCTTCTTGCCAAAGACATTCTCGAAATCGGCGCCGTAGTTCTTGGCCAAGAAATCACGGGCAACAGGCTGACCACCGTACTTGTACACTCGCTGAAGGACCTTGTAACCGGCGGCGTATCCCAGACCAGGGAAGAGGGAGACGAACTTCCTTCCGAAGGGGGCGGAGGCCTTGTCCTTGAAGATGACCTGGTTCAATTGGCTGGCGCCGGAGATCTGCAAACATTACAATCAATTGTCCATTCGAGAAGCCAATATCGAGAGTGTGTTGGCGCTTCTTACACGAGTCTGGTTGCTCATCAATCGCTTCGCGATAGTGTCGACCTTGGGAACGAGTTAGCGGGGTCTCGAGTTATTGTCGCAACCGTTGATGGTCGTCATCTCGGGCGTGTGGTTTATTGCGTACGGGGTGAAAGACGGCCAGCTCAGCAATACCAGCAGAACCTGTAAACTATTGTAAGTCCAATGCCGTATACTTCCATGGTAGAGATCGCGAGGCAATATCATGGTGGGATGTATCAATTGGCAGTTTAACGTACCGGAACCAAGGACACGAGCCAGGCCGGACTCCTTCTCGCGACCAGCAGCAACGGGAGGGGACATCTTGACGGGATTGAGAGAGGAAGACTAAATTAATTAAGGTACTGCTTGGGCAAGAACTCCAGAGGGTATCGCAAAGATGAAGAAGATAGAGTAGTTAAACTTGTCGCGGAGAGGCTGCTTGGAAATTTTTCCACAATCACCCAGGGCACTTTGCTCTTTCTGGTTTCTGGGAATCCCCCGGCTGGTTCTTGACCCCTGCTAAATTGCTCTGGCGTGTCTGGCCTTGTACCGACGTCGGAGAGAATTGGAAGCGTGGAGCTGATAGCTATCCGTCTACGGATACCTGGAGGATTTTTTTTTTCTCTGGTGCGTTGAGTTGCCCCACTCTTGCAATCTCGACTCAACATCCCCTGACAGTTTTTCTTGTGTCATACAAGCCACACCTTGCTTCAGCCACATTATACCAATCAGAAGTAAACATACATTTTGATGAGCACTTACCTACCCTATAGTCATGGCACTTTTGACCATGGAAGACTGATGTTATATACCTGAACAACAAAGCATACGTCCCTCCTACGCCTAAGCAATCTTCCATTAACAATGTCTGTTTAAATCAGTTTTTATTCTCAAATATGAATACTGAGCTTAAGACCACATCCATTCTCCTCTACATGATAAGCCCACTTACGTGCACCTTGAACAACTCCACAAAGACACAAGAACGAATCACGTTGCCTCCGAGGGAAATAAATGTAGGCTCTATAAAGCCTTAGAGCAATGGAAACAACACAGTAAATCGCTTTTTTTTGTAGTTTGCCCAAAACAAATATAGAGATACAAGGCCAAAAACCCCCAGCCTGACGCCAATATTCATGCCAAACCACTCGTTCCAAGCCAATATCAAGTAAGGAGTAAAGACAAGCTTCATACTCGCGTTCAAGCTTACTCAGTAATCTCGAAGTACCGATACCAACTCATCCAACCGCATAACCTGCCCAAGGAGCTTGTTCTGCACCTCTAGATGTGTGTTGTACTTGTTGTAGTGCTCTGCTGTCATCACCTCTTCTTCCTTGCCCTGCACATCCTTTCTTTCCACAAATGAAAGTATGTTTCGCTCTTTGTGACGCTCGACCTCTAGCGTCTGCAGGCATCGAAGCATAGCTTTGTAGATGTCATCCAGTGCCTGTGTCTGGGCTCGTTCCTTGTCAAAGAACCAGAAAAACAGGGTTCGGTTAGCAAGTCGGCTGCTATCCTTAGGGACTTCTTGCACGTCCACAATACCCGCCATCTGCATCGCAAGCATCTTGCCCTGCACGTCGCCCTTTTTCATGAGTGCGGCGGCTGGAAGCATCTTCTCGTCAAGCTTGCCCTTTTCCCGAAGAATACGGGTCAGACGGAGGCCATGACGGCCATGGGACTGCTCAATAATAGCATCGAGTTCAGTCTCTCGTAGTCTGCTCATCAAGCGACCAAAGTCCACAGTCCACTGCCCGCGACCATACATTCCGCAGTGGCGAATAAAGGGGTGCTTGCTTTCTGCAAGCAGTAAAAGATGTCGGCGCATCTGGGAAATACGACTGTCGTTTCCGTTCGTAGCATCCTCAAATCTCACTCTGTTTTCTTGCTGCCCGTTGACCGCTTCGCCATCCTGGTCATCGTCCTCAGCCCATTCGTCATCTTCTTCATCGACATCGAACGTCTTTCTTCTGCCAGGAGGACCAGCGTCAGAGTCGTCAGAGTCGTCATCTGTGTCTGGAGCATTTTCTCTGATTCTCTCGGCGCTTTGTGCATCGATTTTCTCCCTTGGAGTCTTGCCAATTCCTGACTGAACGTTCACGCTTTCATCTAGATGCTCAAAGATGTCGATAGTCGTAACGGCCGGCTGTTGACCAGGTACTGATTCGTCAAGCAGAGGATCTGGCTGGCACCTCGAAAGGTCCGACGTCAAAAGATCTAGTACAGTGCGATAGACCTCACCGGTAACTTCTCCAAGCATCTCTGTTGCGAAATCCGCGAGTCGCTGATTCCGGAGCTCAACCAGACATCTTTCGTAGTTTATCTTGACCACCACGTTAGGCTGTCATATGTCAGCCAAAACTTCATGTACTGACCATCGGGATTTCTTACGTTCAATTTTGGAGCGTCATAACCATTCGCATGACCATTCTGTGATGCTCCATTGGCAAGCTTCTGTCTCTTCTGTGTGGGACCTCCGCTCAGGTCAAGTTGGCGCTTCAGTGTCTTGGGTTGGTCCCTGTAGGTCCTAGAACGCTCTATGATCTCGCGCTGAGCGTCGATCTTGCTCTTTGTGACTTTTTCACCTGGCCGAGGCTTGGTCACGTCGTCTTCAATCTCGCGATACACGTCTTTAGGGTTGCGAAAACTTTCGGGCCGAACGGTTTCGACAATTTCGGCTCGAATGAGGCGGACAAGAACAGAGTTCAAGTGGCTTTCCGACTCGATGAGTCCGCCGTGTGAGTCATGGTCGCCATTAGTATGCCCATTGATCTTGGGCGCTCTTGAGCCGAAAGCCTGGGAAAGGTCTGCGATTCGGGCATGGCCTAGCTGCATCAGAGTCTGGGCAAGCTCTCGTTCTGCGGTGCCATATTGTTTCTCTATAACATCCAGAATCTTCCCTGACCGTATAAGGTTGTAGCAGGCATCGGCATTTGGTTGGTAGCTCGTGACGTCGGTATCGGGGTCGGTGTAATGGTATAGCAGATTTTGCTGAATCAAAACAGCAAGACCATTTCGCAAGTATCGCGGAGTGAGAGAGGTATGTTGGACCAGTTGTGTAATTGTCGAGCGGCCTTTGGTCAGTAGCGCATTCAAGATTCGCTGTTGCGACGATCAAGTCAGCCCCGCGATCTCACTTAAACAAGACCTTGATATTCAAGCAAATAGCATGGAAAAAATTTGCTTACCGAGGGGAGTTCGCCATGGAGGTCATTAACTAGGAGAGCACAAAGCTCAGCAGCGTGTTTTGTCTATCGTGGCAGGCCTATTAGTCCATGGTGTCCGTGTGTTGTCAAGGTAGCTGCGTCGACTCACAACGAGCATTGCTTGCTCCTAGAGATCCTCTCACTATCTCTAGAGCTTCCACAATTGCTACCGTGGCGTCATTGATTTGCAAAAAGCTATGACGAAAGAAGCGAGGCCCACAGGCAGAAGAACTCGGATAATCTGGTATTTGCAATATCAATGGGGTGTGTTGTAAGGTGGAAGCGTGGAAAGAGAACACAAGGCGATGGCGAGAAGGCTGGGATGCTTTTTTTTCGGCGCAAATGCAGTCTTTAATTTTTGCCTGCGGCTTTGGTGTAAGTCAGAAGCTGGTAGGCCTAGGCCTAAGTTAGGTGGGGTCCAGTGCCTGAGGTCTTTTCTGAGGACCAGAGGCGCCTGGACCAGGCGCAAAAGTCACTGAAGCAATACTGAGCCAATGCCGCGGGTGCAAATCTGGCTGACCGGAGAGAATCACGTGACATGATCAAGCGTCCCCGTAGCCCGAAAATTAGACGGGACCTTTTCGACGAGGCACTTCTCTTGGAGATCAATTGCTTCACCCAGACGGCCGAAGGATTGCCAATTGCCTACGCCATCACCCGCGAACATGATCTCGAGATCGTCCCTTGCGCGAACTGCGCAGCAGGCTGCTCGCCAGTCCTGCCGCGTCCAGCGACGAACCTACGCCGCCGCTGCTTCGACCGGATCGTACGAGACCTCGGATGTGACTGGCCTCAAGGTCGCCTCGCGGGATGCTCACGGCCCTACTACTAAGCTCGCCGTCGTTGCTAAGGCCGGTACTCGATACCAGCCTCTCCCCGGCCTGACTGTTGGCCTTGCTGAGTTTGCCTTCAAGGTGAGAGAGACGAGCATCAAGGAAATCCGGGACTTGAGCTAATTTGCCGGCTCCACGTAGAACACCCAGCGACGATCTGCTCTTCGTATCACTCGTGAGTCTGAGCTTCTTGGTGGTCAATTGGCTTCCTCCCACTCCCGGGAGGCTGTTGTTGTCGAGGCCAGCTTCCTCCGTGAGGATCTACCTTACTTCACGGAGCTTCTGGCTGAGGTCATCTCCCTGACCAAGTACACCAGTGAGTAAACATCAATTGCGTATTACATATCGACTTTTGGTTGTACTAACACCTCCCAGCCCACGAGTTCCACGAGGATGTCGAGCGTGTTCTTCACGCCAAGCAGGCCGCCCTCAACGCCGACGTCGCGGCCACGGCTCTTGACAACGCCCACGCCATCGCTTTCCACACTGGTCTCGGTTCCTCCATCTACCCCGGCTCCTCGACTCCCTACCAGAAGTACTTGAACGAGGAGTACATCGCCAGCTACGCCGACGTTGCCTACTCCAAGCCCAACATCGCCCTTGTCGCCGACGGTGCCTCCCCCGACTCCCTCTCCAGGTGGGTTGGCCAGTTCTTCAAGGATGTGCCCTCCACCCCCCGAAGCGGCCAGACCCTGAAGACCGAGGCCACCAAGTACTTCGGTGGTGAGCAGCGAACAAACTCCAGCGCTGGCAACTCCGTTGTCATTGCTTTCCCCGGTTCTGGTTACGACTCCGCCAAGCCTGAGACCTCCGTCCTGGCTGCTCTCCTCGGTGGTCAGTCTACCATCAAGTGGGCTCCCGGCTTCAGTCTGCTCTCCAAGGCCACTGCGGGCACCACTGGTCTCTCCGTCAACACCTCCAACCTCACCTACTCCGACGCCGGTCTCCTTGCTGTTCAGCTTAGCGGCCCTGCCGCCTCTGTCCGCAAGGGCGCTGAGGAGACCGTCAAGGTGCTCCAGACCATCGCTGCCGGCCAGGCTAGCCAGGAGGACATCAAGAAGGCTATCGCCAACGCCAAGTTCACTGTCCTGAATGAGAACCAGCTCCGACAACCTAGCATTGTCCTTGCCGGCTCCGGTATTGTCAACAGCGGCAAGCCTTACGACTCTGCCGCTCTTGCCCAGGCTATCGACGGTGTTTCCGCCGAGTCTGTCCAGAAGGTAACATTTGATATTGTCCTAATTGAAGTTGTGTATGAGACTAACAATTTTGCGTATAGGCTGCCAAGACTCTCCTTGAGGGCAAGGCCACCGTTTCTACCGTCGGTGACCTGTTCGTGCTGCCCTACGCCGAGGATCTCGGTCTGCGAGTATAAATGGGGGTCCAAGAGAGAGAAAAGCTTGTACCAACAGTCAAAGTTTAGAAGAGTTGGGGGAGAGGATGTCCTCTTTGTGAATATTTGTAGTAGAAATCCTTTGATCCATATTAAGGCCCTTTTGTCTCTGTTATTCAGCTTGCACGAGAGTGCTGCGGCGCTCGTCTAACATGAACCCCAGAAAACATTCGCGACTCTGCCAGATTCCAGGTAAGAGGTGATAAAATAAATTAAGGACCTTGGTTAATTCTTAACCTAAAGTACCTTATGCTCTAATTATTATAGTAACTTATCCTAAAGTTGGGTAAATTTCTCGAATATTTATCGAACCGCCTGAGGCAAACGTAGCTTGAGCCTCATCCTCACCCTGGTCAACCCGGGTACTGTTGCCACATTCAATGTTGGAACAGCCGCACTCCTAGGCTCACGGGCAAGCTAAAACCGGTCAAGCTGCTGCAGCTCTCAACCACTCGTCTTTACAGAAGCAGGGCTTGTCCGCCTCAAACTTGCAGTCAGCATCGTATTCATGGGCACACAATTGTACCACCAATGCTGCGCCATTGCGAAAATACAACGTCTTCCGTCGTGAGTTGTCTTGGAGCCAACGACGGAACGAGGCTTTGCTTCCCGAGCGGTATAACAAATAATCGAGATATCTACCAAACTTTAGGATAAGTTGTTATAATAATTAGTGAATACTTTAGGCTAGGGATTTACTAAAGTACCTAACTTGTTTTATCACTTCAGCTCTCGAACCTAAATTTAGGTAGATATCTCGATCATTTGCTGGGCCGCCTGCTTACTGACAGAAGAGCTGTTGAACTAGGATACGGTACTTCAATACAGCTGCAACTTGGAGTACGGATGAATTATGCACACTGTATCAACTCCACATCATGCCCCAGCAACGCCTAGTAAACCTAGATTACACACGTATGGTACGTTGAATCAACGGTGCGGTCCGTCATTGTGTTGAAAACCAATAAATCTTTGGAGCTGTCTCATATAGAACTGTGATTTACAACGTCAATCATATGACCTTACTCACTGGTGGTCTCTGAGTAATTGTCTGTAGCAAACTACTTATGTAGAGGGAACACTGAGCACTGAAAAGGCCACTCATAAATAGTAGATTCCGAAGGACCCACAGTATTTTCAACAGCAACCTCATACACACAACACAGACCACAGACGCTACCTCTACTCACCAGCACTCGTGCACACACAATAGAGAAAAGAGACCCGTTTGTTACAGTTCAAAGCTCTGTCCAGGGACCCCCCTCACCAGCCCCGGCTCAAAAAAAACCCTTCCGCGGCCGTCCCTGAGCAACTGAGAGAGAATCTAACCAAATATCAGGGGACTTTGACCTCCACTCCCTGTCACTACCTAGGTACTGTAACTACAGTACTGTACTGTACCTTACGTTACCTTGAGAAAACAAAGGTCCAGGTCCGCCCAAGCCTCAACCACCACCTCCTCTGCTGTCAAATCCTCGTCTCGACTCTCCCTTCCACCAACGACACAAACCCTCCTTTTTCGCCTCCGCTCCATGCTCTTGTTGCCCATTGCAAGGCAATTGTAACGGCACGCGAGCTGGACGACCTATTCTAGATCATTGTATCTGGATTTTTTTCGTCTCTAGAGACCCCCACGAGGTAAACCACTCGAGCCCCCCGTTCGTCAACTTTCATGGCCCGTTTTCCTTGACAGCTTTTTTGTTTGAAGTCGCCTTCTCGCTTCTCCTCACACAAACACCGGGCTTGGCCTCTCCTACTATTCCTTGCTCCGTTTCTCTCGGCCACGAAATTCCCACGAGTTCCTTACTCAGTGGATCAGAAGCGGCTTTACATATAAATGCATGCAGTTACTAACTTGCGAAGTCTCGAGTTAGCAGTTGGCAATTTATTGTAGCTTCGGCCTAGTCCTAGCAGATTCAACCCAAAATCCCAGCCGTCGCACTCGCCCATTATCGCATCGACCGTCTCGGCAGTCATTACAAGGTGAGTCCTTCTTGACTTCTGCATTCCCTCTTCTTGCCCGCATCAAATCGACTTCACATCCCCCTTATCGACTACCCCCAAAACCCCACGGTTGTCGGGCAGCCCACTGTAGTCACGTCATGACAATGGGACGTGGCCTCTAATACTTTCCTGAGCGTTGTACTGCACGCCATTCGTCGTCCAACTCCAGCAATTCAGGAACTACTAGGAAAACTGACTCCTTCTTCCTACCTATAGTCGAAAAGTGCTTCCCGCTGCACTCGCGAACCGAAACGGGACCCACGATCATCCCGCATCGCCACCCAAGGTCCTCTTTTGGTTACCTGGATGGTCACCAGGCTACAGATACTTTAACGCTCTTTTAATAACCTGCATAACGACTGGAGCGTTTTCAACATGCCCGTTCCGAAGAAGGATGGAATAGCCGGTGGAGGCTCTGGGGGCAAGCAGAATGGTTCGTTGTGCAGCGTTGGACGGACAATGACCACTATCTGACCTTTATCGATGCAGGAAGCCGAGGTTCTTTTCGAACCGATACAGCCATTTCCAAAAACCGATTCGGTAACGAACGAGTTCTTCAACCTTGGGTTCCCGATGCGAACGACACTTTCAATGGTAGCCTTGAAAAGTCCAGCGGTAGTGGCACCTGGGACCAGTTCGCAGAGAACGAGAGGCTCTTCGGCCTAAAGACTAATTATGACGAGAACTTCTACACCACCGCCATCGACAAGAATCATCCTGAATACCGGGACCGGATAGCGGCGGCGGACAGGAAGGCGCGCGAGATTGAACGTAGTGCGCCCACTACTGCTCACGTGGCTGAGGAGCGTATCATGGACTATGTCGGTGGGGAGGATGGAGGTGACGAAGAGGACAAGTAGGTATCCTTCAAGGTCGTTTGCATCAACTCAGCTAATATGTTTCTGCTACAGATACAGTGGTGTTCGGCGCCAGGACTTCCCACCTCTGTCAGGTGGACGTGAGAACAAGTACACTCCGCCAGCCAAGCGTGCGCCCGCTGGCCAGTCCACAGTCAAGGGGGCTCCTATCGATCCTGCTATCATTTCTTCTCAGATCAAAGCACCGCCCAAGAAGCAGACTACCCCGTCCCCCGAAGAATCGAAGCCCCAAGCTGCCGATGCAAACAAGAACGGGTCAGTCCCCAAGACTGACGCCCAGAAAGTCCCCGCGGAAGTCAAGGTTACAGAGGCCCCCACCGACGACTCCAAGCCTGCTGCGCAACCGGCCAGCAGCAAGGTTGCGGAGACGAAACCTACCGACACGGCCAATGCTACTGCACGATCACCCGCTACCGGAAGCCAGGCTGCTCCTGCGGCCAGCGCCACTTCCACAGTCGAACATGACGTACTGAAGGAATTCAAAAACTTTGCCAGCCAGCAGCGGCAAAACGCTGAGAAGGCCCGAAGTAACAAGGCCAAGCAGGACAAGGAGGTTAAGCTTACTGAGCTGAAGAAATTTGCCAACTCTTTCAAACTTTCAACCCCAGTTCCTACAGACTTGGTCTCCATCATCGCCAAGGATCCACTCAAGCAACAGGAGATTCAAGCCAAGGCTATCAAGAATGCTGAAGAGGTGGCCAAGGCCAAGGCCACTGTCGTGACGAAGGATAAGACTACCCCATCAAAGGATTCACAGACCAAAGTTTCTGGTCAAGGTACACCAGCAGCGGCTGGCACATCTGGTCCCTCTAGCGAAACCCGAGCAGCTCGCGCCCCGGCAGGTACTCAACCTACTCCTACAGCCGGAGGACAGCCTCGTCATCCCAGTGCTCGCCAGCAGTACCCTCAGCAGCCCTACCACGGACAGCAGTACCGAAACAACCGTGGTGGACCTCACATCCCCCCGCAGCAGCAAACTGGCACTCTGGCCCAACGACTTCGCAACGTTGAGCAGCAGAAATACTCTCAGCCTCCAGTACCTCATCAGCCTCACGCGCCTGGTCAAGAGATGCGCGCCCCGCCGACAGGACCGGCCAGCGGTGTCGAGTCTGGCTACAACCGACGTCTTAGTGGCAATCCTGGCCACATGGGTGCGAAGTTGAACCCAAACAGCCACGAATTCAGGCCCAGCCCATTTGCGGCTGCCTTTAACCCTAACAGCCATGCCAGTGCAGGCTCGAGCCCTCGATCCGCCGTCAACCATGTTGACGCTTCGATAAACAATGCCGTTCCTGATAGTCATCTTATCCGTCGCAAGACCAAGGCTATCGATGTCAAGAAATGCTACATTCTCTCGCATGTCCAGACCTTGACGCCCCCGCAAGGTCGCAACTGGGATGACAATGCCGGTCTTCGTCCTTCGTTTGATACCTTGCCCACTTGGCGCCAGCTTCAGGACAACGAGAAGGCCGAGTCCACAATGCATTTGACATACAAGGAGTACTTTGAACGTCAGCCATTTGGTGGCCCTGCATTGGCTACTCCAAACCCTCAACATGTTGTTCCTCAGATTCCACACCAACACCAGTTGCCTTTCCACCTCCAGCAGGGCGCGCACAACATGGCTCCTAGGGGGTCGCCTCATATGCCTCCCATGCAGATGCACACGCCGCAACATGGCCACGTGCCTCATCCGCCATATGGTAATGACGATCACCGGATGATACACTCAAACTCGGCTCAATCGTTCGCTTCACCTCGGCTAGGCAACGTGCCCGTGGCATACAACTCCCCGCAGGTGCCATACAACCAAACCATGTTTATGGGACCTGGCACGCCTCAGATGGGCCAGTTCCGCAACTTCTCCAACAACCATCAGTACATGGCGCCTCAGCAGGGCCAGATGGGTGGTCCGATGATGATGCCGCAGCAGTTCATGCCTGGGCCTCAAGGAATGGTTCCTGGCCCACAGATGATGTATCCTGGAGGCCACCCGCAGTTCATGCCTCCGTCTGGACCTCAGCCAGTGCCCGGTGTTAATGGATACCCTAGCCCCGGCCGTCCTGCGGCCCCAATGATGGCACATCAGGGATCGCAGCAGGGACAGCCCATGTACGGAATGAGTCCCAATGTGCAGTACAATCAGCCGGTCTTTAACCCAGGCCAGCAAGGCGGCCCAAGTAAGTAACCCAGATACCTATACACAAACAGAGGATTAACGAGCGGCTAACGCCAGTGCAGTGAGGGGTGGATATGGTAGCCCTGGGCCTCAGCACTTTGGTACCAGTCCTCAACAGGGCCACCAATATGGCGCGCAGCACCGAAGTGGTAGCAGCAACAACTACAATAAGGGATATGGAGGCCAGGGACCACACCAGACGCCTCAGGCCAACCATGCAGTGCCCGCTGCGAATCCAGCTCGACCTTCGGAGGCATCGGATGAGGCCAAATAAGGCAATGGCACCCAAAATTGGGTTTCCCCTTCGCCTTGGCATATAATGAAGTACAGAATTTAGCAAGGCCTTTCCGGGCGGCGGCCTCGCCGAGATAGACTGTCACACACTTATCTCGGGGTCTGAGTTATATCGAAACAGCGAAGCGTGCGAATCATTGCATACAAGTTTCAATATGGGACATTCGTACAGCGTCGCACAGCAAACAGCTTAGATCAGAGGAGGCCTGAGCTTTGGGCGGCCTGGGCATTTGGGTTAGCAAGTGAGCCGTTGGGTCGATCAAGGTGGAACGGCTCGACGAACGATGTCAGTTGTGAGGGAGTTGTGATGACATTGATATTTTCCATCTGCTATCGCGCCGATTGGATGGGATCGAAGTCGGCAATGTTGCTTGGTTGTACCATGGCAGTGACGGATAAGGACGAGGGATGGGGTATTCGTCTTTTTCCTCGGCTCTTCCTAAGAACAGACAAGCATAGAGGAAGCGAAGTCGGACAGACTAGGTGAATGGCCATGAACAGGTTGGGGGTGGGAACATGAACACCAGGCTTCTGGACTGTTGCCGTTGGGCTTTGGTAGCTGAGTGCCGCAGGTGGAGTTGTGTCGCCCAAGTGAAGATTATGACTCGGTGCCAAGGCGCTTCGAAGCAGACCCAAGAGCGGACTGGAATGTCATTATTGAGGGATATCCAAACGTCTGCTGATCAGGTTATGTCTTCAAAATCTTTGACAGTATTCGCTAAGAGTAGTGGCAAAGGAAGTAGCTGAGGGATCGGGCAGCGATCTTATCGAGAGGAGAAGGGATGGGTCATTGGACCGATAAGATCAAGCGAAACAACGTAACGGGAATAGTAGCAGAAGCATTCATCCAGCATGGTCCAACCGTTCACAGCACGTCACCTTACGAATAACTCATAGCTAGATAGCAGAATGAGACAAGTACAATGTCTATGGTGGTTTCACGTGTGCAAGCAGGATTGATAGATATGTGTCATGTCAGTCACTGTGACTGCCGAGCAGGCGAGCTGAGTGCGGCATTTGCATGAATAGAAAATGTCACGAAACGTCATATATCGGTAGAACTAACATCTGTCCAAGACATGACTGAGTTCGGGTGAGAGCCAGAGAAGACTTTGGTCGATGGATCCGTTGTGGGCATCGGCGCCAAGACAATGGTTTGGGAGAAGACAAGATCTCGGCGGCGGCGATGATGACAGGGCCTTGGCTTGTAAGTGGTCAAGTCGGCATTCGATATGTCTTC
The DNA here is from genome assembly GCA_030411635.1 of Fusarium sp. MBC 119. Taxonomy (NCBI): domain Eukaryota; kingdom Fungi; phylum Ascomycota; class Sordariomycetes; order Hypocreales; family Nectriaceae; genus Fusarium; species Fusarium sp. MBC 119. Next base: position 405,877 of record JAPERM010000089.1, read on the forward strand.
TAGCGGCAGAAGAGGGTCGCTAGAGAGGGAGATGGGCGAGTCAGACGCGGAGGAAGGATTGCGGGCATGAGGATTTCTAGACACGGCATTGATGGGCTTGGCTTTACCGCCAGGAAAAGAGAGGTGCAGGGAACAGTGGGTGAAGGTGCCTCGGTTACTGCAGTCTGCTTCTTTTTACAGTTCTCACATGCATACACGCGCGGCTGGAAGAGGGGAGTGGAAACTCACGCCATTCGCAACCCTGGCGACATTTCAAACATAGGAGGGGATGCTAAAGCAGGGGTGCAGTAGCAAGTAGAACAGGGTAAATACAGACATTTCGGACAATGCCGAGGCGAGTTTGGGAATATCGATGGGTGTCGAGTCAAGAATTTATTAGAGGATGATGATAGAATAAGGGTCTTCAAACAGATGATGGATGATCTACAATGTAACGGCTCGGCACTGTCATGTGGTTCCAGTTGTGGACCGACTGACTCTACAATGGTTAAGTTCCCTTCTTTTTGTTCATGACATATCTACGTAGTCTTGTCAAGGACCAGGCGCTATGGCCAACAGTGCCTTTCAACTCCGCTGACGGTTGAGGCGTTAAAGGAACCGTTGGAGGCTTGAACTGTGGATGCCGCTAGCAGACGATCAACGGACCTGCAGGGGAATAACGAATCGGCTCAAGAGAGAGCAGAAGACTCGAATCGCTGGGAAGGATCATGGATCTAGAATTGTAGAGTAAAAGATCTGCATTACTTTCTCTTGTTATATGCGTACAGCGCATATTCGTGTAATGATATGATATCAATTCTGTGCTGAGAATCTGGTTGGTCACTTGTGTGATTGGCATGGAACACAGCGTCTGGCAATGCAATGCAGGGTAGACGCAAAGAATCGAATTGCCGCAACGTGACGACTATCGTCAACTCGGCATCCATTATTGACCGTTTTACATTCCATACTGCATATGACCTCATCTGCAGCGCTACTGATGCGGTATTATTTTCTTTCCTTTTCTTCTTTTTCCTAGTTCCATCAATCTCTGCAACCCGCGTGCCATATCGTGGCGTAGATACTGTACTCTCAACATGTTTGTCATTCAATGTCTCTCATTTGTCGCGCAACCACGAGCCGTGTGCATATAGACAAATGACCCACGTGCTCCGCTGGGAGACATTGTGTCACTGTCTAAGCTGAGTTTTCTTGATCGAGAATCCGAATAATGTAGAACAGGTGAAAGGGGGCCCGGTATTACTCGGGTTTACGTATAAGTCATATCAAAGTTATGATATAGGCCTACCGAATAAGTGACATTGGTTTCGGACTTGGCATCGGTATGCACGTATTGTATGATTTTTTGTCACCAGTCTGGCCCTGATTTGCAATATTTCCTCGGGCATATTTGTCAAGAGGTGGCCGAGTAGAGATTGACTTGACAAACGGAACTCGGAATCAGCAATGCATGAATATAATCATTCCTTCGTTGCTGCGGTGGAAACTAAAGTAATGTCAGGTAACGATTCTGTCATTGCTTGATCTGAGTCCTCCCCTGAAGCCACTGCAGATGGCGCGTTTCACTCAGGTACGAACCCAATCAATGCATTTCTCGGCCGCGGGTGGCTTTTGGAGCATCAGGGGAGCCGTAAAAACATGATTGGCTAAGACGGCTCCGGCCCGTCACAGAGGCCTGCTTCAACTTTTACCCCTTTCGACAGAGAGTCCACTCTTAACCACGACCAGAAATGCGGAACTTGGGCTCCAGTCACGGTGAACCAATCCCTATGACTCGACGACTTACACTCGTGACAGAGCAAGTCTCTAGTGTTTATGCTCTGAGAGGATGATATTCTTTCTATCTGGAGGCGAGACGGATATCTCGGCGATGATGAATATGAGAATCAAAACATCAAGAAAACAGGGAATATTACAGACAAGCATGGCGAAAGAGGCGACGACGGGCCGCGTCAGGTCTCACATCATGCAGCCCGGCGCATGGCAGACAAACACGGCATAAGAGATCTACGAAGCAGATGCAAAAGCACATGCAATAATAATAATACGCATTAGAAGCCGAAGTATTAGCAAATAGAAAAGAGAAAGACAGAGACACCTGCCTAATAGACAACTTGAGAAATAAAAAAAGTACTAGACTGTGTATCAGGTGTCGCTCGTCCCTTGTTCGGCGTCTGTCTACAGCATAAAAAAGTCAAGGATCAGGGTCACAGTCCGTGCTTTGATGGGTTGGGTGTGGGGAAAGATCGGTTTCGAGTTCTTGGCCCGGCGCCTCGGCCAAGGGGGAGCCACTTTTTTCTACAACGACGCTTCTTTTTGTCGGCGAAGAAAGGGACAAGACGGAAGAACAATGGCATGAAATGCATGCCTTTGCAACTAAATAATAAAGAGAAAACTTGAAAGAGTGAGATACTGACACATAGTTATTCTGTATCAGGCATGCTTATGACGTGAATTTACATGCATTAATCATCTGTTTGCTGTAGGCGCCGACCTCAAGGAGGGTCCCGCGCACATGCGACATAGACGCCCACAGTCGAGACGCTTCCACCGCCAGTCGCTTCGCTCCCCATAGCTCGAGCCCTCACCATGTTCCTGTTCCTGGCAAGTCAAGGGAGTAAGGTAGTGTCGATCGGAAGGGACCCTCCCGTCTCTTCATGGCACGTACTTTGTAGGCTGTGTAGTTTATGCTATGATGTCCATGGTGGAGTATTAGCACCCCCGACTTACAAGGGGAAGGGGGACAACGAGAGCGACTAATTCGCTGGTTCTTTGCCGCGCTGCGATTCAGGAGACAGTTAGTATGAACTAGTCAGTCAAGTAGCATTATGGATCATCTGGAAAGTCCCTGTGTCTTGGTCTAGAGGCAGCCGAAACGAAACGACTGAAACATTCTGACCTGACCTGACTTTGGACGTCGTACTACATAAGAGGTCCTTCCCAACCTCCAACGACCGACTCTCCTTCCCTTTCTCTCCAGCATCGCTCAGGAATTCTATCTTCAGACGGTCCCTTTTTGGATTTTTTTTTCTCTTCTTCACTTCACTTCTTGACTCTCCCTTGACGGGCTGGATACATTCCCTCACAACCAAGAAACTTCATCATATTCTTCTTCTGACCCAGTTTATCCCGTTTGTAACGGAGGCTGGCATCTTTTTTGAACAACAATTTCGACTCACTGATTGAACAACTTACCAAAGCTCGGCCTTTGTGTTACCCAGAGCCTTCCGTCCGACGCCGTCGACCTGTTCGAGAAAACAAGACCGCTTAACCATTTGTGTTCGGCACTGCTCGTCACTGTTCGCGCGCACAGTCACCCTTGATTTTCTCTTCACTCCCACACACATAAATATTCTTCGACTGCCACTGTGGCTTCCATTGTTCCGTATCGCACTCCCTTTGGAACAGCTGTTCAATAACCCACAATCCTTTTTATTCATTGTTCGACCGCCGAACAATAACGAACCCAACGGAATACACCCTCGTTGGTATACCATTCACTTCCAGTTCACTCGAACAACAATAAGTCCACTTCAGACTTTAACATCGCGATTTACGAGCCAAGCTCGAATATAAAACCACTTCGATCCTTCCGCTGAGACAGAATTCATTCATTCAACAACCAACAAGGATTCACTCCTACCACAACACCTGAGTAACACTCAACAACTCATATCTTTCCTCTTCAAGATACCCTATAAGCATTACTCCTAGACGGAAGTGCTCTGACAACTTTGCTTCCCCACACATTATCACAACAACAACAACAACACAATGCAGTTCCCCTCTTTCGCTCTCTGCCTCGGCCTAGCTGGTCTGGCCCAGGCACACATGGAGATGATCTACCCTCCTCCCTTCAAGTCCAAGGCCAACACCAATGCTGGTAGCGATGTCGACTACAGCATGACCGCTCCTCTTGAGGCTAGTGGTGGCAACTTCCCTTGCAAGGGCTACCACTCTCTCTTCGGCACCAAGGAGGGTGCCCCTGTTGCCGACTGGGAGGCCGGTGGCTCCTACAACATGACCATCACCGGTGGTGCTAACCACGGTGGTGGCAGTTGCCAGGCCTCTCTCTCCTTCGACAAGGGCAAGACTTGGTCTGTCATCCACTCCTACATCGGTAACTGTCCCGCCGCTGGTACTTCTACCTTCGACTTCAAGGTCCCCACCGACGCTCCCTCTGGCGAGGCCATCTTTGCCTGGAGTTGGTTCAACCAGATTGGTAACCGCGAGATGTACATGAACTGCGCCGCTGTCAAGATTGGTGGTTCTGGCAAGCGAGCTTCCGCCATGAGCAACCGTCCCGAGATGTTCGTCGCCAACGTTGGCAACGGCTGCACCACTGAGGAGTCCTCTGATCTCGAGTTCCCCGACCCTGGTCCCGATGTGAGCAACGACTCCAAGAAGACTGCTGGCCCCAAGGGCAGCTGTGGCAAGGCCGGATCTGGCGGTGGTTCTTCTGATGGTGGTTCCGGCTCTGGCGATGGGGCTGGCTCCGGTGACGGCTCCAGCGGTGCTGCCCCCAGCACTCCCGCCGACGGTTCAACTGGCGGTAACGATGGTTCCGGTGCTGCTCCCAGCACTCCTGCTGCCCCTGCCCCTACTCAGACTCAGCCCGCTGCTCAACCCTCAGCTCCCGCCGATGGCGCCCCTTCAGCGTATGTACCCTCCTCCTCTGCTATTAACGAGAACACTGACTCACAAACTGATAGCCCCGGAGGTGTCTTCGTCACTGTTTCTCAGCCCGCTGAGGCTACTGGTGCTCCTGCCCCTTCAGCTCCCGCCAACGGTGGCGATGCCAACACCAGCACTCTTCTCACCCTGACCAAGCCCGCTCCTGGTACTGGTGGCCAGCCTGCTCCCACCAGTGTCGGCACCCCTGAGCCCGCCCCTACAACTCCCACAACTCCTGACGCTGGTTCTGGTAACGGTGACTCTGGCTCAGGTTCTGAGGAGGCAGCCGGTTCTGCTTGTGATCAGGAGGGCCAGTGGAACTGCATCGGCGGATCCAAGTACCAGCGCTGCGCTTCCGGCCGATGGTCTGTCGTTCAGTCTATGGCTTCTGGCACTACCTGCTCTGGCAGCAAGAACATGGCCATGGCCTACGGTTTCGGTCGCAAGCTCGCTTTTCGAGCCCGCCGGGTCTAAGACTTCTTGGACCACGACCTGAGTCGAAACTCAGGATGTCATGAGAACATGAATGGGTACAGCCTGAGAGGCTAGGTGGCACATAGCTTGCATTTCGGAACGGCGGACGGATTTCAGGAGTTTTGGTCATTATGTACACAGAGAATTAGGAATTGAACTCATGGATATTTCAAAACACTTGCTTCGATGTGCCTGTGATATGAACTGTAGAGTAGGATTTAAGTGAGGCGAAAATGTTGAACAAAGAATAAAGGCAAATAACGTTGTAGGAGTCTTTGTTGGTACGTTAAGTTAGGCACCGGTAGCTGGAATAATCGAGACATCCCTGAGTTTAACAATTAGAGCATAGAGCATACTTTAGACTAGACTAAAGTGCCTGAATTACTTTATCACATGCCTCTAAGCTCTCTTATCCGAATATATTCTTTGCCTACTGTATGTCAGGTCGAAAGAGTAGAGGCACGTGTTGTCTAGGTGTTGCGTTTTGTTTCTCACCATAACTCACCTCAAAAGAGGCCGCCTGCGACGCGTAAGGAGAATCGTGGAGGTTGGAGGCCACTTCTGGCGTGTTGTTGTAAGAGAGGGGCTGTGGTTCCCTTCCCGTCATTCCTGGCAAGACACCAAGAACAGAACATTGCACAGTGTGCAATGCTTCATTCCTGGAGGCGGTGATTGGATGGTCATGCGATCTAACACTGATAGGCACTGCGAGTGGCGGAAATGTACAGTTTTTGCACGGTGCACACGAAGTAGAGTCCTGTGTCTAGAACCGAAACCAGCTGGATTATTCGTACTTGTGCAGCCCTTAGCGGTGGACGCGGGGCTGTGTTGGTCAAGGGCCCTTGGAAGGTTTCTCTAGTAGATGGTGAGATGAAGCAATACCCAGCATGTATTATTGACCAGGTAACTGAATGCTAGATAGGTAATCTAGGTATATCAAAGAAACAAAGGAAATCAGAGGTAGGTATCCTCAAAGAATACGGCGTCTTGGTTGGTAAATGAACTCCTAGGCCAAAGATGGGGCCCCTCTACTTTAACAGCTCGCTGTAAAACTCACTGGAAGACGTCTGATTTGACCGCCGCTATCAAACACAACCCAAAGTGGGCTTCTTGCTCACGATTTCCCCCATCAATTCTCGGGCGGCGAAAGAAAAGAGCCCCTCCTCCAGCTTAACCCAGCCCAGTCCAGCCCAGTCAAAGCCAAGCCCAAAGCCCCAGCAGCCTTATTAACCTCCACCACCCAGAGGCGACACCATCCAAACCCCGTCTCGTCTCGTCTCGTCTCGTCGTCTTGTTTTTGTCTCTTGCTTTTTATTCTCTTCATGACTGTAGCGATCCTCGCTCAGTGACGGAATTTCCGTCTACGACAATCCTTGCGACGCGACAATTCCTTTCCCCTCTACTACCCTCTAACCCCTCCTCCTCTCTCGACATTTCCCCCACCTCGACCGCTAGATACATACCTCGACCATGACAGGCCCTGCCTCTCCCCAGGCCGAAGGTCCCACGTTTGCTCCTCCTCCGCTGCCTGCGGGTTGGATTGCTCAGTGGGATGGCGCGAGCAAGAAATACTACTACGTCCAACTGTCGACTGGTGTTTCGCAGTGGGACATCCCTACCGAACCGGCCAAGACGGGCAACACTCCCGCTCCGCAGGGAGAGCATCCTTACGGCGCTCCTAAGCAGTCAGAACTCATCACCCATCCAGATGGGTCGCAGACTGTGCGCCATGCTGATGGTACTATGGAACCCATTATGCCAGATGGATCACGCGGTGTCGATGGTCCCTCTGGAGATCGAGGCCTCGGGGTATGTGATTTTGGAACTCTCCCAACATTTCCGAGATATACTAACGGGTTTGGTTAAGAGCATGGCTATGAACGCTTTGCTCGGTGGAAAGAACTCCGGTCATGGTGGTAGCGGCGGTGGTGGTCACAGCTCCAGCCCATTGGGTCAACTCGGCGGCCTCGCAAACCAATTCCTCGGTGGTAACCATGGTGGTAGCGGTGGTGGTAGTGGTGGTCACGGTGGAGGAAACAAGCCATCAGGTGCTGGAAAGCTCGTAGGACAGCTGGCCTCGAGCTTCATGCACTCAGCTTCGCAGGAGAAGCCTCCCGCCCCATCCAACTACCACGGCGGCTCCAACCAGAACTCGCACCACCAGCAGGGAGGCCTGGCTGGTCAACTTATGGGCGGTGTAGCCAACATGTTTGGTGGCAAGCCCAGCAGTGGTGTAGGTCTACACCAGTGGCATATGATTTTCTGGTCAATACTAACAACGATATGATAGGGACAAAACTTTGGTTATCATAACTCTGGACAGCAGCAACAGCAAGGTGGAACATACTCTGGCGAAGCTCCCACCTATAAGCCCACAGGCTCAACAGGTCCGGCTCCTTCAGCACCTCCTGCTACTGGAGCGCACTCTTATAGCTCGCCCTCGCCAAGTCAGCATCAGCAGCATGGTTCGAACCAACAGTATGGCGCTCAACACCAACCTAACCAAAACCAGCCTTACGGAGCGCAGCAGCAGCCAGGTTCCCACCAACCTTTCAACTCGCACCAACAGCAACCTGGTGGAGGTCAGCAATATGGTGGCCAGCAACAGCCTGGCCCTAACCAACAGTACGGTTCGCATCAGCAACAGCCAGGCCAGAATGCATCTTACGGAGGTCACCAACAGCAGCCTGGTTCGCACCAGCAGTATGGTGGCAATCCTTCTTTTGGCGGCAGCCCGCATGGGTCGAACAATAACTCGTTCCCTCCTCCGCCTTCAGGGGGCCCTCCTCAACAAGGTCAGCATGGACAACATGGCCAGCAGGGACAACATGGCCAGCAGGGACAACACGGTCAACAGGGACAGTACTTCCCCCCTCCTCCTGGACAGCAATCGCAACACCAACCGGCTGGTCATGGATATCCTGATACTCAAGCCCACGGTGGTCAATTCGGCGGTCCGCCTGATCAACATGCCCAGCAGTCTCACGGCCACACGGCACCACCAGCTGCCGGCAATCAGCAGCAGTACCCCCCTCCTCCACCTGGAGGACCTCCTGGAGGTTATAACCCTTCTTACAATGGTGGCCAGGGTCAAGGGAACCAACATTCCTATGGCGGTCAGCCGCAATACAATAGTGGTGCTCCTCCTGTTCCTCATGGTACTCACCCTCAACAATATGGAGGTTACTGAGGGAATGTACCGAGGCTGTATGGAAAACCCACAATACTTATTGCCTATGTCTAGGTTTACCAAAGGCAACCTGGTCATTTTTGGTACGAGATCGCGAGACTATGCCAAACCGGCCATTTAGCCACTTCCTCTCACTACATGTACGCATCTGACGACCAGATGCTCGATATGAAAGTGTTTTTCGACAAAGATGTATCGAAACGAGTATAGACGTCGAGACTGACGAGAATGATGTGATGTCGGAGAAGAGTTACGAGCAATATGATTAACGTAGATAGTAGAATGCATTTTACTAGGCCCCCTTTTTATATCTCGGGATCACGGTAACAGGACCCGATGACACCAACTGCCCCTTTACTAGTTCTTCTTTTTGTCTGCACTATCAGCCGTGACGGCAATTGCTTGTAACTTGGAAGCGATGGATCTGGCAACGAACCAAGCTACCGCGCCGATGAGAACAATGTAGCCAGCAGTTGGAACCAGGGAGCGAGGGACGACGTTGAACAAATAAGGATCTAGAATGAGATCCACGAGCACGGGCGGAGGATCCTTCATAAGAGCCGCGTCGTCGGTAAAGTAGTCGGCAGAAGCCTTGATCTGTAGCAGAAGAAGTGAGGCCTCGCGCTCTCCCTCCCCTTGTCGAGGTGACTCCTCATGCAATTCGACCTCTTGATCCTGGCGCGAGTAGGCATAGCCCGCAAGTGACTGAATCAGCTCTGGAGTAGCCCATACGGTATCCAAATCATACACATCTAATACGAAACCCGTGGGTTGCTGAATTCACGTGTTAGCATGTTTTTGTACAAGATTGATATGATGTGGCGACTTACAATCGCCGCCCAGCAGACTCGAAACTCATATCTCTGGCCTGGGTTTAGGTTATCCAGGAGCACCCATATCGCTGCGCCAGAGGCATAGTCCTTCGGTTCAGCGGGAAATACGCGACTGAGGTTTGTTCTAATGTCTGAAGAGTCTGGTGTAAGGACACGTAGCCTGAGATCGGCGAGAGATGGTTTCTGTTGCGGGATGGGGAGCAATGCGGGTGCTGAGAAGATTGTCTTCTCAACGTTGGCGAAGGTTGAAGTGAGAATCGCCAGCAAGAGGCCTAGGATATGAAACACTTGATGACTTGGTAGACAAATCATATTGGCGATTAATTATAGTAAGCAGATTTAATCATCCGTTGTTGGTTTATTTGTAAGGCGAAGATATGCAAAGTGAGGCATGTTGTTTAAAGCGTCACGTGTAGTTATCGTCGAGTGCCCCGCTAACAACTTGAATTGAGACTGGTCTGTCGAACCTGGCAACGCTGCATACAAAACCATTTGGCCCAAAACCTCAACTGAGCACGCTCGATCATAATGATAATACACTATACTAGATGTCCACTTCTAGGACACTTTCAGTTGACGTTCCCTCTGTCAGTTGACGAGGGTGGGCTACCTCCCAACCATCTTCTATAAGAGAGTCAAGCTCCTCAGCATAGACGATGTAGTCTTCGCCGCGAAGAGCGTATCCTTGACCCGAAGAATAGTTAACTGAGCTAACCATACCACACACTTGGCCCAACTCCAGGGGATCCGGTGTATGATCCTCTGGTGGGTTATTCATTAAACTGAACCAATCGCGAATGAGTGCTCCAGAGAGCGGATTGTTGGCGTTTGGGGTACAGAGGCTGGCAGGATTGTTCGTCAAGTATGCTCCGAGTTCGCGACTAATACGAGGTGGTGCACCTGAATTCCTCGCTATCTCGAAACGCTTACCGTACCGAAATAGCCGTTGTGGCCCTGTTGCAGGAGTGGTGAGAAAACATGGGTGCCCAAAAACGAGGTAGTCGCTGTGTACAATAGTTTTGACAGAGTTTGTAGTATCTAAGAGGTTTTGAAACTGAACACTGTCTTTTAGCTGTGCGAGCACAAGATCAGACTTCTCAACCCGCCCAGTGATACGAGCAAGAACCTGTTCACTATCAGTTGACTTGTGAACTTGTGTTTCTCGGCCGTCTGGAAGTAGGACGAGTTGTCTCTCTCCATCTTTCTCGACTAGGATGCCGGCGAAGGCTGAGTAACAGGTTCCTTGGCCATCGTCAGCCACTTTGATAATACTGCCGGGTTCAAGCTTCGTTTTGGTTGAAGCGTCATCGTTTTTATTTCCTTCCATAATGGGCGTAGATTCGAATCCATTCTGGGCCTGAGTCTGCATCTCATCCTCGGTCTCGAGTTGCCGTATCTCAAATAGCATGGGTCCATTGCGAACATAGACACCTTTTAGATGGACGTCTTGTGAGTCATGGAATCGTCGATAAAATTCAGCCGTACTGGCCTTGGGCATCTCAATCCATGTCTTCTCCCCAAGCCTGGTGATTGCGGTACACTGAGGAAATAGGTCGGCCAACTCGAGCACATATTCTCGCAAGTGAGCAGTCCGAGGAGACCAATCATTGAATGCTGGTTTCGACTGGTTGTGGCATTTGCCAGGAATGTACTCTGTAGGATTCAGAATGAATTTGCTGCACTGTTCCTCAGGCAGGAAAATGGCCAGCGCGCCGCCGATTGTAAAGGGCCTTTCGGTCTCATTAGGGAGCTGATTGGCCGGGCACCCGAGAACAAGGAAAGGGAGCAAATACTTGATGAGTGTGACTTTGTAAACCTTGTTCAGGAACAATTCAATCTTTCTGCAATCGGTTTCGGAGAGATGTTGATGGCCGGCGCCCAGTCCCCCGGGCCTCTCAAACGAGAAGCCGTGAAAGAAAAGCCGTTTGAGCGGGTCAAGCTTATCGAAGCGCTAGTCGATAGTAATAGTAACCTCGCTGGAAACCATGGTGCTGTAGTTCTGCCAGGCTCGTAGATTCCGTGAAGCCTCTAGAAGATAGAAGATAGCGGTAGCGATGTTCAATTCTCCGCGTTTGTTTGAAGGATAACAGACCAACTCTGATAAGGTGCAGTACTTTGATGATGTGTGATGGATGACAAGTGGACAGCACATTCGAGATCGCAGAAGTCACCTTTCCATAACATCTAGGTAGTCAAGCCCTGGAACAATCCTGCCATGGTTTCCTTAGGACTGGCTGGGGCAAGAGACGATCATGAATGCGCCTGTAGTACCAAACCAACTCACTAGTAGGTAGGTATAATGGAGATTGTATCCTAGGTACCTATGGTATTGGCTACGATACTCCAAGCTGTGTCAATAGGTACCGTATTTGTCTAGCTTACCCGAAATGTATCAGGCTAACAGATACTGGAATGGAAGCTTTACTCGACACATGGGTGTGAATTCATGCTCAATGGTACTTAGAACGACGAGGCATTGGCGGTTTGCGAGGGTCCGATTCACCTTGGGCTGGTTTCGATAAAAGTCACATGCGGAAGGGGAAACTACTGGCCTGCAGTTTGTATTGCAAGTTTCCTGGACTAGAACCTTAGGCAAGAGCCCTGAATATACCCGGCATTGGCATCGACGCATACATGTATGGCTTTCCTAGTTACTCAGAGCATGCCTCGAAGGAAGTGTGTACAACAAACTCAAGAGGATTTCCGTGCTTGGATAGTAGGAACGGATAGGTGGTAGTCAGCCTGTCAAGTGGTTATCGCAGCCTAGGGAGCTTGAGGCGCAAGAACAGCTCCTGTGATTGGTGACGTATCTCCGAGTTATCTGAGTTACCCAATAATTAGAGCATAACTCAAGTGTGCTCTAGGCATACTTTAGGCTAGGGATTTGGTAAAGTACCTTAGGTAGTTTATCATATCCTCCCTCTCTAATTTAAAGGTAGGCACGGAGTAGTTATCTCAATATTCTGTGGGACCGCCTGCCAGGTAACTTGGATAATCGTTTACAAATGCATATTTACAAGGTTCACAAGGGATATAAGTACTTCTCTCTTCCGTTAGGACCGTGCAGACGATGAGCCGGCGACGCTCGGGCCGCTGGAGATTTGACAGATGACAAGCCAACAATGAATTCACCTATGAAAACCAAGACGACAAAGAGTAACAGTTGTAGCATTCTCAAAAACAGCACTAGCTGTAATTATCATACTGTGACTTGGACCTGAATACGGAGAACCCTCATGTCTTGGGTAGACCACGAGGCGAACGACGACGGGAATGAGAGCTAGGGTAGCGGGTACGTACATATAGCAACAGGGATGTAAACAAATAGACATGGTAGCAGACAGGGGGCTAGTTGGCTGTACATGTACATGTGAGAGAACAAGCGAAAAAAAGGGTCTTTGAAATCAAAACACGAACATCCAATATCGTTTGCTGCTCTTTTCCGCCTTTGAAATATTCGACAGTGTTGTGCAGAAAGCTTCTTGAGGGCCTGGCTTGGATATGAGGTTAATAACAGAGGCGAAATTGACAGCCTCAGCAGAGATGAGTGTCGTCCGATAGAAGTAAATATGGACCCATCGATCGTCGTTTAAGAGAAACACCAAAATCTCGACTCGAGAGCCCTGGTAGCTGCAGTGGTTCCTCAGATTCATCGCCGTACTAACACCTAGACATGGTAATTTGCCGCTTCAGCTGTTAAGTCGTTATCATCTTTCGCTTGAGCGGTGAAGCAACCACGGAAGGAAACCACGGAGCGGTAGGTGGTCTTTAGCAGGCGGGCAGCCCAGGCCAGTAAAGTCTAGAGGGTCCAGTCTCCGACCCCTGGGCCCTGGCAGCCGGCCAACAGGCGTCGGCAGCGAAAAACGCCAGCAGGGCGTTGCAGGACGCGCTTGCCCCTTTCTAGCCCAGGCACGCCTCCAAATCAAATCAAATCAACAAATCCACAGGCGGGCAGTCCAGTCCAATCCAATCCCAGGGCAGCAAAGCCTCCCCTGTCTGCCAAATTTCCCCCACCTCACCTATTTCTAACTTATCACCACCAAACCAAACCAAACTAAACATTCGCCCTCGCCTTGCTCCGCTCCGCTCATCTTCTCTCCTCTCTCAGAGTCCGTGTAAAAGCCTTGTCTGGCCTGTTCTTTTTGTCGTCCTCTTTTCTCGCGGTCCCTCTTCTTTGCTCTTGCATCGACTTCCTCCATCCCCATACTTGTAATCAATAACATCTGCAATCATGCGTGAAGTCATTAGCATCAACGGTAAGCTACCTCTCCCTTGGGCACACACTCACATACGCGTGCTTTCACCGCATCCCCTTTTCCTTCGATGCTAACTGAGCTACTCTAGTCGGCCAGGCTGGTTGTCAAATCGCCAACTCCTGCTGGGAGGTGAGTTTTTGTCGAGTCTCTTGTTGATATTGCTTTGAACTGACTGTTTTCTAGCTCTACTGCCTCGAGCACGGTATCCAGGTACACAAGGACCCCTCGATTTGTTGACAAACATCACGTCGCCCATATACTAACCACAACTAGCCCGATGGTTACCTCACTGAGGAGCGCAAGGCTCAGGACCCCGACCAGGGTTTCAGCACTTTCTTCTCCGAGACTGGTATGAATTTGGCTTTGCATCTTGTGGCCTCTCGCCTTTCCGACTAACACCCCTTTTCTAGGCCAGGGCAAGTATGTTCCTCGCGCCATCTACTGTGATTTGGAACCCAATGTCGTCGACGAGGTCCGCACCGGTGCCTACCGAAACCTTTTCCACCCCGAGATGATGATCACCGGAAAGGAGGATGCGTCCAACAACTACGCCCGTGGCCACTACACCGTCGGAAAGGAGCTCATCGATGGCGTCCTCGACAAGATCCGCCGTGTTGCCGACAACTGTGTTGGTCTTCAGGGCTTCCTCGTTTTCCACTCCTTCGGTGGTGGTACCGGTTCTGGTTTCGGTGCTCTCCTCATGGAGCGTCTGTCCGTCGACTACGGCAAGAAGAGCAAGCTCGAATTCTGCGTTTACCCTGCTCCTCAGACCGCCACCTCCGTCGTTGAGCCCTACAACTCCATCCTCACCACACACACCACCCTCGAGCACTCCGACTGCTCCTTCATGGTCGACAACGAGGCCATTTACGATATCTGCCGCCGAAACCTCGGCCTTGAGCGACCCAACTACGAGAACCTGAACCGCCTCATTGCTCAGGGTATGTCTCAGCTAATACCGACAGCCTAAAAACTAGCTAGCTAACGATGAGTAGTTGTCTCCTCTATCACCGCTTCGCTCCGATTCGACGGCTCTCTCAACGTCGACCTGAACGAGTTCCAGACCAACCTGGTCCCTTACCCCCGAATCCACTTCCCCCTCGTCGCCTACGCTCCCGTCATCTCCGCTGCTAAGGCTGCCCACGAGGCCAACTCCGTCCAGGAGATGACCATGTCTTGCTTTGAGCCCAACAACCAGATGGTCAAGTGTGACCCCCGTCACGGCAAATACATGGCCACCTGCCTGCTGTACCGTGGTGACGTTGTCCCCAACGACGCCCACGCTGCTGTTGCCACGCTTAAGACCAAGCGAACCATCCAGTTCGTCGACTGGTGCCCTACTGGCTTCAAGCTCGGTATCTGCTACCAGGCTCCCGAGAACGTGCCCAACGGCGACCTTGCCAAGGTCAGCCGCGCTGTGTAAGTGAATCCCGTATCTGAGAGTGACTGGACGAAAACTAACATGAAATAGCTGCATGCTGTCCAACACCACCGCCATTGCCGAGGCCTGGTCATCCCTGTCCCTCAAGTTCGATCTCATGCACTCCAAGCGTGCCTTCGTCCACTGGTATGTTGGTGAGGGTATGGAAGAGGGTGAGTTCTCTGAGGCTCGTGAGGATCTTGCTGCCCTGGAGCGCGATTACGAGGAGGTCGCTACCGACTCTATGGGCGAGGAGGAGCTTGAGGCTGAGTACTAAGCGGTTGCGGATGCAATGACTGGATTTTCATTCTTCAGCCAGTTTTAGTCTGTCACCGATAGAGAGGTGTATTTTCTTATTTTCACAAGGGTCAAGCCAAAACGAGTTTTAATGTCAAAAGACCAAATCTGTATATGGGTTCGCTGTGTCTGCAGCGTGCTTGTCCGAGTCGTTGGCATTATGTGAGGCAGTGCTGTAGTTACAAGAGTATTGTATTGTAATAATGTAAAGTTACCTCTCCTTAAGTTGCAACGCAAGGTCTCTATTGGATGCTTGTTGATTTAGAGAATGCGGGGAACAGCGGGTTTAGAAAGCCGATGCTGTAACTGTATCGGTGCTGTAAATTTACTGTACCGAGCTGTCTACGAAGTGGTACCGAAGCTCGGCCCACGTTGGGGCCGATAGTACGCGGATTCACATCCGTTACTTAGACCTCGACCTTGGCCAGCTCAACACCTCGTTTCCACTCCCAATTGAATACTCATCGACTTCTCCACCTTATACCGACGAAACTGCATACCATGAACCTCTTGCGATCCAACGTTTGTAGAGCATGCCGGCGCTCGCAGCAATTCCGCTGGCACAGGGGCTTTGCGACAGCCAGCAGTGCATCGTCCGACAACCGTGTTAGGCTGGTCGAGGTTGGACCTCGCGATGGATTGCAGAACGAGAAGCAGATAATTCCACTGGAGACAAAGATCGAGCTCATTGATCGGTTAGCTAAAACAGGAGTTTCTACCATTGAGGCTGGTTCCTTTGTTTCTCCCAAATGGGTTCCTCAAGTAAGCTTCCTAGCTAAGGCATCATGTCGCATCTACCGACTAACGTTTGTGCCATAGATGGCCAACTCCAGCGAAATCCTCGAGCATATTCTCCAAAACAAGATCTCTTCGCCCGTTCCGATATCATATTCCTTCCTTGCCCCTAACTCAAAGGGTCTTCAGAATGCTGCAGGCATCCTCAATGCGAATGCTGGCAAGTTCGCAACACAAATGGAACCCGCTGTTGGAGATCAGGCGGCCACCGCTCCATCTGTCGAAGTAGCTGTTTTTGCCGCTGCTACGGAGAGCTTTACTCAGAAGAACCTCAACTGCGATATCAAGACGTCGCTGGAGCGTTTCAGGGAGGTGATCCAGGACTCCAAGGCTATGGGCCTCCGAGTAAGAGCTTACGTCTCCGTGGTCCTGGGATGTCCCTTCGAAGGCTTCGACGTTGATCCTCACAAAGTAGCAGAGATTGCTACAGACCTTCTAGAGGCAGGAGCAGATGAGATCTCACTTGGCGATACTACGGGTATGGGCACGGCGCCTCGAACAGGAGCCCTCCTCAAGTGCATGTCTGAGGCTGGTATCCGAACTGAGGACATTGCCATGCATTTTCATGATACGTTTGGCCAAGCTCTGGTCAACACAGCTGTGTCTCTGGAGTACGGCATCCGAACATTTGACAGCAGTGTCGGTGGTCTGGGTGGATGTCCTTACAGCCCCGGCGCGACAGGCAACGTGGCGACGGAGAACATGGTCTACTTCATGGAAACTTTGGGCATGCAAACGGGTATTGACCTGGATGCTATGGCGGATATTGGAGCATGGATCACGAAGGAGCTGGGTAAGCCAAATGAGAGCACAGTAGGCAAGGCGGTTCTTGGAGCTCGAGCTCGACAGGAAGCTGAGAGAGCTAAAGCTAAGCTCTGATCAGGTTTTGAAGCTGAGAAATTTGGAGTACAAGTATGTAAAGAGTCTATGAACCTGTAAACTTGAATCATTATGCACCCATGCACCAGTCCAAGCTGAATGCTGCTGTTGGTCAGTTCAAGGTCAAATGATACTGCTATGTCATGTGATGTCACCGATGGTGTAGAAGCGGTCCCGTAACTTATCCATGTGGAGGTGAGTTTATCGGCCGTGCGTCTTTGGGCTGGCGCAGGGTCCCCACTTTGGTGAAGCAAGCTCAACCTCCTCCAACCTCTTGAGGCCTTCTCCCAACTTCATCCCCAAGCTTCACGATCGGCTCCTTATCCTCGCCCTCCCTTTTCGCCTCGCCCCTCTTCCGCTCCTATTTCCGATCCATCGCCCATCATGGCGGACCCTCGCGAGTCGTCGTCGTACTTGGTCGTCCCTAGACTTCGATACAACACCATCGGCAGCATCAACGGCCCCATCGTCATCCTCGACAATGTACGTCGTCATGCCAAAGGTCGAGTCGGTTTGGGCCATATGAGCTGACAACAATAGGTGAAAACCCCGCGATTCGACGAGATCGTGTCTCTCACTCTTCCCGATGGCACTGAGCGCTCGGGTCGAGTCCTGGAAGCTCGAGGTTAGTGCAGCTGCTAGTCTCCCTAGAAGTAATGACGCGGAATATGCTGACATCAACGCATAGGTGACCGAGCTGTCGTTCAGGTACTTCCAACAAATACGATGCGACATGACACGGCGATTGACGAGTATATAGGTATTCGAGGGTACTTCCGGTATCGATGTCAAGAAGGTAGGCGGTATTGCGAACTAAGTAGCGGAATATCGAGCTAAGACAACTATAGACCAAGGTCAAGTTCAGCGGCCAAAGCATGAAGATTGGTGTTTCCGAAGACATGCTTGGTCGTATCTTTGATGGTTCCGGACGAGCTATTGATAAGGGTCCCAAGGTGTTGGCTGAGGATTACCTCGACATCAACGGATCTCCTATCAACCCCTACTCTCGTGTAAGGCTACCCTCAGGCGCTCCTACGACTTAAGCTGACCCGGACTCTAGGAATACCCCGAGGAGATGATCTCGACAGGTATCTCTGCCATCGACACCATGAACTCGATTGCCCGAGGACAAAAGATCCCCATCTTCTCCGCCTCTGGTCTGCCTCACAACGAAATTGCCGCCCAGATTTGCCGACAGGCTGGTCTCGTCCAGAAGCAGGGCATTACCAACAAGGGTGTTCACGATGGCCACGAGGAGAACTTCTCCATCGTCTTCGGTGCTATGGGTGTCAACTTGGAAACTGCCCGTTTCTTCACCCGCGATTTCGAGGAGAACGGCAGTCTGGAGCGTGTCACTCTCTTCCTGAACCTTGCCAACGATCCTACGTAAGTAGCACACCGCATTATTGCTGATGGCCTACGTACTAACTGGCGCCTAGTATCGAGCGTATTATCACTCCCCGTCTCGCTCTCACCACTGCCGAATACTACGCCTACCAGCTCGAGAAGCACGTCCTGGTTATTCTTACCGATCTTTCTGCTTACTGCGATGCCCTTCGAGAAGTTTCAGCCGCTCGAGAGGAAGTGCCCGGTCGACGTGGTTACCCTGGTTACATGTACACTGATTTGTCCACCATCTACGAACGAGCCGGTCGTGTCTCGGGCCGCAACGGTTCCATCACCCAGATTCCTATTCTGACCATGCCCAACGACGATATCACTCACCCTATTCCCGATTTGACTGGTTACATTACCGAGGGCCAGGTGTTTATCGACCGAGCTCTGGACAACCGTGGTATCTACCCTCCCATCAACGTGCTGCCTTCGCTGTCCCGTCTGATGAAGTCTGCCATTGGTGAGGGCATGACCCGTAAGGATCACGGTGATGTGTCGAACCAGCTGTATGCCAAGTACGCTATTGGTCGTGATGCCGCAGCCATGAAGGCTGTCGTTGGTGAGGAGGCTTTGTCCGCTGAGGACAAGCTGTCTCTCGAGTTCTTGGAGAAGTTTGAGCGCCAGTTCATTAGCCAGGGCCGATACGAGTCTCGATCCATCTACGAGTCCCTCGACCTTGCATGGAGTCTGCTCCGTATCTTCCCTAAGGAGCTGCTCAACCGTATCCCCGCCAAGGTGCTCAACGAGTTCTACCAGCGAGCCGCCAAGGACACCAAGGCCAAGGGCAAGGCTCGGGCAGAGACTGAGGCTCGAGGCCAGCAGCAGACGGAAGAGAACCTTATTGACGCATAAGGGACGACTTGTCGGCATTTCGATAGATAGTATAATGAGCGCGCAAGGCCGATGGAAGAGCAGACAGAGCAACTTTGTTTAGAGTGGATTATTTACGTACTGTCTTTGAAGGAGCTGTAGAGAAAGAGTAGGTATAAGGGTGAAGATAGGGAGGCGAGCTAATGCAATTCAACCAATCCTCTACCTGACCAAGTGTTATCATGATGAGTGCAGTAGAAGCCACTTGAGTCATCATGATGAGGCTGTCATGGCTCCTCTGGGCTTTAGAGGGACCAATGACAAAGCCGAGCATGTGGAAAGTGGATCTACAGTGTTGAAAATTCAGGATACGCACATTGTCGCCCAACTTTTTCGAAAGTTAACATTGGACTCTTTGAACGAGCGAAGAGTCAGTCGGTTCAAGAAATCGCTGTCTGAAAGAAACCTCGTTTTTTTTTATATCTTCAATAAGGCGTCAGAATGGAGGAAGACAGACGACAGACCGATTTGGGCACGGCAGCCGATATTGAAGAGGCCCAACTCGCTCAGGCTAGCCCATCCCCCGCCATCGAGAACGAGACAGAGTCAGCGCCACAGAACGGAGCAACACCGTTGAAGCAACCAAAGAAGAGATTTGTAGGAAGAAGAGCTGCTACTGAGGCGGCTGCAAAGAATGGAGGATCCGGGGCATCAGGCGAGAGCGGTGCTGTTCAGAGTATGCGAAAACGCCTCCTTCATGATAGGTGAAGACAATGCTTACATGGTATAGCTGCCAAACCCCGGAGAGCTCCTAGACTATTGAACCAAGTCCCCAAGGAGATCCTCGAAAATCCCGACCTCAAGGCTGCTATTTCGCTATTGCCCGCCAACTACAACTTTGAGATTCCCAAGACGATTCATCGTATTCAAACTTCAAATGCCAAGAGAGTCGCGCTGCAGATGCCCGAAGGTCTTCTTCTGTTTGCCACTACCATCTCTGATATCCTGACGCAGTTCTGCCCGGGTATCGAGACGCTTATCATGGGTGATGTGACATACGGCGCGTGCTGTATCGACGACTACACAGCGCGGGCTCTCGGCTGTGACTTGCTTGTGCATTATGCGCACAGCTGTCTCATCCCTGTTGACGTGACCACCATCAAGACTCTCTACGTCTTTGTCGACATTAGTATTGATGCGACGCATCTCCTAGCTTCGCTGGAGCGCAATTTTGCCAGCGGCAAGACCATTGCTGTTGTCGGTACTATCCAGTTCAACGCCACTATTCACGGTGTCAAGAGCAGTCTTGAGCGCGGCGGCTTCCGCGTACTCGTTCCGCAGATTGCGCCCTTGAGTAAGGGTGAGATTCTGGGCTGTACGTCTCCACGTCTCAAAGAGGACGACAAGATCGATCTGATATTGTACCTGGGCGACGGTCGCTTCCATCTCGAGAGTATCATGATTCACAACCCATCTATCCCGGCGTACAGATACGACCCTTACTCCCGTAAGCTTACACGCGAGACATACGGACATCAAGAGATGCAGTCCCTCAGACGCACCGCCATCCAAAGCGCTCGCACCGCGCGCAAATGGGGCCTTATCCTTGGCGCCCTCGGCCGTCAGGGCAACCCGCACACACTGGGTCTCATTGAAAAGGAGCTTAAGGCGCGGGGAATCCCCATAGTGCATTTGCTGCTGAGCGAGATCTTCCCGGGCAAGCTGGCGCTCATGTCGGACGTCGAATGCTGGGTGCAGGTAGCGTGCCCGCGGTTAAGTATCGACTGGGGTTACGCATTCCCGAGGCCGCTGCTGACACCGTATGAGGCGCTAGTCGCGTTGGGAGAGAAGCAGGATTGGGGAGAGGGTGTGTATCCGATGGATTACTATGGAAAGGATGGGTTGGGAAGAACGAGGGCGTTGCCGGTTGAGTCAGGATAGAGGCAGTGATCACTGTCATGATAATTGAATTCAGTGCCATATGTGCTGCATCGTTGTTGCCTGGCCGGAGGGTAATCCATGCCGGAACTCATGAAATTCCTGTATTGCCTATAGGAAGCTGAACGACTCCTTTATTCAACAACACTGGCTCGAGTATTTGAACAGTGCTATGCTCCGTTTTGTTGGCGCGACACCCTGATTTGCAGGAACCGCAAAACCATTTGTGTCCATATTCAGAAGACATTCTGTCATCTTCCAGACGAACAGCTCAGTCGTGTGGGCTGCCAGTGGCGTGTATGGTATGTACATAGTTGATACGTTAGACAATAGCCCTAAAGAAGGATTCGTGGTGAACCCAATCAGGCCTTTTTCTCGCCATATCGTCAGCCCGGATTGAATTTGTAGGGTTCGGAGCCAAGAGAACTTGTTCGGCGAGGGTCGAGCTCAGCCCGGGTAAATGAGTGGAGGTAGTGTATAAGCTGTAGATGCGACGGCAGATTTTCAAGGCGCGTTGGCCGTCCCAACAGGTTCAGGCCGGTTGGAAAACATGAGCTTGTACTTGACAATCTCAACCACCTCGAGATTCTCGCCTTCTTCTTTTGAGTCACCCCCAGAGCCAGTGATCATTTTGTTCTCCCTCCGCCGCACTACGGCCATGGCTTTTGGCAACTTCTTGACCTCACCAGTGAGACGTTGGTGTTGTCCGACATAAAGATGGACCCGCTTCATCCAAGCCGAACCTTCAGCATCTGGGTTGTAATCCGGAAAGTCAAGTCTTCCAACGTCAACTCCGCCTAAAGCCTCGCCATTGCTGTCTGAGGGCATGTTGACTGTTCCTTGGAGCTCTAGGAGAGCTAGTCCTGAAGGCGTTTGTAAGAGCTGTGGTAGAGGACTGGAGGTGCTGGCATTCTTGTTAGGAGGGTAGAGCTTGGCGGAAGCCATTTTGACGGAAGAAAGAAGATATAAAGATAATGATCTCCTAGTTTAAGTGAGTATCGCCTGGGTTGAAGACAGTGAGTGCAATTAGGCAAAGCATCTATCGTAAAGAGCCAGTAAACACACCCAATGATAGTAAGTCAATTGGGTACGTACCGCAGCGCGCGCTATGTGCGAATCAAGCAACAAGAGCTCTCCAACACTGTGTGGAGCCTCACGACTTTAGGGTCTCTGTAACCCAGCGGGGCACCAGCGAGAATCAGGAATTTCTTTTGACCGACATCTAAATTCTGTGATTGGCTAGCGAATTTCACCGCCGTGGAGAGCCCTAGCGACCCGACACACACTTTCCACTTTCTCGATTTCGCTACGAATTTTACATCCTCATCATCCTCTACTAACTTCACAGCAGGCCAGGTCAAGTAAACTTGCACCACCACAACTGGCAAAATGAAGGTACGATATCACCGACAATCCACACGAGACTACGAGAGCGCATCTGCTATTCAACATGGAACTGTTTTCCCTGCCGTCTGGCGCTGCTGCTCGCATTGTAGTCGATCCAATAACAAAAGTAAACATTTACTGACTTATTCCTCAACAGTTGAACATCAGCTACCCTGCCAATGGCAGCCAGAAGCTCATCGACATTGAGGATGAGCGCAAGCTCCGTGTCTTCATGGAGAAGCGCGTACGTCGAACCCTCCCCGTCCACGACCGCTCGTCGAATATCGCCTCGAAACGACATGCTAACTTCTGTTTGATAGATGGGCGCTGAGGTTCCTGGTGACTCCATCGGCGATGAGTTCAAGGGCTACATCTTCCGCATCACTGGTGGAAACGACAAGCAGGGTTTCCCCATGAAGCAGGGTGTCATGCACCCTACCCGTGTCCGCCTCCTTCTCTCTGAGGGACACTCTTGCTACCGCCCCCGACGCACCGGTGAGCGCAAGCGAAAGTCCGTCCGTGGTTGCATCGTCGGCATGGACCTTTCCGTCCTTGCTCTCAGCGTTGTCAAGCAGGGCGAGGCTGACATCCCCGGCCTCACCGACGTCGTCCACCCCAAGCGCCTCGGTCCCAAGCGCGCCACCAAGATCCGCAAGTTCTTCGGCCTCACCAAGGATGACGATGTATGTCTCTCCCTACGCCCATACTCGATCATCGCCTACCCGGAGCTGCAGTGGAGGAGCTGGCAGTCCGGGTAGAGTGTGAGAGGACCTCTTGTCCTGCCCTCCGTCAATGAGGGAAAAGGATAAGGGGTAGCGAGTTAAACAAACAAATTTCCCCAGAACGTTGAAGAAGACTAATGCTTATGGCGAATCTAGGTCCGCAAGTACGTTATCCGACGTGAAGTCCAGCCTAAGGGTGAGGGCAAGTCCCCCTACACCAAGGCTCCCCGCATCCAGAGACTGGTCACCCCCCAGCGTCTCCAGCACAAGCGCCACCGTGCCGCCCTCAAGCGGCGCCAGGCCGAGAAGGTCAAGGACGAGGCCGTAAGTTATACCTACACAAAATATCTATTGCAACTCACAGCTAACACAATCTCTCTCAGAACGAGTATGCCCAGATCCTGGCCAAGCGTGTTGCCGAGGCCAAGGCCACCAAGGCCGATGCCCGCAAGCGACGTGCATCCTCCATGCGCAAGTAAATTTCTGGCGTTTAATGAAAAAAAGGGGAATCATACCTTGGTCTTGTGGTTTGCATGCATTGGGAGTGAGGATTCTCTATAGGGCTTGATTTGAGCCAATCACGAATGTATTAGAGGCATTTCGGAAAATGAACATGCATTGATGCACTCGTGCCATACGTCAGTCAATCTGCGCATGCTCTCTTTCGTTGACAACGTACATGATATTCTGTGATTTTTGTGGCTCAGTAAACAACAACTTACAACAAAAGCATGACATTTCATTATCTATATACCATACCATAACATAATCTGAACACTGTGGATGACTGCTTGTCCTGTTCAAGATACAGCCCACACAAATATCATTTTACCATCACAGACATGTCGACAAATGATCAAATTGAATTATACGCCATTCATGATTTTTCTAGAGGCGATAAACTTGTGATATACATGCAATGCATCGGATCCTCCACACCCTGCATGCTGCCCATCTTCCAAACCTCATAGCTAGAGGAGACCTGCACTTCTCCCAAACGTAGAAGCCTGGATAAGGACGCCATGCAAAGTCCCAAGACGCATCACGAGGCCTTCGCACCACCGACGCTAATAAAACACGATCCCTAGAACCATAACAAGTATCAACTCTCTTTTCCTTTCGTACCCCCTGTCTATGTTCCATCCCCCACACGCCTGCAATGCATAGGTCAACGAGATTAAGCGAAGCCAAAGTATTCGCTTCCTGCTGTGATGGCCTTCATAATCTGAGAGCGTAGGTGATCGTAGCTCTCGTACTCAGGGAGGTCAAGTTCTGGTTTCCGTTAGCTAATTGTTCCATGTGATGCATTGCAAGCTGTACTTACGGTTGAAGCAGGTGTGCGAAGAAGGCAGACGGTCCTTGTTGCCATAATCGCGATGGATGTTGAATCGGTTGATGCCGTTCATGCCTTCAAGCTCCTTGAAGCCATTGAGGGGAACCTTACTGGTTCCTGTGACAAACTGCAACATTTTGGCGAGTTCTTCCTTGTCAAAGGATCGAAGGGCTCGCCAGAACCACTGAATTTGCTGCGATGATGGATTGTAGTTGTGATACTCCGTGTTGCTCTTCCAGTCGTCAATATCAATATCAGGTAGACCAGAAATCAGGAGCTCCAGCTCCTGTTCGTTGAAGATGGAGATTAACTCTGCTGGAATGATGTCGTGGAAGCCTGAAAAGGTCAGTGACTGCGTTAAATGTATATGGATGATCCACATACCTTGGAGGAAATGAGCCATCTGCTCCTTGACTGAAGAAAGTAGTTTGTGTTCAACCACAAGACGAACATAGTCGTGCTTGTTCTCTTCGGTAACAGCAATTTCTCGGCCGTTAGGAATGAGGTCTACGACGTTGGTGACGCCAAACTCATCATCCTCAACGGAGAATGTCTCAGTGATGATATCTGTGATGTCGTTGTCCAGCATCCAGCATAGAGACTTGTAATAGTCGGGATCGAACGATTCCATGTCCTTGACTGAGACAGACTTGCCAAGAATGCGCTTGTACACAGCGCGACTAAAGTAACAGTCAAGGACCCGCCCTTCATACAATGCTTTGCCGATGATACGGCCGATGAACTTGAAGAACATTAGATGCTCATCGTTGATACCGCTGAGCTTGTTCGGATGGAAAGTTGTTCGGTCAGAGGAAACAGGGGTGAAAAGAACATAATTGGGGTCAAACATCTGCCGAGAGAGAACCTGGAACCACTCGCGGGTGACACCGCCCGCGTCAACACCTTCCTCGCCGTGGAACCGGATGTTGAGCTTTCCAAACTTCATTTCATCTCCAGACTTGAAGTACAAGGACTTGAAGGAATCATGGAAGACCTGGTCACGACGGACAGAAAGTTGCAATGGAGGGTAAGATGGTCGACTCTGGCTGTTGCCAGACCGTGAATGGACACTGCGGTTGAAGTAGTTGCGCTTGTTGTCAAACTCCAGCACCTTGGGGTTCTTGACGAGGAGGGCGAACGTGCCCGACATGAGCTTGGGGTTATTCCTGACAAGCTCATTGAGGATACGTCGGTGGTCCTCAGTAAAGCTGAAGAAGAGACTGGCAGTACGAGACTCGGGTGGTGGGCTCGATAGGACCATTTCCTTTTGTTGCGAAGGGTCGTCATTGGTTGTTGTGTTCTTGCAGACCACCATGAGGGACTCGATCAATGGCAGCAAAATTGTCGCTACGTTGAGCATATTCTCTCGTTGACGAATAGCGCTGAGGCAAGCACTGAGCTTTTCCCACATGGCCGAAAAGGTCGAGTTGTGGTAGAGAGAGGTAACTAGATCGTGCCTCTCATCCTTGTTCTTGTTGGACTCGGCCTCATCACCCTTCTTCTTGCTGTCAAATAGATGGTCCAATGCAGTCAAAACACGAAGAAGCTTGTTTTGCTCCGAAGCTCCTGGTGAAAATTTGGCAAGAGCAACGCCTTGAATCTCTGTGCCTGAAGATGCTTTCTCAATATGCGGCAGCAGATCATCCAAATCAGCCACGATGTTTTCACTCAGAAGTCTAGCCTGGTGGACAAGCTCTTGGCCGAATGTTGCCTTGGCCCCTGGAATAGCGGACAGGTTCTTGATAGTCGAGATAGTGTTTTGGAAAGTTTTGGAGCTACACTCTCGAGCTACAAAAATTCTCACCGCCAGGGTCAGGTTTTGGGCGGGAATGATAGGTGGCTGGAGTTGTCGGAGTTTCTTCTGAGCCGCCTCCTTCTTCTCTTGTCTCTTTGCACTGTCATCAGCGGCAGCATCCTCTGCAGTTTCGGCTGGAACAGCACTAGGTTCATTGGCGTTACTTGTGTCGGCTTGTTCGGTGCTTGATGGCTGTTCCGTAGGATTTTCAGTTGCAGCGGGTTCATCCGCAGGCTTAGCATCAACAGCCTTCAGTTCGTCCTCAGCTTCCTTGCGGCGCCGTTCAAGGTTTTGGAGAGGCAGAGTCACCCGGTTTAACAAGTCGGCCAAATGAGTCATGACAACAGAGCTTTCCATAACCAGATCGCGATCAAGAAGAGATAGCAAGGAATTGATGGCATACTTGTGAGACTTGGAATCCTTGCCCTTGCCTTTGCGGCTGAGGGAGCGCTTCAGATTTGAGCCAACAGCATCATGTTCTGTCAAGAAGAGCCACGGAATATGGGGGTTCTTGGTACAGAGCTCCACTAACAGATCCAGACACTGCTGTACAATCAATAGAGGCGAGGTTTCTGAGTTTGTTTGTGTGGTATTCCCAGCAGTCAACCCCGTCAGGCTTCTCTTGAGAGTCTGGGGGGTCTTCTGCTCAGAATCTTTGTCCTTGGGTCTTCGTGCCTTCAAGGACAGTTGACCAAAGCTGCGCTCCACAGCACCCATATCAGTGCTACCGTCCTGCAAGATCTGGAGGAGAGTGCTGATGACCTCGAGTCGCGTTTGCTTGTTCTCGCACACATCAGCAAAGACGTTGAACAGGTGATTCCGGATAGATCCCTGCTGGGCGATGAACATTAGGCGTAGCAGTGTGGCGACGCCGGCCTTGTCGAGCATTTGAACAACCGTTCGACGCTGAGCCTTTGTTCCCACCTGAGGCCCAGGTGGTACAGGTTGGCGGGCTGTGTTGACTACTGGTGGAGTGCGACCTGTAATGATAGAATGAACGTTGTTGTGCTGCGTCAAGGCTCGGGCTTGGGCTGCCATCTCCGGGGTAAGTTGGTCCATCAGTTCTTCGCCTTGGTCCATGAGAACCTGCTCTCGTAGTTCAGGGGGGAATGTGAGAAGGATGCTAGCAGTGTCCATTTCTGGCACAGCCGCCTGGCCAGTAGCAGCGGATGCCTGGCGACTTGTTTCCTCGCGGGCCCGGCGACGCTGCTCTTGACGTTCCTGCTGTGCAATTTCAAGACGAAGTTCTTCTGGAAGAGCATCCAGGAATTCCTGGAAGACTTCTGTTGATTCGCCAGTTGTTGCCTCCTCTCGTGCCTGCGACCTTCTCGTGCTGATTGTCTGGGCAATGACTTCCTCGCGGAACTCCTCGGGCAAGGCAGCGAGATAATCAGGGTCGATGCCGAGTTCGGTAACATCAACTTCTTCACCTCTGATCGTAGTCATAACACGGGGCTCATCGCCTGTGCTCTGGGCTGTGGCATCAGAACGTTGTGTTTGGCTTTGTTCTGTTGACTCAACGCCTTCCATTGCGCCATCGTCTCCTTGGCCTTCAGTAGCGGCAGCTTGGCTGGCAGCAGCGGCCTCGGATGCAGCTCGTTCCGCAGCCTCGCGGGCTTCGGCCTCTCGCTTCTCCCTCTCTGCCTTTTCTTCAGCTTCCTTTGCCTCACGGGCCAGGCGCTGCTCCTCTTCTCGCTTCTTCCGTTCCTCTTCTTCGCGCTTTTGTTGTTCGGCCTCTTCGGCCTTCAGCTTCCGTTCTAACTCCATCGCAGCCGGGGTAAGCTTGGCTGCAATGATGTTCTGAAGCTTAGCAGCTTCCGTCACATTGCTAGCGCCAAAGATCATCCTAGCTTCTTCTTGGTACCGGTCCATTGTACCTTCAATGATAAAAGACACAGCTTGGGATGGGTCCTGGGCCAATCCTTCACGTCTTTGTTCTGTGCGAGAGCTTCGCATAGGGGCGAGTTCTCTCGCCTCGCGATGCCCACCAGGGCCGGTAATTTGCAGATGGAAAGCATGCTGTCCATTTCTTCCCATGATTGGGAGAAATTCCATCAGTTCTCCAAGGAAACCCATTCCATCCAATGCATGTCGTCCACCTGCGCCAAAAATGGCTTCAGGAACTCGCAGACCAAAAGACTGAGGATGCCCGGGGCGCTGAGAGGTGTCACGGCCCTGGTCGCCCCGTCGCAGAAGAGGGTTGGCACCGTCGTCTGAATTAGGCTGAGCTCCTCCAGGGCGATGACTGCGGGAAAAGAAACTGCGGAAATCATTCTGGCCTGAACCAACAATGAAGCTGGGAGGGTAAGGGTTGCGGGGGTCGCCTCGCGAGAGGAACCGTCGTCGGTTTTGGTTATCCATCACGAACATATGTCGGTGACGATCTTCATCGTCGGCTCCAAGGCCGTCCCAGCCAAGGGCTGGCATGGGCTGAGGCTGATCGTCCAGAGGATAGTCATCATCATAAAGGTATTCATCGTCATCCATCTCATCGTCATCGTCTTCGTCTTCCTCTTCGTCATGGCCATCGTCAAGATAGTGATCATCCAGCCCATCCATCAAGTCTGGGTCGTAGGCTTCATCGTCTCCCATGATAGCTCGAGCCATGCCATCCAGGAGGTCTCCTGGCGCCATATGCAAATGCTCCTCGTGAACATCCGCGTCATATTCGAGGTCGTCTTCCTCCTGGTCTTCGTCCTCCTCACCATCATGACTAGCACTCTCCCATCCTGAGTTGCCGTCATCAACAAGAGGGTTACCGTCCTCATCGACGATTTCGACCTGGTCTTCCACATCTTCCATGTCAGCGGATTCCACTTCATCGTCATCGTCGATTTCCTCATCACTGTCATCTTCATCTTCATCATCGTCCTCGTCCATGATGACTTCAACAACACCTGGCTCGCCATGAAGGCCTTCAATTTCGCCCATGTGGCTAAGTTCTTCGTCATCATCGCTGATGTTGTCCTCTTCGTCCGAGATGTCATCATCACCATAATCCATTTCGTCGTCATATTCGTCGCCGTACATATCCTCATCATCTTCATCCTCGTCATCTTCGTCGGAATCATCATCTTCACCACGAGGCTCGAGCATACCGAGGGCAGAGTTGCGGTACAGATCAGGCGTCTCTTCGCGGTCATCATCAAGATCCGAGAGTGAAGAAGTTGAGCCCAGGTCGTCGTCTGCGGTGTCTGACAGAGAATCCGAGGGCAATATGTTGGAGTGGCTCAGTTCTTTGGCCGTCTCGGTGAGAACCCTTAGTACTCGCAGAATGTACTTAATGGCTCGCTTCACGCCTGGGTAATTGAGGTTAATCTCAGCAATGGAAGAAGTGAGCTTATCGAGATAGCCCTTCTCGTACATCAGTCTCCGTAACTGTGCATGTGATCGAGCCTGGACGTTGTCAGAACCGCGAGCATTAGCTCCCTGGTCTTTGTCTCTCTCGCCGACCATGTAGTTCATGAGTTCAGCAAGGCATTGCATGCGGGAGTATCGGGTTTCCAGTGGCTCATCAGATAAGGGTGCCCTCTCGTAGGCCTTCAACATAGTATCGAGAACGAATTTGCGAGCGAACAAGAGATCAGGCTCGTCGTCATATGCAAACTTATCCTTTCCACGGTCAATTGCCTTTTCACTTGTCTTAGCCACCAATGCGACCAAGACCTTTTGCGTCTGCACAGAGGTTGCGGCCTTCTTCTTTCCAGCGATGCTATCAACTGTTCCGCTCAGGTTGCCTTGGCAGAGCAGATCGTAGATCAGGTAGTTAAGAACTGATGATCGAGGTTTGATTGGGGTGCTCGTAGTAAGCGGCGCGCTGCGCTTGAAGTTGATGAACTCCATCTTAGTTCTGTTGTAACTTTGCAGGAGCTCAGCCAGACAGTTCAGCAAAAAACATCGGTAGACGAAGATTGGATGTTCGTCCGACTTGAAAACAGGCTTTGACGGCTTCTTGTCTTTCGCTTCGGTCGAAGTGTTGTCCTTCGAAGACGATGATATGTCTTCAGAAGTAGACGCAGCTTCAGTTTTTGAGTCTTTCTCCACAGTCGGCACTTCCTTGTCGTCAACCTCGCGATAATTGAGCAACTCGCAAAGAAGAAAGTGGATGACACCATCAGGATTCTCAACCACAGGCCGTTTGCTCTCATGGTGGGGTTTTGGTGCATCTGTCATCTCCTTGTCTACGGGTTCCGTGGATTGCTTGATGTCCTGTTCCGGTACATCTTCGTTGTTGTCACCAGTCTTGTTAGTGCTTGTTTCTGTAGCTTCTTCCTTTAATACAAGGGTCTGGGATCGAGAGTTGTCACTTGAGGGTGATGCCCATCTTGTGAAACGGAGCATCTCGTTGGTAACCTCGACGAAAAGATCGGGAGCTCGAAGAGCAATAGGTGTCATCGCTCGCAAGTAGTTAGAAACATCAGAATGGCCACGCTGAGTTCGCTGCAGGTTCGGAAAGCCAATCTTGATCTCGGCACGCATGATCTGTTTGATGGTCTCTTCGTCCTCCACAATGTGACGAAGGACAGTCATGATGTGGGCAGTAAGCTTAGTCTGCTTAAATCTCTCGGAGCCAGAACCCGACAGCTGTTTTGCCATAAGAAACAGCCGTTGCAAGTTCTTCTTATCCCCAACCAACTTTGCTAGGCGTCGATTGCGCGTCAGAATTACCAAAACCCTGAGTGCTGCAACCGCAAGCGTTTCTTCTTTTCCTATCCGCGGAAGCATTTCGAGGAGATATTCCAGAATCTGGGCGCGTTGCTCGTCGCCAATGAGTGGAGTTCGTAGCTGAACGATGGGTTCAGGAACGGCCTCGTCCAACGATTTGGGCGCTTTCCACTGCGCAGCAACTGGGCGCTCATCGTGGCAAAGTAGAGTCTCGATGACAAGCAGAATGTAAGGAATCCAAGGTGGCATCTCTTCAGATGAAGTTGAAGGTGAGACCTTCAAGAAGCCAAGGTATTCGTTAATATTCTCCCTTAAACTCTCGACGTTGTTGTCAAAGAAGTGCTCGTCTTGGAGGAGCAATGCCAGGAGATGAGCATAAGCGGCAATGCATTTCCCAGTGCGTTGCTTCTCTTCCTCCTCGTCTTGAGCAAGCGAGGACAAAGCCGAAGTTAACGTCTGGCCAATCTCATCTTCGGTGTCATGAGGCTGTTGCCTCAGTACCATTGTGCGAATGAGCTCAGATACCTCAATCGCTGTTTCGGGGTGTGCGCGAATGACATCAAGGCATCTATCGATCATATTTCCTCGCAACTTGGCTCGGAATTTGTCAATATCCTCCTTCGTAACAACAGAGGAATGCTGGTTCTCTTGCTCCTGCGACTCTTCTGTAGCATTTCCTGGTGCTTCTGCCGGCATGCTAGGAGGTTCATGAGTCTCATCTGCACCATGCGAGGGATCGATGATTTCACCCAACGCTTCTCCAAGGAATCTATCCGCAAGATCCGGGGTAGCAATCTCAGGGGGCCCATCCAGAGACATGCGGTCTGCTTCCAATGCACCGGCTGCACTTGCGTCCTCTGCTTCATTATCACCTGAAGGTTCCTTGGGGGTCTCTTGCAAGGCCGAGGTATCAGCATCCTTTGACGGGATTGGGTTGCGTGGACCCGCAAGACCAGCTTTGTGAGCTAAACAGTAGTCCCGTGCGTTGGCTGAATTTCCGTTCGCTCTGTACACTGCTTCATGTACTAAATCGACGTCATAACCTTTGTTGACCAGCTCGTCAATTGTGGTACGATGAGGACGCCAATCGAAGCGAACATCTGTGTACTTGAAGAGCTGGAAAGGTGGCTTTAATGCGTCAGTAACGTTGCAGACTAAAAATGGATTGAGACCGCTTACCTTGTCTTTCATAGATGATGGTGGCTCATTGTCGCCTGCGGATATAATCTTGAGGATGTCGATCAACCGTGTCACGGTTTGATGCGGCACTTTTTCCACAAACGAAGAGTCCCAAAGCTCTGTGATCTCGGGGAGGATGGCTGCCCGGAACTCTACCACAAATTGTTGGTAAAGATGCGGCGTATTTTGTGATCTATCTGCAGTTCGAGGCTGCAGTGAAAAGGTGTTATGGATCTCAGAGAGATATTTGCCATTCACCAACGTCAAATATAAATCCAGAACCTTCTTGAGCCCAAAAGCAGCAACCTTGGATCTGGAAGACTCATCCATGGCAGCATCTGGTCCTTCGCGAATTGCCTGGGCGAATACCTTGAGCATCGAGTTCAGGACATCCATACCACCCTCTTCTTTGAAAGCCAGAAGGACAGGAATGATGATCTGGACACTTGAGCGATCGCTTGAACGAGGGGGCTGATGGTCAATCAGCATCTCGGTTACAGTATGCAGCATGATGATCCAGAAATGAAAGTCCTTGGAAGTGGGCTCTGCAATGGCAACAGACGGCCTCAGTTGGCTAAGCACAGTGTCCGCGAGTGCCCGAGCGATCTCCAGGTGACGAGGTCGATGATACAGATCACGAGGATCTCGCTCCCGTCGCGGAAGCAGGGCCTTGCCAAGCGTCTGGAAGAGAGGGAAGGTTGTCGGGATCATGGGATGCAACAGAAGGCGGAGCGTTTCGTAGTTTTGGAAACGAGGGGTGGCTTTCTCCTCGTCTGTGGGATGGCTCGACTTCGATTCATCTGACGCCGTCTTTGACTGAAACTGCCCTGTGCTGCTGAGCATATCTGGCAATGAAGTGCTGTCATCGACCTCGGGCTCAGGGTTGCTTGCACCAGATGGTCCCTCTGAAGGTGGTTGACGCTTGAACGACCAATGTTGGGGAACAACATTGAGCTCTCCGGCTTCCTCTGTAAGGACTCCGCGAAGCAGAGGCCCGATCGATTTCACCAGGTCGAGGTAGTAATCATAGACATTGACCGGATAGAATTGTAGAGCGTTGGACCTTGATGTGGCAAAACAATCAGAGATAATCTTGATAAAGGTTTGTGCGTTCAGAAGTGCCTTGATCATCTTGGTACCATTCCTAACCACCTTTGAAGACTCCTCGTTGTTAGTTGTCTTGAGGTCAGGAGCCAGAAAAGGGGCAAAGTAAGGAGGCAAAGTATCCGTCTTGTCAGAGAGGGGCTGCAGGGTGTCGACAGCCACCTGGGCACGCCTTATGAGAGAAGGAAGGCCACGAATAGGAGAGAACTCGACCAGCTGGGAGACAACCTGGCTAAAAATCCTCGAGGCAATTGAATCGCCAAAATTTGTGGGCAGGCTAGGAGATTCGCAGATGTCAAGTAACAACTCCAGGCCGCCGGCTTCCACAAAGTTGGCCTTTAGGACCGAGTTTGAAATGTAAGAGCTCAAGAAATATCCCAAAGCGTAGAGATAGGGTGTGATTGAGCGCTGTGGTGAATTCGGACCACTATCCCCGCGAGGCTCGGAAACCATGTCGTTCACTGGTACGACATCAGCCATATTCACGTCCGCATCATCAGAGGTGTCCTGTCCTTGAGCCTTCTCTGAAGATGTAGTTGATGGCGAAAGGTTGGCCTCCTCGTCTAAGGATACTGTCTTGCCCTCAGAGTCGATCAGCAACATCCGAGCACCCCATCCAGCAGTTCTCGCCTTTTCAATCCCGAGGAAGCGCACCCGAGCAACCATGTCGATAACAGCATTTGAAATAGCTGTCCTCAAAGGTGGGTGATGGCGAGCGAGCTCATCAAAGCTAGCTCCGACGTTATTGGCGAGATCCCCATCAAGTTCCATGCATCGAACGTGAGCGGGGCTCTCGAAAATCTCCAAGAAACTGTCAAAAGCCCGCGACGCTACTACTAGCTTCATACCAGCATTGTTGAGAGATATCGAGTTGAGGACCTGGGGCACAACAGTGATAGCATCAGTTGATGGAAGAATTCCCGTTGCCAATGATTCGCGGGACAATTCTCGGAGTGACTCCTCAGTAGGAGGGTGTGGTCGTGAATCCTTTTCGACGAGCGAAGAAACAGCGCTGTCTGGAGAGTTGGATTCGTCCTCTTCGTCCTTGTCGCCTGATTTCTGCTCTGCCAATGCTTCACTAGGGAGTGGTCTGCCGGTGACAGCTTCCAAGTATGTCTTGATCATACCAGACTCAGAAATGGCTGCGAAGCTTGTTGGGTCGTTATTGATGAAATCGCTGAGAATAGTGACAGAATTCGTCCAAACAACGGAACCGAAACTCTTCTTATCCTCAATGATGTCTCGCAAGCTCCCCAAAAGATCCGACTTGTCAGCGAGATTACGAAGCAGGCGATCAGTGTTCCCGCTGTAACTGTATGAATTGGACATGATATGATGGACGAATTTGAGCAACCACTTGAGCGTCTGCTGTTGGTAATAAGGGATTTCGTAGTCAACCTGTGCCGACTGTTGCCCCTTTGCAATACCTTGACCTGACTTGTGTAGAGTCTGTGCCTCCTTTACAGTGTCCACGACCAACTGGGACACTGCATCAAGTCCTTTAGCGTTGAAGAAGGCAGTAAAGGCGTTTTGATAAGTCCAGATCAAGCCATCCAAGAAAGCAAGAACCATGGAATGATTTCTTTGTGCAACGTCTGACCTGATGTTTAGGATCTCGACCAGAATCTCCATGAGTCCTGCAGACACCATTTCGCTTCCAACACGGGTAGACATGGACAGATGCAGGGTAAGAGAAAACAGATTGTTACGCCACTCATCCATCTCGGTGACTTGGTTGCCTTTGTCACTATCATCATCCTCCTTCATTCCTGCAACCGCCTTTCTGATGACGTAAAGCAAGATGCCATGGTTAACGTTTGCGTTCAAGGCGGACAAGACATCCTGGCATCTGGCTTGGAAATTAGAAACTGCTTCGAGCAGAGCAAGGGCGACAGCTTGAAGCCACAACGGAACTTCGATGTTTCCGTGGGCTGTCGGATGGATAAGTTCGGCAAGTTGATAAACGAGCTGGAATCTGCGGGTTTCATCGGCATCTTGACGGAGCACCTTCTCGAGGAAATTCGATTCGGTATGAATATATGCAAGGTTATTGATCGCCAGAAGACGGACAGCAAGCAGTTGCTGTCGCGATTCACTGGAACCCAAAAGAGCTTTAGAGGCTCTGATCCTATGGAAAGCCTCATACTTTGAAGCGGGTGGGAGGTCTGCAGGAGTGCGCGACACCAGCTGATACACGGAAGTCGAAGCCACAACAGATTGGGGCAACTCAAAGACCTTCGGCCCAGTAGCGGTTGACTCATCTGCAATACCAGGTGTACGAGGTGCAAGAGGGGACGAATCATCAAAGTGATTGCGTCCTTTCGGAGTCTGCTGCTGAGATGTCATAGTAGAGCTGCGACGGAGAGGTGTTGGTGTAGATGGCACCGATGCTCGACCAGAATCCGCGCTGGTGGGCTCTTGTTGAACATTTTGCGGGTAATATGTCACCTTCACATCTCCCCAGCCATTCCAGCGTTTATCGTCCGAAGCGGCAAGGGCAACTAGATCGTTCGCGTGCATCGAAGTGGCTGTTTTGGAACCCCGCTCTTGTCCACGGTCTTTGCCTTTGGCCGATCCAGGTGTGTGCGATGTTACAGGATCCGACAGGCTAATGATCGGCGTCTTGACAAAAGGCAAGGCAAGCTGTTGGACTCTGTCAAGATCAATGTTATAGTGGTTCGCAAGCAATGCCGTGCTGATCTGCCTGATGGAAGTGTTCGCTATACGCTTGACCGAGGCTTGATACCGCTGGGCCAGCTCTGAACCGACTTCAAGAGTGGCAATGAGAACAGTCAAAGAAGTAGTGTTGAGGAGGTCGTTCAGATGGGCACTGCTGGCATAGATACTTCGGTTACCACAGTGCTCCAGCAACATACGAGTGTAGCGCAGAACCAGCTCGATTAGTTGTCTATCTCCATCTGGCGGGAAGCCGAGGTCTGTCAACTCTTTCGTTGACCACTGCCTCTCGCTACCGAAGGTCGATTCTTTGTCCTGGTTAAGCAGCACATCGCACCCAAACTCCCGAGCCTGGGGACCCTCGTTCAGTTTGTATGTGGCGCAAAAATGCTCGAGAAGGCTATCGAAACGGTTCAGCAGGGGGATCCAGTGGTACAGGTCGCCACGTCCGAAGGGCCATCGCGATGGAAAGCTGGCAAGTTGCTGTGGTAAGAGGGGTAGAGGCGTTGTCGAGGCGGTCTCAACATAGCTCTTTAGCCAAGGAGACTAGTCCATATTGTTAGCATTGTAATAATCAATCTAGATGCACTTAACTAACCAAGGTGTCCTTGTGCTTCGGTTGCATGGGCTTGGTGATCTTCCCCATGATGAAGGTGAGGCGGCCGAGCCGCAGGAAACGATAGAAGCTCCCCCTCCACTACAACCGGGCTACAAACCCGCTACAGTAGTAATTCGCTCGCAGGCGTGATGTTTTTAGATGGGCAGCTCCTGTTGTCAAGAGTATTGTGCACGCAGCGGGGCAGCGGTCCAGCTTTCGGAAGTTCTGGAGCTTCGTAAGGCTGTAGGAAGAATCACGATCCTGAAAGTCCAGCTAGATGATTTGGTGAGAATTTTTCACACCGAAAATGTATTTAGTGGGTGTGTTGCTCGGTCGAAATATAAGTTTTGGCGTGATGGCTTAATGATGAGCACGGGCGCGTTCGCCAGGCAAAGTATCGAGAGCGGTCGATGAAGCTTGGAAAGCAGTCCAAGGTCGAGTGCAGGTCGTCCTGGAGCAGCTTTATCGGTGGCCGAATCGTCCCGAATCGCTTACAGAGATGATACTGGCTTCGCACTCTCACCAGCTTATACGGTGATGAGAAATATCTCGCGTCGGTGTGAAAAGTGCTTGGTGAAGATGCGGAGAGAAGGTGTAGGATGGGGAAAAGGCATATTGCAAATCGTCAGGTTGAGAAGTGCAGGTGGGCCTTTGCGTAATAGGTGCCGGAAGCTACAGGGGAGTGGAGGTACCTCCAGGGCCAACCTTCCACTACAGGGTACAAAATATCCCGGACGTTGGAGATCGGATTATCTGTTCGGCTTGCTCATGCACTTTGTCCCCCTCCATCTACAGAAATAATCATTCAGGCTGCGACCCAGGTAATCAGGTATCCTGTATTTTTTTGCATGACAGTGAACATATCGAATAGTATAGAAGCTGAACCTAGCATGTGGAAACTTCGGCCTTCTTTCACCTGCGTTCTTTTCATCTGTTCAGAGTAGTACCTTAGGAGTCATGCACAGGTGACCTATTATTAGTACCTTAGCTTCAGTGCTTCAGAAATGCACCAACTGTTCCTCATGACATCTCGACCTTCCTTGTTTGTTTATTTCCGTTAGCTAGGTGGGGGATACGCCTTACGGGAAGAGTATGCAAAGCGAAAACAACAACTATCAGCCAGTTTGTTACCTCCCGCTTTGTTAAGTGTCTAACTGGTTTCACTTAGGTGATGGCTCTTGGACATTTGGGTTTGTCTGAACGTTGAGATGGCGTGCATTCTTTTCTTGATCTGTGACTCTTATTTTTGCAGGTGGGCGACGTTGGTAGCCTGCGTGCTTTTGGCCATGCGTGGGTAGGCAAGTTTCTCCAAACCCAAGGAAATCACATTTACTTTGATGAATCACCCACTTGAGAACTAATTTCTCACTGTTCAGCATTTGAAGGCTTTGCAGGCCAGCACATGCAAGTAATAAGCATCCATGTTGCTTTGACATTTTTTCAGTCCGCGTATTGAACAGGCATCAATCAACCAGGAGTGGGTCAGATTTTTGAGTACTGCCTGTAGGGTAGGGTTGGAAATGAGTTTACTGACTCGGCTTTTCACAATGACAGCCCGTTAGGGAATTCCTTCCACGGCAATGTTTTGATGTTCTAACCATGTATATGTGTGAATTGTACTTCATGTGCTCCAGTATTTTATGTTACTTTGGCAAAGAATCTGCTTATAACCTGGATTGATGGTATCAATCCAATGGTTATGACTCAAATCGAGTGACGGGTCACACACAAGCACAATACTGAACCTGGAAAACAATATGGAATATTTAAGGCCAAGTCCTACTTTAATCGAACCAAGAGCCGAACAGATGATATGCAAACGCATGTATCACTGACGGGCATCATCACGAAGCATATAGGTTGTCGCTCATGGACTTATCGATATCCAAACCGTCAGATGGATGGGATTGGTGCTAGTTTGAAGTTAAATCCATGAAACAGGCACTCGAATGCTGTCATTGGCCAACCAAAGATCCACGTCATCCCATGCCTGTGCAGGACTCATGAAACAATCGTGCTGAGGAACTATTCTGGGGGTTCAACAAGAATTCTGACTGCTTCTGCTAAAACGAGGTAGCTAATTCAATCAAGTCACTAACTACGATATCATTATAACGCATCGGGTGAGTTTAAAAGACCTATATCAAACGACTCTTCATAGTTCAGGTTATGAGATTTTATAGCTTTCCAAGACCATTATAAAAACATCCATACTAAAAATATCCATAGCATAAAAAGCGTGGCGGGGTGTCGAGTAGACAGGCTTTCATGCATTAGCCTTAGCTCAATGCCTACCTAGGTTTTGGCAAGACGCAGACGACGTCAAATCTGTAGACTGGAACGTACAACGTAGACCTTGACGCCAGGCTAATGAATGAATAAATGGTTCCATACCAAGCAAGTACATGAGAGGGAGGGGTAATTGGGGCAAAGGTGGCCTCCATCAAAGGTCGTCCGTCTGTCGCACGATAAGCTTCCTTGCCTCCAGTATCTCGGTTCCATTCGACATACAGATCATCATCTGGGTCACAAGATCAACAATACCTCGAGTTACTATGCATTGCGCCAGAATACAGGATCTAGTGGCCAGTCCAAGACCCAATACCTCCAGTCTTGTACCATACCCGGTACTATCTTAAAGTGTAATCAACGCATGAACTATGTAGTAATGGACGGCTCTCGTTACGACTGTACGCAACCCTCATATCCAAGCACCAGGGCAGGGCCAATTGCTCGACAAGACTGGCAAGCCCCCATTTGAAATGAGTTGGATTTGAATTCCAAACGATTTCAGCCATGGCTCAGCATAATTACAACGGCTGTGCAATGGAGGGATAATCTCCATTCCAGGACACGCCGTCTGACGTTGTCTGGCAACCAACTAGATAACCAGGGCGTCCCCTAAAATAGGTTCCATTCTCAAGCTCCGCTACCACTCGGCACTCCACCTACAGACAAACTGCCCGCCCGCCCATCTGCCCATCAGCTTTACAGCGCCAGCGCCAGCGCCAGCCTCGCCCGTTCTCCCGCTGTAGGTCCGCTCCCCATTTTATTTTTGGCGGCCCTCCACTGTCAGCGCCTCACTGTCAAAACCCTGCCCACCTCCCGGCGAGCTTTCAGTTCCAGTTGACGTGGTAAGGGGCAGACAGAGACAGAGCATCAACACCTACGCCACAACCCCCCTTGGATCGGATTTCTGCCAACAGCTGGCTTCTGGCATTCTTCCATTCACTCTGCCGCCGGACGCAGCATTCAGTCTCTCGTTTCTCAATTTCTCCGTAACACACACCCTCCACTGCATCGATTGCCATCTACACTCAACTTCTGTACATGGACGGCAGTTGAGGGGCCACATAATCACTACCTTTAGAACCTCTATCTTCAACAAGACGACTACAACACTCGCCTCGCATCCATACGATATCATTCATAGCCATGTCGCAACCGCAGGACGTCGCTTCGCCGGTGGTTCAGGCTCACACCGACCCGGAGCAGGAAAACCAGGGGAAGCAGGAGACACAAGAACCACAAGAGAAAATAACGATACCAGAGGCGCACGACAAGCAAGAGACACAAGAGACAGAGACAGAGGAGAAGCAAGAAACAGCACAGGATATGGAGGACAAGCAAGAGAAACCAGGGGTGCAGGAGAAACTGGAAGGGAAGCCGGAGGAGAAGCTTGAAGATAAGCCCGAAGAGAACCTGGAGGAGAAGCTGCAAGAGAGACAGGAGGAGAAGCCTGAGGAGAAGCTGGAGGAGAAGCCGCCGCAAAACGACACCAAGCTTAAGAGACTCTCGTCTGGCACGGAGTCTGACGACACTGTGTCCGTAGGTCTATCCCACATTCCTCCCTTGACTGTCGCAGTCGGCAGATTACATCCCTTATCTGACCTGTCTGGATGCTAACCAAGTCCCTTAGGTATCCGACCCTGATGACAAGTTCGAAGATGCTGTAGCGCAATCCCCTGCGCGGTCCCTCACGAAACGATCCATCTCGTACCCCAAACCACACGACGGTGCTGAGGAACAACCTGCTCGGCGGTCTGAAGAATCACATCAGGAGCCTTCTCGAGAGACAGCTGCCTCTGAAACGGGTAGCGTGCACAAGAAAAATCCACGACGGAAACCATCTTCAGTCTCCCAACACATCTCCAATACTTCTAACCTGGATGATGTTAGTCTTGACGACGACACACCTCCATCTCCATGTATGCAGCATCTCCAATTGTCCTCTTGCCATACAGCCAATACTTACCGCTCTTGTAGTACCAAAAGATCTCCCACCGAAGCCGGCAAGCAAAACGATTTCTTTGAACAGCATCTCTCTCCCTTCTATGCCGTGGTCGCCTTCGCCCGAAGTACCTTCAAAAAGCCCCGTACCACCGACAGCTACACTTGCGCCCTCTCCACCGGCGCCTCAACCTCCCCCGCCACCTAGCCGAAAGCTTACCAGCCCTTTCTCCTGGCTCTCTCGGAGTTCTAGCAAGGAGAGAGAAGCTCCCCTTCCTCCACCTCCCGCTCCTAGCACTGGCCGAAGAAATACGGCTGGCTCTATTGCAACCCTCGCAAGCAATCCCGAAATGATGCTCAGTCGACTTGAGGAGGAGAAGGATGGAGATTCGCTACCTGGTGATCCTGCACAAAGGGTCACCCTTAAAGACAGATTCAAGCAGCTGCGACAACAAGAAGAGGCTGCTCGTGCAATGGCAGAAGGCGATAACAGCAAATATGACGGAGCCCTTGGCCTTACTTTACCATCAGACGAAGGCCACGCCCACGAGAAGACTCCGACATCACCGGTTCCACAGCCGATTCCTGGCCTGGCGCCGGGAACAGTATCTGGAGTTAATGCTGGGCCTTCAGCCATCTCAGAAGAGAAAGTTGACTGGGATTTGTGGCAATCTGTTGTCTACGAAGGACCCGCTGCTGTGGCTCGCACTAGCGCTGAGGAGTTGAACAAAGCTATTGCAACAGGTATCCCTAGCGCCATCCGTGGTGTCGTCTGGCAGGTGTTGGCCGACAGCAAGAACGATGATTTGGAACATGTCTACAAAGATTTGGCGACCCGTGGCACAGATAAGGCCAAGGACCGCCACAGCAACAGTACAACTACTAGCTCGTTAAGCAACGGAAATCTCAGCGTTCATAGCGGAGATGCTGTTACATCCTCTGCTTCCTCCATCAACTCAGAGCATTCAGGTGCCAACGGTACACCATCTCCCAATGAGAAGAATGCGGAGGCTGTGCTGAAGGCTCAAGCTGCGGCCGCGGCCGAGCGAAAACGAAAGGACAAAGAGGATGCTGCCGCATTGCAGAAGCTTGAGAAGACGATTCGCCGTGATCTTGGTGCCCGCACCAGCTATTCTAAGTATGCGGCTGCTGCCGGGCTCCAGGAGGGCCTGTTTGGCGTCTGCAAGGCATATGCTCTCTTTGACGAGGGTGTTGGATATGCTCAAGGCATGAATTTCCTCATCATGCCTTTGCTTTTCAACATGCCTGAACAAGAAGCTTTCTGTCTTCTCGTTCGACTGATGAACCACTACAAGTTGCGAGATCTCTTTATCCAGGATATGCCTGGGCTACACATGCATCTTTACCAGTTTGAGCGATTACTGGAGGACTTTGAGCCAGCTTTGTACTGCCACCTTCACCGCAAGGGAATCTCTCCTCACCTCTATGCCACCCAATGGTTCTTGACGCTTTTCGCCTATCGATTCCCCCTCCAACTCGTTCTCCGCATTTATGATTTGATCTTCTCAGAGGGCTTGTCAGCAGTTTTGCGTTTTGGTATTGTCCTGATGCAGAAGAATGCCAGCATCCTTCTAGGCCTATCCGACATGCAGCAACTCACGACTTATCTGAAGGATAAGCTCTTTGATGTCTACATTGACAAGGACCCTAGCCATGGCAGCCTTCTTGAGAACGGATTCTTTGGAAGTTCAAGTTCCAGTATCGACAAGGAGGTCTACCGCGCAGACCAACTGGTTAAAGATGCCTGTGAAGTAAAGATCACACCAGAGATGCTCAAGGCTTACAGCACCGAATGGGAGGAGAAGACGAAGGCTGAGAAGGATCGTGAAACCGAACTCCAAGAGCTTCGCACAGCGAACCATAACTTTGCCATCAGGGTCCGAAAGCTGGAGGAGAGAGTCGAAGTTTGCGACCGCGAACAGGCAGACCTAGCAACCGAGCTCGTTCACACCAAGGTCGAAAACCAGGAGCTCAAGGATGAGAATGACAGCATGAGGGGTCAGGTTCGAGAGTTGAAGATTGTCATCGAGAAGCAACCGATGGAAATCGAGGAGACCTGGAAACTCGAGCGTGATGACTTGATGAAACGCAACATGCATGTTCATGAGGAGAACCAGAGACTTGAAAGCGAATTGGGCGAGCTGGAGGAGGAGTTGGTTCAGACCAAGCTGCAATATGCAGAGGTGAGTTCAGTTCCTATTTTCCCAGACATATTGATAACGAGTTGCTAACGTGTCCTTCTCAGATCAACTCCCAGCATGAAACCTTGAATCGCAAGTGGACTGACTTGAAGCGTCAGTTCGCATGAGCAATAAAATCTGCTTACACGACCTTGTTTGGTTATCTGGTCCTGGACCATCCTTCATGTATAAAGTATTCTTGTTTTACCCGATCTCGTTTAGCTTACTACAAGCTGGCTATTGCTCGCCTGCTTATTGGGCGACTCGCTGGAAAGAACGGATTGGGCACGTTGTAATGATGGTATACTGGGGAAAATACAACGGTGGCATAGTTTCTGGCATTATACAAATACTCACGATAAGAACTATCTTGGCCGGCACAAACAGCAGTACCAATGTGTAAGTAGGTGTTTGAAGCCCCGAAAGCTTTTGGTAGTCTACTTTTACTGTAGTTGGGTCAAGACAACCGATAGGATGAATGATACACAGGTTATAGATCTGACGCATAGAGCGATCAAGCAAACTCACACGAATCACATTTTGCAAGTGAAGAGACCTTGATCATGAAATTGAATTCAGCGCAAGAAAAATTTTTATTCCCTAAGGACCCATTCCGATGCGTTATGTTAAGTTCGTCCTGCCTTGTAATTGCCAAGACAGCGTGAAATCCTTGAACACCATACCAGGGGCCAACACTCCTTTCTTCTTCTTCAGGTTTTAATGACCAGTTTACTTGTGGAGCTTGCGCTGGTAGAAAGCGAGCTCCTCACCCTCCAGGATGTAACCATCGACACGGCCGGACTGGCCAGGTCGGCTGGCAACAACGGCGTACAGTCGACCGGCTTCGAACTGCTTCTCGATAGCGCTCTCGACCTTTCCGCGGGAAGAGAGACGGGCAGCCTGCTTCTTCTCGACGGCGTTGGACTTCTTGACCTCCTCCTCGGTCTTGCCCTCCTTGGCGGCCTGGGCCTTCTGGCGTCTTCGGCCAAGAGACTGACCGTAGTGGGCCTCGTACCACTGTCGGAAGGGAGCGGCATCAACCTGGACGACGGCGCTCTTGGTGAGGGTGTTGGTTCGGACAAGCTCGTTGTTGGAAGGGTGGTAAGCGACGGCAATGACACGGGTCTTGCGGGTCAGGCCCTCGGAACCCCAGGCGAAGTTACCGGAGTCGAGACGGAGAGCACGGTACTTGTGGTTACCACCTCGGGTTCGGACGGTGTGGATGCGCTTGGGGCCAATACGGGTGTTGGCACCCTGGCGACCAGCCTCGAAAGCGCGCTTCTTCCCTGTTGTCAAAGGTCAGAACGTATGTCCAAAATATAGATCATACGGGCTTTCGGAATTATTACGCACGGTAGTAGGCACGCTTGGCACCGGAAGCGGAGCGCTTGTGTCGTGAATCACGCGAGATACCCATGATTGCGGTTTCTGTGAGGGGAGAAGAAATCCCAAGTGGTTAGCCAAAATCTTTATGATGGCGGGGAGGGAGGAAGAAGGGCAGAGCAACTCAATCAGCAGGATATTCGAGATGATGATATCGTCGAGCA
The DNA here is from genome assembly GCA_030411635.1 of Fusarium sp. MBC 119. NCBI lineage: Eukaryota > Fungi > Ascomycota > Sordariomycetes > Hypocreales > Nectriaceae > Fusarium > Fusarium sp. MBC 119. Next base: position 450,274 of record JAPERM010000089.1, read on the forward strand.
GTGCAGCGTATTGATGTCGTCTCTTTGTTCTTCTCGTCGGCTGGTAACTTACCTGATGAATTCGGCGGTCACCAGGCAATCGAATTGGCGGATGGTCGTGGTCGGAGGAGTGAACTTTCTAGCGGAACGAGGGTCCAAGTCTGAATTGCGAAATTGTTGTGACTGTGGGCTTCGCTCGCTACGGATCTTGGATGTTCCGAGGCCGAGCAGGGAAAAATCCAGGTAGGGTTTGGAGGCCCTACTCGAAAAAGAGCTACCCTGAGCACGTGATATGAGAAGAAGGTGGGGCAAGCACGCGACATAGCGGCTCCAGATGGACTAAATGGACGGCCAATAGCATAACACGATCCGTGATACACTCATGAATGTTTGCTATGCAGTGACGAAGCTTTCTTGAATGATTGATTATACATGATATTTCCCTTCTATCTTCCCGATCCCTGTCTTAGCCCACAAAGGCCAATGTGATAGCAAAGATGAGTCTCTCTTCTAGAACCAGCAGTCTGAAAATCTCAAAGTCTGTCCAAGACGCGGTCAAGTATCTCCTTGGCGCTGACAGATCCAACCTCTCAAAGAATAAGAATACAGATGAGCACATGATCAGTTTTTGTCTCCTTCCTGCCCAATTGCCTGCTGTGAATTCATTCCTTCTTTTCAGCCTTCTTCTTCTTCTTTTTCTCCTCCTTATCATCCGCCTTCTCCACCTCGGCGTCGACTGCGTCTGTGTCACGAAGAATATCTTCAAGAAAGAATGGAGCCTCGTCGAGTTGTAGTTCGACTGGAGGAGTCACCAAAGACTCGAACTCCGTGACTGGGCAAAGATATCGAGATCCGACTTGGACAACTTTCTTTTCCCAGCGGATTGTCTTATCCGGATTGAAAACTTCAGAAAGCCGGGTCGAGAATCTGTAAGCAACAATGTTCAGTCGTGGAAGAGGCAGACAGCGGCCCTGTCGACTTGCCCGTTTGTCTCCCTCTTCTTTGAATTCTGCAAGGGAAGGCCAGTCGGCGACCGTTAGTGGCCCAGTGTGCGCTTCTTTGTTGAAGCAGTTGTTGGCTGCGAAAACAGGGGACAAGTGTGCATGTTCGAATTCTCTACCACCTAGTAGCTCCATAAGGGGCTTATTCTTGTCATCAACGTCTGCTTCAATCTTGACACTGGTCTCAGCAAGACGTCGTTGAACTTCTCGGTCGAGCTTCTTCGTTTTCGATTCAGCCAGACTGGCTTTGAAGGCTGTCAACTCTGCCGGGTTCTGGGGAACAAAAGGTGACTGGTCCGCTCCCATGTACCGCAAGTTTGCCGTCATTTTCTGAAACGCCTGACGTTCTTTTGTGACGAAGCTGGTCCATCTTTTGGACTGGGACCAAGCGCCTGATTCAGACCCGGGGAGATGCAGAGCTTGCTTCACAGTTGCGCTGAACGATTGAGGAAGCTGACGCGAGGAGGATGGACCCGTCGGAGCATTGTGAGGTGGGTTGCTCGGTTTCTGAGGCTTGACTCGAGACTCCTTCTGGCCTTGGGATGGGCCCTCCCGATTGAGGTTAATCTTTGCGCTTCTCACAGCACTGGGAGAACCCTGCGCGCCTTGTGCCTGCCGAGTCGGAATAAACCCAGTGGATTTACTGTATTCAGCGACTTCTCGAAGCTCCTTTTCTATCTTATCCGGTGTAGATTTGTGGTGGTCGACGACACCAAGAAGTTGACGGTCTTTACCAACAGGCACCGACATCATCTAAATGTCGGGATGCTTGCTGCTTTTTGAAATGGAAGATTGCTCTTCACTTTGATCCATCATCATCTCGATATGCCTCCTGAAAGGGCTCCCCGAAGCAGACCCGTCGGTAGCCACAAGAGAGCTGGAAGTGCTTGCAGGGGAAGATGAAAGAGATTCGGGGCTGGGCTCAGGCTCAGGTTCAGGCTGAGGCTGAGGCTGCGGTTGCGTTTGCATTTGCATTTGCATTTGCATATGAACTTGCGGCTGCGGTTGCGGCAGAGGCACGGGTGCATAGAACGTCCCGGACATCCCATCAAACATAGGCCACGGTTCGTGCAGGTGATCACCGTTACAGTTTGGTGGGCACACCACCACCCGGGGTTGAGGCACAGGAACTGGCCACGGAGCCGGAGTCATAGCCCAGGGCACGGGCGAGTAGGGCAAAGGTGGCGGCATAGGCGGTCCCATAGGCTGCGGCATAGATGGCGCATAGTTCACAGGAGGAGGAGGAGGCATCACTGGTCCTCGAGGTCCCATGGCATAAGGACCGTAAGAGTTGGATTGGTAACCAACAGGAACAGCGTACTCTACTGGGGCGACAGGAGTAGGTGCACGGCGCCCTCTCGATCCTCGCGGCTTACCATCTGGATGAGGCGTAGGGGGCCTAAATGGACGCAGTTTTGAATCAGCGGATCGTGAAATTCGATGTCTTCTCCAATCAGGTCCCCTGTAAGCGTTGCGAGATGAAGTTGGAGGGGTATAGACGGTAGGTTTGAGGAGTTCCAGTGACTTTCTAGGAGTGTAGACTGTTGGGTTCAGATACTCTATCGCCGACTCTTCTTCACTCTCCTCATCCTCATCTTCGGAGTGTGCATGCTCTGGGGCCTTCCGTTTATCGCTGGCAGGATTGAACTGCCGAGGCGAGCCATCATCTATCTGGATGGGCCTTTTAGGTCTCTTGCCAATCCTTGGGCGTTTCTTCCTGGATTTCGTTTTGCTGACAACAGGCTCTTTAAGCGGGTTTGCAGTTTGAAGAGAAGGGAACATGGAGTCGTATCGATCGGGGTCGATGATGATGGAAGGGAGTTCTCTGCTATTGCGACCTTTTCTCGGGGAGCGTACTTCCTGGTCTGAATGTCGTGCTTCCATAGATGAAGGTGAGTTCGTATCGTCATCAGAAGAAGACTCATCCCCCGAAGGGATGGTTGGAATAAACGTGGGTGCGCAGGGATTCATGATGGCGGGTGGGCATGCATTGGGCGGTATATCCCGAGAAGCATGAACCGCTAACCCGAACAAATGTCTTGGTTTAGCTAAGGAAAACACGCCTCGTTCACAAGACAGGCTTACTCAATAAGTTTGATCTCGACCTGTCGAATCTGAACAAACAGTCTAGTCGGCAAGGGCTTTGGCTGGATAAGAGAAGATGTGTCGTGGCCTTGCTGAAGACAAAGCAATATTGAGTCGGGGTGAAAGGAAGTTGTTTCCGAAGAAACGTGAATAGCAAAATCTCGAAAGTGAAGCGTGAAATAAACAAAGAATAAAGCGCGAAGAGCTTACGCGGGTGGTTTTGACGTGGATGCGTGCCAGCTGGCTATCAGCTGCCAGGTAAATTTTGGCCGGCGAACTAGTCACAGTTACAGCTGACTGATGCGAAGTTGGAATAGAAAGGCTTTAGGTTTCTCTAAATGAGAACAAAATCAAGAAGAACGATGTTGTATCCTCGGCATGTAGAGGAGGAGTGATAGTAGAGTCGTGATGTGGTTGAGGTGAATGAAGTTTACACTTTTGGCAGTTCAGGCTATTGTTCAGTCGAAGCCGCAGTACTTCTTTGTTCTATTCTTATACTTGGGTTCTTTGAAAATGATTTGCAAGGCATACGAATGGAAAACAAATTAGTGATTAACTGGTAGTTATCACAATAGGGACTCGGGATGGTTTCTCGTGATCAACGCCATGACCGACGAGGGCTGAGGGATCGATATCGACATGAATGGGCCCCCCTTTCAGACTTTCTTTGTATCCTGGTGCTGATCTGTCTTAGAGTTTAGTCATAACTTCGAGAGCCATGTTTAGATCTATTTATCAAGTGCTCGTTGCTCTGTAAACATACACTCCACGACGCTACTCGGTGCTGAGGAAAGATGATTTCATACGAGTAAGTCGATCAAGATAAGATTGTGTATATAGGAACGGCCTGTGACTGTTTCCCCTGGATGACGGTGTCCTCTTCGTCTGAATATTCCTCCTAAAATTTTATATTATGCTCCTTTACTCAAGTTTTCCCATAATTCCCACAATATGCTTAATGCTCTCGTGGTTCCCATGCCGTTGTTATTGCACCATCACGTCGTATCCCGAGTTTAACTTCCCGTTTGTCACCATCACCATCAACTGCCTATCATCCCATGGATCCGATGTCAGTGCGCTGTTATCTATCCTGATTCATTTTTAAATAAAACCCCCACCGTTTGGAGGAATACCTACCTGCCTTTCAGTTTATACAAAGTCCAACACGACGACATCACTGAATACATTCATCAAAGGCTTCAAACCCGGTAACTCAGTACAAAGATAGAATCACAGAATAAGTTCGTTAAAGGCCTCACTGCACGCTGGTACTGCCGTTGGCATGAGTCCAGAGTGAGCGAACAACCACGCGCACTGGCAATCCAGCAGCTCCAGTCTTGTTGTCCATTACTTAGGTTACTATGAGTTTAAAATTAGATTAGACGAACTATTCAAGTCTCACCACAAGCCTAAATATAACTATTCTAAGGCTTATGAGGATCCTTAGGATGATATTTATTATAAGGCTGGCTGATCAGAGGAACGGCAATCAAAAGAGATATCTACTTAGGTAGTAATCTCCTTCGAGTCTACCGAACGAAGATCCAACACCCTTCTCTGCCTAAAGCCCAGCCGCTGCTGTCGAGCTCCGACAACTTCTCTACGCGCCCTCAACGACGCTCACGACATTGAACGTTATTGCACCGGACATCACCCGCCTTGTCTTCTGCAACTGGCCGTGATGCCGGCTTTTAAGCAGAATCCTAGACGACCCGACGACCTGCCGCCCCTATCCGTCACACAACCATTGATTGAAACGCCGATCATCTCAGGCAACGTGCGTGCCTATGAATGGCGACGAAATCCCATACACGTCAAACGAGATTTTTTTCTCAAATTGAGCAAAAATGATCCTAAACCCCCCCTAAAGATGAGCAAAGTTCCGGCTTCTTCTTTGCCACCGCTCCCCTTGTCTTTCCCAGCATGGTACAAAAACAAAAAAGAGAATAGAGCAGATATGACTGTGTAGACACGACGACGAGAATAATGACGAGGGAACAAGGGTGAAAACCAGTGACGGTGGCGGTAAAAGGAAGATAATGGTGTATTGATGTCTTGAAATATCTACGTAGTTAGTCAATTAATACTACGGCGTGCACACATGTTTGGCAAGACGGCTAGCATGATTTTTAGTACCTTAGAATTCAATAACGAGATATTATTTCAAGACATTCCAAAGCATTAAGCAATTGCTAGAATTCATTCCCACCATTTCCCAAGGATCCAGCTTCAGTATGCTCCCTGGTAGAGGCAGACATTATATGACCTTGCTTCGGACTGGCTTTCTGTGACATTCGTGGCAACCCAGCCTTGAGATGAGTATAATCCTAAGTATTCTCATAAGCCTTGGACTAGCTTTAGTCTAAATTCCAGGCAAGGATTGTGATGATATACCTAAACATCTCTTGAACATTATATTGAATCTTCGATAAGCCTTATATCAAAGTCAAGATAAAAGATGGCACATAATCAGTAATCTCATCCCAGATAAAGGAAGGACAGAGATAGCCACGCTTAATGGCCACTAATGAGCTGATATCGAATTCCAACATTAAGACAGAGCTGATCTCAGGGACACAAATCAGATGTGATAGAGCATAGGATTGGCATTCGTATCATTAGTCGTCATAATATCCATCATAAGTACCCTGCATTGCTTGCGTGCTCACCCACTCCTCGCTTGCCAAGCCTTTCATGAATCTCATCTCTAGTTCTTGCGGGTCCTTGTGCCAATCGCAAGCAAAGTCGCAATTTGGTATACTGGCTTCACCAAAGTATTTGCATATTGTGGCATGCCGGCACTTGTCGGTATCCTCGCAGTATTGAGCGAGAGCCTGAAGACTCTTGAGTCTGGCGATCTGGTTCGTCTCCTCCTTCGAATCAGATCTGATCAATCGTGTTACTCGCTCTAGATCCTCTCGACTGTAGTATAGGAAGCAGTAGCTCGCATTGCCATCTCGGCCTGCACGACCGGCTTCTTGATAGTAGCCCTCAAATGACTTGGGAATGCGCCAGTGAACAACGAATCGCACGTTGTTTTTATCAATGCCCATACCAAAAGCGGTGGTAGCAACGATAATATCGTAACCCTCTTCGTTGTTGATCCATCGGGAGAGTGTCTCCTCCTTGGCATCCCTGGACAGCTTGGCATGAAATGGCCTGGCTCCAATGCCTTCATCACGAAGGGCGGCTGACAGTGATTCACACTCATCCCTGGATATAGTATAGATGATGCCGGGAACACTCTCGACCCTTTCATTCACTTGATCGAGTTCTGCCTTTCGGTCCCCAGCTTCTCGGCGACTATAAACACCTCGGATCCACCGCAGAAAATCATTGAGACGGTTATCCTCTTGGTCTTTGGTGTATCGAATTTCCAAATGCAAGTTTTGCCGTTGAGGGTTCATCAGAAATTCTTTCGTCCTTTCAGGAGTTTTGTCGAGTTTCAGGATAGATAGTACGTCTTGACGGACCTGAGGGTTCGCGGTCGCGGTTAGACACATGATCGGCACATCTGGAAAGGTGTCCCGGAACCATGACAGACGCTTGAAGTCTTTTCGAAAATCGTGACCCCATTCTGATATGCAATGGGCCTCATCAATAGCGATGCGGGCAAGTTCTTTTTGCTTATAAACTAGTTGTAAGCGCTCACGAAAACGTGGGCTAGAGCACAACTCAGGTGTAACGTATAGTAGCCGGGTCCTTGGGTGGCCACTCTCAAGGTCACGTTCAATGCGGAGTCGATCGGAATAAGGAGTGATGCTGTTATAAGAATTGGCTTCAATTCCAGAAGCCTTGAGCGCATCAACTTGGTTGATCTGGCTGAGTGTCAGAACTGGTGATGATAACGGGGCTCGGGTTTCTTGCCATTAAACTCAGCAGAGGGGATACGACAATGGTAACTAGATTTTGTAATTAGATGGGCCCAAAAATTGGCATAGATGAATTGCTTACTGCCTTGATCGATAACTGCTGGCAATTGAAAGCATAGACTTTTACCAAAGGACGTGGCGGCTTGAACGTATACATCATAGCCATCAAGAGCAGCCTCGATAATCTCACGTTGATAAGGCCTGTTGAACAGACCGTTAGCCCACGCGATACACGGGAATACGCAGGGTACATTAGCGGACACGCGGCATACCTGAAATCTTCTTTGTGGAACTGGCGACGAAGGGTAAAGCCTATGTCTGTGCATGAATTGGTTCTTTTGAGGGGAGGCATTGCGCTTGCGTCAGCTCGAGAAGGATTCACGATGGCTTCTCCGAGGTAAACATAAGAAAACGTGGCTGACGATATGGTGAGAATGCTACCAGCGAATCAACTCATGATGGGTTAAACAAGGGTGAACCGTTTTCCCGGCGCTTGGTGATAATGATTGACACTGCTCTTACTGTTAGCGTTGTAGTTCGTGTTAATGCAAGCGGGTTGACTTACAGTGTTACAGTCGGGAGTTCGTTGTGGTGAGGATCCGTTTCTACTTTTGGCAATCGTATCGAGCTCTCGGCGACGATCCACCGGATCAGCGCTGCCATCAGCCTTGCTAACAGTTATATCTTCGGCGAAAAGGTGAAAGCGATGGGCAGGGGTTCATGAAAGATCAACATGTGCTTCCAAGTCAAAGTCACGATACCCCAGCAATGGAACATTCAGATGGAGGTCACGTGCCGTATCAACGGCGTACCTGAGCGAAGGGGCCATGCCTAAGGTAGGTATCGGAAACCAACTACAACATGATCCTAGTACCGGTACATTACTGGACCATGGAACAGAGAATTACGACATGCATCGATTTGAAGTTGTCCATACGAGCACTTAAACCAACTCCTCCAGCACACCCGCCGACTCCAAACGCCCAGCACGGGATGATGTGATGTGACTAGAGCAGCAAAAGCTGTTCAGTGGCTTTGCCCAGCTAGAACCAGCGCATCTAGTCATCAGCGATCGAGTGCGTACCTTGCATTACTCGCCGTAGGCTTGGAACAGGGGTTCACACTCCGAGACAGCACAGCCAGACAGGTCCTTAGCCCGCCCTCCTACGGCAGCCATCCCTGATGAAATCCAACGATGGTGTTGACGCTTAGGAGGGCTTTGGTGTTTCATAGGTTGTCATTGCCCCTCGTCTCCCACTTGTTCAAAAATAGAGACAAAGTCCGTACTGACTCTGACAGCTGTCGCCTCGCGTTGGGTCGACTAACGTACAGCATGTGTCGGTTGGCTGGGCATGCTTCTTAGTGCGTCCCTCCTATACAACCGACCCGGCATCGCCTATGGTGTTCTCAACAGACAAGGAGGCGACTACAATCCCCATCTTTGAGCATGGGTGCCATTCATCTGGATCATGGATGGACGGATCCGATATGATTTCTCACACCGAGGTTGGCCTCGCTTATGGAAGCTCGTACTGTGCATCAGTGGGTTTTGGTGGCTGGTGCACCAGCCACCCTGAGCCTAAAGGGCATGCAGAAACGTGCCTGTTAGCGACCGGGCGCTGGAAAAAAAAGGTTTTTGGGGTGAGGCCCCAGCGGGGTCTGCAGCGCATCAGCCTCCAAGCCAGCCGCCCCGCACTGTGTTTCACGACCGCACATCCTGAGACCCAACCGTCTGCTGCCGCTGAGGCCCCACGTTTGAGGTGCGTGCTGACCAAAACACTTTCATGGGTTGTTACCCCTATCTGATGCGCTATCCCCTATCCAAGCATAAGACAAGGGGACTGTCAGGGGTGATTGGAGGAAGTTGAAGAGAAAAAGAAAAGAGAGAGGAAGAGAGACTTGAGATTTACGGAGTGTTATCTGTGATAATAGGAGCAATTGTCTTTGTTCTGTGCCTTTCTGCCAAGACATTTTGAGTGATGCGCTAAGGCAGAGTACCTTGCCTATCTTAACAGTTTATTCATTGGCTGCAGCATGTGCCTGAGAATCCTCCGGCGATCAAGCTCTCTTACAGTTCCATTTCGATCTTTGTTTGGCTTGACTCTGTTTTGAGTTTTGATATCCATAACCAGTCCCAGCAGCCAAGGTCAAGGGGAGAATAACGGGGGTTATCCCAGCTATTTTCACCACCCTTACCCTTCCATCCTTCCAAAGGCGACTTAACTTACCTTTCAGTACCTTACCAAAGACGGAATCCCAGCCCGACCTCATCGCCTCCCCGAGTCTGCATCAGCCCATCACGGCCCTTCCCGCTACATTCCTCTTCTTCAATCCTTCTCTGCAAATCCTGTCTTTGGATAATCTTCATCCAACGGATCCTGAACGATCACCGCCATCGAGAAATCCTCATCGCGCCCGACGACGCAAAACGACCGAGTCCAAATCCAATCCGTCTTGATACAAACAGGCCCGAAACCTGAACCACGCGCCGCCTACTGGCTTTAGTCGAACCTACAATCATGACCTTATCGAACTCGACGCCGTCACAGCCTTGATTGGCCGAAACACCAGAAACAACGATCGCGGGCTCGGCTACCGCTGAGACAAACGAGCCTCCGTTTGCGCCTGCGCTTTGATCAAGACACAAACGCAAACACAGCAACAGAGGGGCTTCTGAAACGGTTTACCCTTCAAGCATTCGACATATCGTCATCAAGATTCCAACGACCTAACCCCCTCGATCGGTTTCTCCACCGGCGCGCCCTCCCCACGTTTCCTACTTGAGCCGCGCATTCCTACCATCTCGACCGTTCGCAATGGAACGGCCAGACCGACTCACCGGCCCGTCCGTCGGTGCTGCATCACAGGCTTCAGTTCCTAGAAGTTTGCCCGAAAATCATACATCTGGACGACGTCCAGTCCCAAACTCAGCTGCCACTTCCAACGGCCCACCACCACCTCCTCCTATTCCCAGCCTACGAAGCGTCCCATCTAGTTCATCTCTTTCTACCGGCGGCATGTCGGCAGCCCAGGTTATCAGTCTCGCGCGCGAGGCCATGCAAAATGCAATCGAAAGCGAAAGTCAAGCCTCAGAGGCTGGAGCTGTTGGCACAGGACTCAAGACAGGAGTCACAATTGACCTGAGCCGCAAGGGCATTCAGAAGTTGCCGGATGAAGTCGTCGATATCGTCAAGGGTGAATTGGATCGGTCCGGTTCCACGGGTTCCTCTTCGACCTCACGGCCGGACGCTGATGCTTATACGGTGTCCAGACTAGCATTGTCTCATAACCAGCTATCAACACTGCCAGCTCGCTTTTCCGAATGCACATCATTGCGGTATCTCAACATCCGAGGCAACCAGATCAAAGAATTCCCTATGCCTGTAAATCCCCCCCCCCCCCCCCCTCCTTTTGAAGTATCATCTAACACTGGTGACTAGCTGTGTGACTTGAAATCCTTAGAAATTCTGGACCTCGGACGAAACCTACTTCGAGTTCTCCCTCCGGATATCGCGAGACTCTCATCGTTGAAAGTATTATCAATCCCTAAAAACCAAATCCGAGAACTACCCCTTTGTGTTGCCGATATGGGATCGTTGCAAGTAATCAAATTTGAAGGGAACCCCATTAGCTTTCCACCTCGGGATGCGATACAACCGCAAGCCGCGAGCCCCCCACATGAGGGTATTATGAAGGATAATGAAGTGACGGAGGTGGCGGTGACTCTACACATCAAAAAGTACCTCAAACAACACATGAACGGCCGATCTGAGTCTGACAACACGGGGGATGAATCAAGCGAAGGTGCAGAGACTCCTCGTTTCCCTTTGAAGAGGGTTGCAAGTGGACGGTTTCCTATTAAAGTGGCTGGCGCCGAGTTGCCAGACATTCGCTCTCCCAACATTGGGTCACGCGCGCCTCCGATACCGTCTAGGTCACATTACCGAGGACTTTCTCAGCAAAACACCGCTTTTCGACGACCTGGCGTAATGCCTCTGACAATTGGAAATGTCAATGAGCGTGTCCGTAGCAACTCCGAGAGCTTGCTAAGAGCAGAGAGATCAGAAAGTCGCAGCCGACGCATGGGAATTGTCTCGAGAAAACCTTCAGATCTGGGTACACTGGATGAGATGCAAGTAAATAACCGCTTCAGCCATTATCGTGGTTTGAGCCATGGGTCTGCTATGCAAGGAAATGCAGCCACAACAAAGAGCCCAGCAACACCGACAGAGCCATACCTCGCACGCCCGATTTATGTGAGGCGTCTCTCAGTCCTACCCGAACGACGACGAGAATCGAAGGTTTACGACCCAGTTATTGAAGCCGCTAAGGGGATTTTATATTCCGTTTTCCAGATCCATCCCATGATTCAGATGTTGATGAGCCTAACGAGCGACGGGTCCGCAAAGCGATCCAGCCTGGAGATCGTGTTTTACAATACCAACTCACATGTTGAGGAACTGGAACAGGAAATTCAAAAGCACGAAAACGCACTGTCCGAAATTGATGACCATTCTCAACGAGAGAATGAAAACGTACACCGGGCCTGTCAGACGCTGGTCAGCGCATACGGTCACGTTTGTACACTTCTGGCCGACAACATTGATACGTTTGTCAACAACGGAGATGCGCGATACATTCGAACACTCCTGATGTTGCTCTACAACAGTATAATGGAACTTCGTGTGACGCTGTCATCTGTCAGTGCTGAAGACGGGCGTAGGCAAGCTGCCTCCAGGGGTGACTCGACGGGCGAGCGTACCATCAGAGCACATGCACGGGAACCATCTGTCACTCCTACTGTTAATAGGCCGACTGGAGCTCGTAACCGAAACGGCACCTTGGTTCACCACCCGATCAACTTGCGTGTTGCTACTGATGTCCCGGTACCTGCGCCGCTCTCTGCAACATACCTCAACGGAAATGGTCGTACTGCCACCATTGCCTCGGCCACTCCACGATCAGGGGAGTCTTTCTCGTCGATTAGTAGTCGCGGGATGTCTTCCGAGTTTACAGAGGAGGACCGACAATTTGAGAAGATCTTCTTGTCCTTGCAAAGATCGACCGACCTTGTCATGGGAACGCTTCCCAGTTTCAACGCGCAGCTGGCAGGCGGCTTGAGGAACGCCATGTACCAACGGACTCCAGAGAGTGTGATCCAGCACTGGAAAGCATTGATTTCCATGTGTGGCCAAGTCATTCAGCAGACGGAAATCCTCAAGAACAGACTATCACTCATCAAGCTTAAGGAGCCAGGTGTCCGAACTCAGGCGAGTTTCTGGAGCCTGTGCAGCAACTTTAGCCATTCTTGGGCGGACATGATCTCTCAGATCAAGTATGGTCCTAATAGTGTGCCACTTCCCCCCGATACCAGGGCACGCTTGCGACCGATCCAGCAAAGTATTAAGGAGACGAGCAACATCATCTTCAAGTCGCCTTGGCACTATCTCTTCCACCCGTCCGGGGGTGCTATGAACGGACAGAGCCCATACCCTCCTCGTGGCATGTCACCAACTCAAGTCCCAATCACACCTCAGAGCGCTGCTTTGGGCCCTGCAATGCAGGCGACAGTTCCCACGACTCCGCAGAGCGGTTCATTCGCGGCAGCATTCCACGGAAATGTCTTTGACCGAGCCGATGCTCTCATGGCTAACCCTGGTATTTCCATGAATCGTAATGGGGGGTTTGGCAAGGGCCACATGGGATTCAGCTCACTGTCTTCCCTCTCGTCCATGTCCTCTGACGAGGGTATTCTTCCCTCTCATGGACCGCTTGGGCCCGTACCCCTCCGCCTAAATGGAGGCAAAGTTGCTTTTTAGACTACGGAGCCGGGCCTCTACTTGGATTTCAAATTTGATATTGGCAGCCTAGCGCAGCCGTCGTTGCTATTTGCATATGTGCAGAAAGGAGGAGAATTTGGTTATGTTTTGCAATTATCGAGGCTTTTTGAACCGGCGTATTGAAGGGACAAACGTACGCCGGCAGCCATTCCTTTACCGCATAGCCTTGGCGTTGGGGTTGCAATTATTTTATATGCTAAAATGAAGGTTTCTGGAGGTTATCTGCATTTAATTCTTTCGAATTAGGAGGATTCACAGCTTGTGTACGGATATAATGTTTAAGATATGTCTTTTTGATGGAACAAAAGTTGAGAGGAAGTGCCCCTTTGATGGGCAACAAAGGGCCTCCGCAAGTATAGATATATGGAATCGACGGATTACTATGGATTGGGAGATATGGCATAAAGCAGAGAGATGTCTCATTGTACACTAGCGTATAACGAATCTAATGCTTCTGATATTACTGAAGAATTCAGCTCTTGAGTGCATGTCTAAGAAGTGTAGGCATTGGCTGGATGGCAACAGGCATTTCCTCTTGAACTATTCCGGACTTACTGATCTGTTAGTAATAACAAGTGAATAACATTATCATTCAAATCATGTCTACTTAGCATTAGGTAGTATCGTACCACACCAAGTAATCCAGATCCCATGATCTTGGCCATCAGCCGCATGATAAACCAGGTGTAACTTGACCCCACCAACATGCAGTGTAAGGTATCAGCAACGTGAAACGGCCAAGCTACATCTCTTCCTATCCTCTATAAAGCAAATCGCCATAAACAGGCCAGTGAAATCTAACCCATCATGTCAACTGCAACGGCCTCTTCAGCATCTCACCAACATCCCCCTGCTACCGAAGGCCCCTCATCGTCGTCATCCTCTTCCCTCTCTCCTCGTCCGCCTACGTCTCCTCCTCCAACCATCGCATCGCCCTCCGTCGCCCACGCCCACGCTCACGCGCAGATTCCCTCCGCAGCGCAGCAAACTTCGCCCCCTCCTCCGCATCTCCAGCCTACGCTCCCCTCCGCCGAGACGCAGCGCCATGTCGCCGAGGCGCGGCGCGCAGTGGTTGCGACGCTAGAGAACATGATGGACTCGGAGCTGCAGTGGCGCGCGTCGACGCTGCACTCCAACGCGACGGCCTTGGGGAAGCAGGCGCAGGATGTGCAGCGCGCGACAGACGGGCTTCGCCGCGAGAACGTCAAGCTTGCGCGAGAGGCGGACGCCGCGGCGCGGAGGCTCAAGGAGCTTGGTAACGTGCAGAACTGGGCAGAGGTGCTAGAGCGAGACTTTCTCGTCCTCGAGGAGACGGTCAGACTGGCGAATAGTGATCGGAGCTGTAGCTGCAGCGAGTGCGGGAGTTACAGCGGTAGCGAGAGTGGTAGCGAGAGCGAGGGCGAAGGCGAGCACGAGCGCGACATGGATGTGGATGGAGAGGAGAGGGGCAAGGGTGTAGAGGGGCGTAAGACGGGGTTGGATGTTGAGATGACGATTGATACAGAGCATCACCCGCCAGGTACCTTTTCTGATGCCAGTCGAAGCTTGACGGATCCAGAGTCGAGCGTGGGAAGGGGGGCCAAGGGATCAGATACAGCGTCTATGTCTACGGCGTCGCGATGAGAGTCTTGTTGCCAGCATTGGCAAATGAATCATGTGTCATGACTATGTATCATGAAGCTTATGAGGGATGGCGTTGGGAGTAGGTAATTCATGAGCACACTTTTGGTAAATGCGTTGCTATATAGCATAATGGTTGTCAATTCTATGCACCTTATCTACATCCGCACCAGCTTTTCCGTTGACCTCTAGTCTAGTCTACTGACCATGACCTCTATGGTTTTATCCCATCTATATGCCCTATTTCAGATTGCCCTTATTGGATTGCAATCCTGCTTACAGCAGTCCAGGGAACATGATGTATCGCTTCTTCTTGTACCTGTCGCCAAACTCCTTGCGATAGGCGCGCTCCTTGCCCTTGGCCCAAGAGATCATCTGCGCAATGCCAATGGAAATGAAGACGATGACAGTCCAATCACGGCTGACGATGATGATTCCAATCCATGCGAGAACCTCGTACAAGTAGTTGGGGCATGTGACGATGCCGAAGCCATAGCCAACGGGAATCTTGCGCTCAGTGCCACCAGTAGATCGCAAGGTCGAGAGATATCTGTGGACGAGAGCGTTCATGGACTCGCCAAAGGTGTAGAGAGCAATTCCAACGGCATCAATGGCTGGCTCCTTGGCCTTGGCAGCCAGAGAGCTGGGATGGTAGATAGCGTAGGCGCAGATGGCACCCGAGACGGCCCAGTAGAAGGCGCTGTTCTTGAAGATGTTCCTCCAGGGCATTGTGGTGGCCGAAAACTTGTGGACAAAGAGCGTCTCGTACTCGCGCTTGAGAAAGTGCAACATGATCATGCCAAAGGTGAGCCACTGGGTCCGGGACATGTCGCCATCTCCATTGCGGTAGATATAGGGGCGAGCGGCGACGGCGAGGGCGTGGAAAAGGAGGGGGCCGATGTACTCGACGACGAAGACGGTTCTCCAGGCAATCTGGTAGCCTATTCAACATTGTTAGGGTGTATTCGACTATCGTTGTACAACGTTGGTTTCAACATACCCATATCCTTGACGAGGACCTCGCCAGCAGCGACAACGGCGGGCTCATCGACGAGGCGAGCCTTGCGGTTCTTCAGAGTCTTCTTGGTGGTAGGATCGTAGACGCCAATGCGGTTGTGGTCACCGAGTTTGGCCGCCTTTGCAACTTGGACCTTGACATCCTCAACGGTGGTGTCAGGGCCAACCTCAAGCGAGTCTGGGAGGTTCTTGATGGGTTGCTTCGGAGCTAAAGAATGGAATGTTAATTCAGAGGGCACAGTACATGTATGAATTGGGTGGTGGAGCATACAGCGGTTGGTGAGGATGAGAGTCCTTAGAGAAGCCATCTTGATCTTGTTACTTTGACGGTGAACAAGTTGGCAAAAAAGGAGGGGGAAGTTGGGTGATAAAGGTCGGTATCTGGTGTTGAGGACACCCAGAAAGAATTATTGGGCGAGATTAGATAGGTACGTACCGTTGCTCAATTGGGAACCTCGGCGCGCTCCATATTTGGTGGGGGCTTTCCTTCCCGCTGATGCCCCTGGGCTAGATCGCACTGTTGCTTGTTGGGAATAGGCGATTGGTCGCGCCACTTACAAACCCATGTCTGTAAGCTTGTGATAATTGAGCCTCAAACGAGCAGTTGATGGTGTAAAGAAGCTGACGTTGGGCCTTTTTATGTCATTGGCATTGGCATATAACTAGCCCGAATTAATACGCCTGTGCTTACGGTAAATTTCCACTGATGGACGAGAATATGCATGCCAAGTCTGGGTCCTGTATTCGTGGCTATCATACGAGATAAACCTGCAATGCGAATGCGAGCGAAATCTTCGGACTTGTTTTTCTCAGCTTGAAATTCTATATGCATTATACTGGAAACAGACCGGAAACTATCTAGTCTAAAGTACCCTGACGTATTGATCATCATGATTGCTAGGAACAGGCATAAATCTCTTTTTAATTCGTGAGCAGCTAGTCTAACCCTTAGGAAGACCCTGGATATAAATTTCATGAAGCTCAAGTCACTTTGTCACAGATAGCATGTCATGTCAATTGGGGCTTCAAGTCATGGACACCGGTTTTCTCATTAACTGCCTAAGACAGATCTCGATCCCATAAACTCCCGACTAGCTAGAAAAAAACCCAGACATTAAAACTTTTAGACAGATAAGCGAATGCACTGTCCATCGAGAAGAGAAGTAGAGTGACCATAGAGCGTCACGACCGTATGATACACAATAGTAACCATCCAACAACAAAGAGTTGCTTAGGCGCAGCAGCACCACTCAGCACAACGCTTGGAGTACTTGGCCACAATATCGACCTCAATATACTTGACTTGGTTGCGGCCACCACGTCGGTAGCCATATCCATAGTCGTTGTTACCGTAGTCATTGTTATCGTAGCTGTTGGTGTTGTAGTCGTTGTTATCGTCCTTCTTGTCATAGTCGTTGTTATCGTCCTTCTTGTCGTAGTCGTTGTCACCGTAGTTGTTGTTGTCGTACTTGTCATCGTCCTTGTTGTCGTCCTTGTTGTCGTCCTTGTCTCCGTGGCGGCCCTTCTTGTAGCCGTAGTTGTCCTTGTCATCATCGTCATCATTATCATAATCCTTGTGCTTCTTGTCTCCATGGCGGCCCTTGTTGTCGCCGTAACCTCCCCAGCGAGGCTTGGACTTGCACTGATCATCATCGATTCCGACCCAGACATTTTCCTTGAACTTGGGGTAGCCAGGAAGCTTCTCGACGGGAACAACGCACTTGTTGTCCTTGCAGTACTTGTTGAAGTTCAGATAATCCTTGTCCTTGGGGTTTCCGTCCTTAGTAGCATAGACACCAAGGTAAGCCTTCTTGTTAGACCACTTGTCCCAGTCCTCATACTTCACGATGAGGCACTGCTTCTTTCCCCACTTGTCACAGTCACCAATCTCGCCGGTAACCTTGTAGCTGTCACCCTGAGAGCACTCCTCGAAATCGCTGAAAGAAGTCGACCAAGAAGTGACCTTGGAGTAGTCATAGGCGTACTTCTTGCACTTCTTCTTGTTGTCGGGGCAGTGACGCTTGTGACCATAACCGTAGCTCTTGGAGTCATATCCGAACCAGCTCTTGGGAGAATAGGGGCACCAGTCGCATCGCTCAATGTCGTAGTCGTACTTCTGGCCCTTGCCTCCGTGCTTGCCGTCGTGCTTGCCATCGTGCTTGCCGTCATGCTTGCCGTCACGGTCACCGCCATAGCCACCATTGTTATAGCCGCCATTGCCATAGTTTCCGTCATGCTTGCCGTCATGCTTGCCGTCGTGCTTGCCGTCGTGCTTGCCGTCATGCTTGCCGTCACGGTCACCGCCATAGCC